>PVJH01000654.1:0-279684 GCA_004026705.1 Nesogale talazaci
GTGGGGATTCTGAAAAGGTTGGGAGATACTCGATGTGGTTCCCCACGAAGATCCCTGCACAGGTTGATCCACTCTGGGAGTCAGAGGTTTGGAAACTACAAGAGAACCTCTTCCTGAAGAGTAAGATTATGTGTGTCACAAAAAACCTCACACTTCTACAGGAAGACTTTCCTCTCAATCTGGGCTTGGGTTCTCTAGAGTAGCAAGAACTAGACAGATAGAGACAGAGGTCTCCTGTTAGAGATTGGCTCACACATTTTCGAGCTGGCAAGTCTAGTATCCATAGGTCAGATGGTAGCTCAGACCTGTGCAGTTTACATCAGGTGACAAAAAGAAAGCAGCTTCACAAGACAGAGTGAGCCTTGCCAGATATCCAGTTATACACTGGAATCAAATCACACTGCCACGAAACTCCCTTCCATTGATTGGCTGATGATGTCCAATCACATTATGTAACAGCAGCCAGTTTATTTTCAGGCCAAACTGCTGAGAATCATAACATAGCCAAGTTATTGTATAAAGCTAGTCATTATAGTCAGTGTTGGATTATCCAATAAGGTAAATATGGACTTACTGTGTTTACTTGCTAATTTGTAATTAATATTTTTACTGCTTTTTAACCAACTCAAATGACTGGACTTCTAGCTATGACTGGATCGCTCTCTTTTCTGATGTCATGGAATCTGTATACAGAGTCAAACCTCTTTTCAAATGTATAATCCTTGATAGTTACAGAGGAGTTCTGGTTATACAGTGGATTATGAGTTTGGCTGCTAACCATAAAGTCCATGTTCATACCCAACAGTCACTCCAAGGGAGAAAGATGAGGCTTTCTGGTCCATAAGGATTTATAGCCTCCAAAACACAACAAGACAGCATGACTCTGCCCTCCAGGGGGAATCTGAGTCTGAATGGAATCAATTGCATTGAGGTTGGCCCTTCCCAAACTCATACTGTCAAACTCTCTAGAGGACCCAAGCCAGTTGAGTGTACCCACTGCTCCACCCCTGCCACATACACATTGCAGTTGTTAGATGCTGTTGAGGCCATTCAGATTCAGAGAGAGTCTAGACCCAACAGCATGGACTGTTGTGTTGTCTGGCAGCAGCCTCATAGTCTTATGGTAGCAGTTAGGTCAATCCATCTTGCTGAGGGCCTCATGCTGCCATCCCACTTTGCCACGCCTGATATCTTTAACCAGAGACTGCCTTCTCCTGATAACATATCAAAGAATGTGAGATGAAGCCTTGCCATCCTGGCTCCTAAGGAGTATTCTGACTTGACTTCTTTCAAGAGGGATTTATTTGTGCTTTGGCCAGTTCATGGTGCAGTCAATATTCTTCACCAGCACCATAATTAGAATTCAAATATTCTCAGATATTCCTTACTCAGGGTTCAATTTCCCCATGCTTATGAAGCAATTGAAAATACCGGGGCTGGGTCGGGAGCAATTGCAAATATCCTGGCTGGATCCTAAGAGTGCCATCTTGCTCTTCAACACTTTGAAGAGGCCTTGTGTAGCAGATCTACATAATGCAACACACTGATTTCATATCTGTGGCTTCTATGAGAATTGAATGGGGAGTTGAGCAAACTGACATTCTTGAAATTTTCAAGCTTTTCTCTATCATGATGTTACCTATTGGTCAAGTTGTGAGAATGTTTTTTGTCTTTACCTCGAGTTGTAATGCATATTTAAGAGTAAAATTCTTGTTTATAGGGCTTCTTTATACCCATAAACAGGATAAATATGTATTGATGTCAGTAATAAATTTCCCAGAGTTGAAGAAGTAGGTATGTTCCGTCCAAATCCTGTGAGTTAGACATTAAGCTAGAGGCCTCTCCAGACTTGTGTAGCCTCAGGGGATGAGGAGTCTAAGATCAACGGGAACACCACAGGCTAATTCCTATCAGGCTGCCAAGGCAGAGGACTTGAAGAGTAGCAGGTAAGGCATGTGACTGGAGTGGTGAATGAATACAGTCTACTAGTCAGATAGCAGGTCAGATGATGGACTGCCAGTGGCCCTCAGAGTCAGCAGGCAGTTTAGCTCAAGTACAAAGAACCAGAAGTCAGTGAGTAAGATGCAAGGTACAGACCCAGCAGAAAATTAGACGAACTTTCCCACAGTGTCCACTTCCATAGCAATACCCCCTAGGAAAGGTTTCTTTAATTGTATTAGGGCTATGACTTTAGTAAGGGGGTTGCACTCCACTCTCAATTTTATACCACTGCCTGAATGATCACATTAGTTTCCATAATGAAGCTATCTATATTATATGAGGCTACATTGAGAGGGATTTCTAGGCTTTACTGGCCAAACCTTTGAAAATCTTGGCCCAGTCAAATTGACACCAAGTCCACCTATCACTGTCTACTCCATGCCAACTTGGCACCTGCAAACAGCTCTTAGTACCACACCTAATTTCCAAAGACAATAAGAAAGTCATATTTGTGCTTCTCATGATACAACTTATGCATGTATAACCAAAAACACATTACCCCACTTTTAGCTTACATTTTGTTAATGAACATAAAAAATATTTGATGTATGCATACCAAGAGGAGATACTCATAAACATTACAGTGTTCACTTTTACAACTGCTGAGTTGTGGTAAAAGTGTGTGTCCATAAGTAAGTCTGTGAGTCTATGGGTCTATCCCAGCAAATTGCTCTAAAAGTATTTCTCACTAAGATTACATTCACAAGGATTCTAACTCTTCTTGAAGGCCAGTGTATGATCCATGCTTCAACAAACCAACCAAATATATTATTAGATCATTTCCTAACCTCCTCCTAACCTCTTAAAACATTGAATGCAGAATCTGTGTGTAGTAGAACACTATCAACTTATTTTAAAGCCTGTTTTCACAGTTGACAGTGGCAGTGTATTGTGGGAGACACTGAGTGAAACCCTACATTGTAGGCATGAAGAGCAGAGACAATCACCAGATAATGAAAGCTTCCCTTTTATATGTGAAAACATGGGACAGATAACCATTGTTGCTCATTTTTACCTGAGCAAATCTCACTGATTCAAATAACATTTCTCACAAGACTAATGATACATGCTGAACATCGGCAATTTTATTATGGAATATTTTCCTGTGTCCAGAAATTAAGTTTGTTTATTTAACGATTTATATTTTAGTTAGATTATATAGATGAATCCATACCTTTCTTGCATTAAATAAAGTAAAAAAAAAGTTTGGGATTGAATATCATCACTGAACTACAGTTATGTTCACAGGGTTGTCACATCAATGTCACTCAGAATCTGTGGTTGATCTTCCAGTGGTGTTAATAAAAATGGAGAGAAATATTCTCCCTTAGAGGAACTGCCCTAAAATGAGTTGTGTGCTGTCCCCACTGCCGAGGCCACTCCTGGTTAGTTGTATAACGACATACACACACAACATGCCACCCCTCATATGGAGATCTGAGTCCTGATGGTGGATCTGCAAATATATGACTTTGTAAGGATGACTAAGTTGGGCTGTTGATATGGTGAGATTATCCTGGATTATCTGAGTGGGCCTAATGACAGGGGTCTTGACAGGGAAAAGAGAGGGCCAGAGTCAGAGACGGGATATAATGACAGAAGTATAAATCATACCAGGCTACAGACAGACGAGGGAGACGGGCCACCTGTGGAACATAGACAAGGCAAACAAACCAATTCTATACCAGAGGGTCCAGGTGGTGGGCAGCGCTGTGCATTTATAATTTAACCCCTTGGTGACCAATTCTAGTTTCTGACCACCAGAACTATAAGGAAGCTATGCTAAGTGTGGCCAACTTTGTGGCTAATGTTATTTCAACTCTAGGAAATGTATGCAGATTTTGGTACCTGGGAGTGAAGTACTACAGCAACAAATAGCTAGAAAGGTGGACATGGCTTTGGAATTGAGCAGTGAGCAGGCACTGGAAGAATACTGAAAATCCTAAATCAACAAGCCCTGGGTGAGCAAACAGCCCCAGAGCTAAACCAGGGAATTTTGAATGCCTTTAGGATTTGGGGTAGTTTTAGAGAAGTGAAAAGCCCACAGATGGGAGGGAAGTGACAACGGGAAGAAGTTGACTCCATGGCAAGTGGTGAGAGTCCCCTTGCTGCAGAACCAGAGACTGACACTGCATGGCCCCCCATGAGAACAGTGACCAGATTTTCTGGAAAATAGTGTTTTCTCCCTGTAGACTTACAGGGAACACGAGCTTTCCTTTTTCTTCTATTTTTTTTCTCTTGTGGGGTGTGACTGTAATTTTATGTGTTGAGTAAATCAGGACTAACCAATATTATTAAATGTCCAGAACATTAGTCAGGAAACAGATAAAATTTTAGGTACCCTTAATAAAGCATAGCTTCTAAAAAAAATTTTTTTTGAGATCATGTGCTTAGGATTTGGGTAAATATAGCCAAAAATGTTTGCTACTTATAGTCATGCTCAGGTGGCCTTTCCAGCATCAACATTAAAAAAACCAGACATATGCAGTTATTACATCTATAACATATCACCAGCAAATAATTGCCAAATTGACACAGCATTCACTTTATTTTATGGTGATTAATACTTAAAATCAATTTGTGAAAATACTAGCTCAGCAGAAAGAGAAACACTAAATGCAAGAACAGGGTCACTGTTGAGGTTCACTCTAAAAAAAATCCTTTTATTGGGGGCTCCTCAACTCTTATCATAATACATACATCCATTCATTATGTCCAGCACATTTGTAATGTTCATTCTTCTGAATACTTCCTTTCTGGAGGTCGTAATAATAGTGGGAATAAGAGTACATGGCTGGAAAATGCATTTTTTTTTTTAAATTTTTATTTACTAAGATAGTCCTTTACTTGGGAGATGAGATTTTCCTTTCAAGCAGTGTATGATGTAACTACATTTGATAATTCCTTTCTAGCAAAGAGAAATAATGCATAATGTGACATATTGCATTGAAATGCTTATATATCAGAATACATTATCCCAACTAGACACAAGGCAGTTTAAACCCGTATGAAGTCTGTTATCATTATTAGGATGTAAAATAAGCCTATAAGCCTATATACAACTGTAAATCTAACTTCTTTCAACCTGCATGATCACTGCTGAAATGAAATAAAACATTTGTATCTAAGGATAAGAAAGGTCACCTTAAGCAATGAGAATTGGAAAATTTAATATGACAACAAAATGAGTTATTTATACCAGATTGTAACAATAATTAGCAAGATATTTTAGTAGCACAAAAGACTAAATAGATATGCTTTAAAAATGTTTACATGGGACTGGGATGGAGGTTCAATTCCAGCAGTAGGGCTGGGCCTCCTACTCCTACCACCGGAGAGCAGTGATGCCCCCCCCAAAAAATGTTTACATGGGATTGTATTAAATTATGTTCCTAATCTAGCTTATGAAGCTCTTCTTAAAGCACTTTCAGATATCAATTATTGAGATTTAAAAATCCACGACCATGGAGTGCATTATGAATCATAGAGACCCTCAATAGGGTTTCCCAGTCTGTAAATCTTTACAGGAGCAGACCCAATTTCAACACACCTAGGTGCTCATGGATTTGAACCTCTGACTGTTTGGTTAGCAGCCTAACACTGACATCCCCTCTGGTACTTTACTTTCTGACCTGCATTAAAAAAAAAGTTGACTGAACATGATTACTTAATATTATTAGTGTATTCTGGTAAAACATATTTTGGTCACAGATTTCAGGGGGTTTTGGCTATTTTAATATTAAATGTTATTTGAAAATATTTCACAATTCCTTCTTTTGAAAAAATGCTGCGTTCTGTACAAAACATGTCATTAAGGTGCTCCTGCCTCAGAGCGATGCTGTGGACCAGAATAGAATGGCCCCACAGGGCTCTCCTGCGGGAAGTGCTTGGAGAATCAGACGGCCACTCTGCTCCTGCGAGATTCAAATGGGTGAGTTTTTGATAAGCAGCCAGGTGCTTCACCACCACCACCTGGGTAGGAGATACAGTGAATACTTTGACTTAGATATTTAAGCCAATCTTGGTACTTACTTGCATTTTACTAATATCACGTAGTTTTCATGTCAAAAAAAGCGAACTCGCTCTCAGGGCGTCACTCTCAGTGATCCTCCATGACAAGGCCGACCTGTCCCTTTGGGTTTCTGAGAACGGAACTCTTTACAGGAGTAGAAATCTCATCTCTTTACAGGAGTAGAAATCTCATCTTCCTCCTAATGTTTCAAACTGCTGAACATGGGGTTATGTACCCAACATGTAACCATCAGGCCACCTGACAATTTTTTTAAATTATAAGACAGGGAAAAAACAAAAAGAAAAACAAGATATTATTTCTTTGATTTCTGTGACTGTTTCTGCCTCCTAATGTGTGGGTTAATCAGATTGTTTATATTTGCTGTTAGGTCGACTTCTATTCATGCATAAGCTGTTATTATTTCAGTCAATGAAGCTAAGACCAAGGGAAACAGAAGCCACGTACAGGTTTTGTTCCCCTGCTTTCCACTTCTTCCTTGAGGGTTAGACTGCCAGAAAAGGAAATTGGCTTCTCTGTTTTTTACAACTTCTTGGGGCAGGGGTGGGTGAATGGTAACATTATCTGTCGTTGCCCCTATGAACCCTGCCGATTTCTGATTTGCCTGTCAACTGTCTTGTCATTTGTGGTTCCAGTAATTCTGAAGATCCTCAATCTGTAGCAAGTTGTCTTTTAAAAAGGTAATGTGTGTTCATGGAGGAAATATATATGAGCATGTGTGTATGTGTGTAAATTTCTGAGTCGGAAATCTTCAGAGATTCAGAGAAGCAAAGCCAGGAATATCTAGATCCGTCTCTATCTATCACCTATATCTATCTTAATAAAATGATTACACAGTTAAGGAAGTTAAGTGTGGATGGGGCAGGGTGCAAGTCTGTAAGTCAGATGGTAAGTTAGAAGCTTTCCTTGATTTGACTAGCTGGGGAAATGATAAATCCAAGATCAGCAGGAAGAACATAGGTTTATGGCTGCAGAACATCACCTGGGAATTAATCCAAGGGTAACAGGTCAAATTGCAGAATTTTGATGACTCCCAGGATTGAGAAGCAATAGAATCAGCTGTTGCTTTAAGTGCAGAGAACCAGGGATTGAGGAGTCAGGTGAGGATGTGGACTCCGCAGAAAGCAAGCAAGCATTATTATAGCATCTACCTATATTGGGAATTGGTTACAAGCCAGAGGAAGCATAATTAAGCTGATTTTATCAGGGCTGTGATTTGAGTAAGGGTGTTGCATTCCATCCTAATTTTTTTTTACATTTGGTGGAATACAGATCTCCTTGAGTGTAATTGAATTGTGTTGAGTCACATCATGGGGAATTACAGATGGGGGGTAACTAGTCTTAAATGTCAAACCACTGAGACTCTTGGTCCAGCCAAGTTTTGACAAAACCAATCTCTCTCCCCACCCCACCCTCTCTTTATCTTTCTCTCACTGTCTCACACCCAAGGGTACTTCCAAAAGTTCAAAGAAGATTTCATTATATTTCAATTCCAATATTAAATGTATGAAATAATACTAGTCGTCCTCAACATTTGGCTTTCTTTAAGTCAGGGATTATTGGTTTTTTCAGATAGTTTTAAGGAAAGCATTCTATCTTAAACCTTTCCTGTTCTTTAGAATCATATCAAGCAAACCCTAATTTGCATGTAAATCCCCTAACATCTTTTTAATAATATGGAACCTAATAGCTTTATGTGAAAAGCAGGGATTCTGAATGTCTAACATGCTCTCTGGTGGGTCCATAATGCTTGTCCATAGATTATACTTTTAGTAGAAAGGCAGTGACATCAGTTCTCAAAGAGTGACTCTTGGATTCATAGCAGCAGGAGCAGAAGCAGAAGGAGGATCACCAGGGAATGGAATGTGGTAGAAAAGCAAATTATCCAGTTTGGGCTCAGAAATACTGGGGGTGTGACCCAGAAATTTGAATCTTAAAAGCTTCCCCAGGTGGTTCTAAAACACATGAAAGTTTGAGAACCCCGCCCCCCGACACACACACTTACAGAATTGTAGTTTAATAAATATGTATTTTTATTATTAGGTGCCATCAAGTCAATTTGGACTCATAGCCATCATTCATTATACATAACAGAATGAAATGCTTTCTGGTCTCACAGACACCATCCTTAAAATGTTTTTTGTGAGCTCATTCATATGGGCATTGTGTTAATTCATTTCTTTGATAATCTTGCTCTTTTTTTTTTTTTTTGCTGACCTTCATACTTTACCTAGAACGATGTCCTTTCCAGGAACTGGTCTCTCCTGACAAAATGTCCAAAGTACATGAGATGAAATTTGACCATCCTCTCTTCTAAAGAGCTTATATTTCTTACATACTAGGTTACCTAGTACAAAATATTGAATATCATAATAAACTCAATTTTCATAAAATGAAATTAGAATATGCCTTATTTTAAACTGGGAGGCTGCAATATATGGGTAGATAAAAATAACCACTTTTTCTTTCTCTGTGGAGACTTGATACATGAATATGCCCCATCATGCATATTATTTGAAAAGATATTAGGATATTGGGAATGTCCATTCTGAGAACCATTTGTATCTAAGAAACAGAGTGTCTGGAGAACACAGAACTCCTTCCAGCATTCCAACTGCTAGAGTTATAAACAAAAAAGATCAAATTGTCTCCTTCTGTCACTGTCATACTGAGTGCATGTATTAAACAAAAATACACGAATTAGATAATATATTAGAATATAATCAGTAGCAGAAAGAAAATAAAATATGGGCTAGAGAGTGCTGGAAATATTTAACTCTAGGAATTGGTGAGGGGCTAGTTAGAGGCATTCTCACAAAGAACAGCGTCACTTTAGAACAAAAGCTTGAAAGACTGTAGGAAAAAACCACACGCGCACACACACACATATATGTATGCATGATTTGTGTGGGGAAGATTATTATAGGAGAAAACAATAGCTTGCAAAGGGGCCCCATAGCAGGAACAGATCATGCACACTGAATAACGTGGAGACCGGTATGGCGATGAAGGAGAAAGGACTGAGGCATTGGAGAGGTCAATGTGCTAACTGGAAACTTGGCTGTTGTACACCTGGAAGGCCATAAGGATTTGTGAAATCTTTTGGAATGGAGACTACCAGTATGTCCCCAAAAGGGGCTAGTTATTTACATGTGCAAGGGAGTCAACCAGCACATTACTTGTGCTTGGCAGAAAGTCAATGACAAGATAGGGGAGCAGGTCAGCTCTGCGGTAAAATAAAAAGAGAGGGCTTCAGACGTGCCCGTTTGGAGGATGTTGGGAGTTGGAGCATCAGGAAGCTGGAGGCAGGCTAAGTAGAAGGAGTATATTTAATGTGATTCATGTGGGATGTATAATTGTCTTTCTCTGGTTGTCCCTATATTTGAAGCAGGGGAAAAAAAATAGGGACATTGGTCATTCTTGGCCAAGTGTAGACTGTTCTCGATTACTCAGAAGTTAGAGGTTGATTTTCTGGCTTGGTTTCCACGATAAATTTACTTGGCATGATTCTTCTGTCCATAGTTGTTATAACTCCTGTCAAATGTCTAGATAAACTTCAAAGCAAAACAAAACAACAAACAGCACCATCCTCAAGTCAATGTAACTGACAGTGAACCTACAGGACAAGAGAGAACTGCCCTTGAGGATTTCTGAAAATGTACCTCTTTGAGAGAGTGGAAAGTCACACCTTTCCCCCTCAGAGTTCCTGGTAGTTTTGAATACCTCATCATGCCAGAAGCAGGACAATGCACAAGCCTGTGCAGCCAGGACATGGTAATAAGGTGGAGAAGACTAACTCAAGGATTGGTCACTTTTGTACTTCCAGCACACCAGAATCAAAAGCAAAGACTCTCCTTACCATAAAGAAAGAAGAGCCACTAGCACAACTTGTGCAAGATTCCCATCTGAAGTGGTGGAGGGACCAGAAGACCGGAGTTGGCAGACATCCGGGCTAAGAAAGAAGGCGCAGCAGGAAGCTGAGACTGTGAGGCAGCGTAGGGAGCTTCCCAGCTAACAGATGGAGTAAAACTGAGCATCTTGTGGTAGGAGAAAGTTGCTGGAGTGGGTCTCTCCTTTGGGCATTGACCAGTGTGAAAGAAGCTTTGTAGCACTTGACCAACAGAGCAGAGGTCAAAGGGTCATGTTGCTAAGAGGTCGTGAACCAGAGAGAAACATACCAGCTAGCATGACTGAGAAGATGTGTCCTTATAATTTTGAAACCGGTTAGCCTGCCAAATAAACCACCGTGAGTATTTTCTGCAAGTTCTGTGTAACCGTTGCATTCTAATCCATTACACTGGATTATTGAAATCCATAGAAAAGAAGTAGTATGTGGGGAGGACAATTAGTGTTAGAGTAGGATAAAGGGGCTGAGCCCTGGTTGCATAGTGGTTATGCACGGGACTGCGGCCCACTGGGATAGAGGTTCAAATTCAGCAGCAGCTCTATAGGAGCAAAGGCTTGGCCTCCTACTCCCACCACCAGAGGGCAGTGATGCCCCCCACATCCCCCACCCCAAATAGAGTAGGATAAAGAGGGATGGGTGGTGGGGACAAGCCTGGCCTCTGTTTCCAGGGATCATTCTGGGAAGACGTAGTGTTGGGTTCTCCTTCCCTCTTGTATAATCAGAGGAGGGTAGCTGTGGCCCCTGTGCTATTTGCTCAGAGTTCACATGTCATCAACTATCTGGCCACTGCCCACTTTATATTCCATCTCTCACTTTGAGGGATGCATGTACCCATTGGAGGGCATTGAACAAATGGATATGATGGTTCAATGCATATATTAACATGATGACACTTTTATTTGGAGACTAGATATTGGTGAGGCAGGAGAGAAAGGATGGTAATTTGTTAGGAAGTCATTGAAATAATTGAGGCAATATATACTGCTGCTTGGTATCAGATTACTTTTGACAGATATGTCAGAAGTAATCCAATTCAGACAACATAAAATGAAAAAGATTGGATGGTAGATTGATTAGGTGGCAAGAGATAAAGAGAAGAAGAAATTTGCCTTGAATCATCTTTGAGAAGATGGAGGTCTCATCAACAGAAGAGAAGACTGCATGTAGAGGGAATTAATGGTATGGAGATACATAGTTCAGTTTGGAATGCCCACTAAGATGTACTTACTGAATATAGACATGTCAAGGAGGAAACTGAATAAAAGAAGTGCAGAGTGCAGGGTAGATGTTTGGGCGGTAGATAAATTTCACATTTCTTGAGATATAAAAATGTGATATTGCTGTTAGGTGCCCTGGGGTCAGTCTGTCTCACAGTTGCTCTGTGTACAATGAAAGCTTAGGTGGGCTTGATGCCCATCTTACGTTTGATTCCCTTGCTGCAGTCACAGTGTCCCTCCCTCTTGTCAAGAGTTTTTCTCTTTTTTGTTATCCCTCTGCTTTAGAAAATATGACGTCCTTGTTCTGAGACTTGTCTCTTGCTGACAAGTCCAAAGTACACAAATCGAAGCCCTTGCTTCTAAAGAGCATTCTGGCTGTACTCCTTCCAAGACAGATTTGTTTGTTTGTTTGTTTTGATAGTTCATGATACTTCCACCATTTGTTATTAATGTACTACATGGTTTCCACAATCATTGACTGTGGGCACAAGCAAGGTTAAATTCATGACAACTTAAGCCTTTTTTCTATTTATCATGAGTCACCCATTGGTTCAGTTTGCAGATTTTTGTTACAAAAATTATTTTGCTTCAATCTACATTGAAGCCTATAATCCTTTCTTTTCACTTGCAAGATCCTAAAGTTTTCCTCATTTTCAGCAAACAAGATTGAGCCACCTGCATATATGAGGCTGCTAATAAGTCTTCCTCCAATCCCGATGCCATAGTCTTATGTAGTCCAGGTTCTATGACTATTTCCTCAGCATACGGATTGAATATGTATATCAAGAGGATACAAACCTGGCACATACTTTCTTGATTTTAAACTCCATGGTATTCTTTTCTTCTGTTGGAAGGACTGTCCCTTGATCCACCAACAGACTTTATATGAGCATAATAATATATTCTGGTATTCCCATTCTTTTCAAGACTATCCATAGTTTGTTATGACCCACAGAGTGGAATATCTTTGCATATTCAGTAAGGCATAAGTAAACATCTTTATAGAATTCTCTCTGTGTTAGTCTGGGTTGTCTAAATAAAAGATACAATCATATATGTATATGGAAGAACTGTATATAAAATACTCATACATCAATAAAACATCCCAGCCAAGTCCAATTCAAGTCCATGAGTCCTATACTAGTCCACAAATCCTTCTTTAAACTCACACAGCCACATGCACTGATACAGAATGCAAGAAGATCACAAGCTGGTGGGTGAAATATCTTGTTGGTGCATTGCTGGTGTATGCATCTGTAGGGCTCGTGAAGGTTGCATCAAGATTCATCAACAGGAAGGTGACTGTAGGGAGAGAAAGGGAAGTACCTAGGACCTTCCTTATGAGAAGGTCACACCTACAAGGAGGCACCATCAGGCTGATCGACAAGTTGGACTCCACCCCTACACTTTTATATCTTCATATATGAAAAATGAAATTATGTAACTACCACATTCTGCTTTCAGCCAAGATCCAGCTAACAGCAGTAATGGTATCCCTTTTCCATATCTTCTGAATTCCCTTGAATTTCTGGCAGTTCTTTTTCAATTTATTGTTGAATGATTTTACGTATTCAGACCATTGCTGAATGATTTTCAGCAGAATTTTACTTCCATGTGATATTAGTGATATTGTTCTTTATGTATTCTGCTAGATCGTCTTTCCCAGTCATGGGTACAAATGTGCATCTCTTCCAGTCAGTTGACCAGATAGCTGCTTTCCAAGTTTCTTTGCACAAGTGAGCGTGTTTCATTAGCTCATTGAAACATTTCAGTCAATAGCCCAGCAATTCCTGGAGTCTTTTTTTTTTTCACATGTCTTTAGTGCATGTACTTTTATCTTTAGTATCCCCTGTTATTAACCATAGATTACCTCTTGAAATGTTTGAATGGTGAGCAGTTATTTTTGGTACCCTGACTCTGTATTCCTTTCATTTTCTTTTAATGCTTCATGCATTAGTCAGTGTTTTGTCCATCAAAATCATTTCATACTGCACAAAGAGGCTTCAACTTTTCTTCAGTTCTTTCAACTAAAGCTATGATGAGCACAAGTTAGATTTCTAACTTCAAGTCTTTGCATAATTCATTATACTACTTTAGTTTGTCTTTTTGAGCTGCCCTTTGGAAATTTCTGTTCAGCTCAATTTTTCATTCTTTCTTCCGTTTGCCCTAGTTACTCTGACTCAGAGCAGGCTTTAGAGTCTTTTCTGACGCCTTTCATGTCTTTGCTCTCTTTTAAATGACTGCATTCTACCTGAATGACGTTGGTCATGTCCTCCTCGAGCCCATCAGAGCTTCTCTCAATACTGCTCAATGAGTCAGATCCATTCATGAGGTGTTTTTCAGCATTTAGGCAAGATATACTCAAGGTTCTTTTTTGGCTTCTGGGGTCATGTTTTAATTTTCTTAAACTCCAATATGAACTTCCATATGAACAATTGATAGTCTGTTCAACAGTCAGTCCCCGGCCTGGTTTTCACTTGCTTATTGTCTCTTCACCACATATGTGGTGAATTTGATTTTTAGGTGTATTCTACCTGGGAAGGTCACATATATAGTCACAACTTATTTCTTTGAAAAAGGTTATTGACAATGAAGATTAGAAATATACTACATGTTACCTCCAGGTTCATTTCTATTACAAAACCTATATTTTCCAACTACTGTTCCTTCCTCTTTTATTTCCAATAATTATAAATGCATCTTGGTTGTGTGATCAATTTTAGATGGAATATATTAGTATAAATCTTTAATTTCTTTATCATGAACATTAGTATTTGCTGTTAATTGATGAATAACTCTATTGACTGAATTTAGAAGTATGTGTAAACATATTATCCTCTCATGGAAAGTGTTGTACCTCAACAAAGATCATGAAATGGTCTTTTGGGTTATGCACTTGACACTGTTCCTCTTGAACTTGTCATTATATGTCTAATTAACTATATGAGTATCTGCTTCAAAATTCATCAATTTTAGCTCACAAAAGCCCAGGATATCAATTCCATGCATTCCATTTAATTTTTCCCCATTTTCTTGGATTCATATTTCATGTCTTCCCAAATCTTCTTAAAGGATGTTTTGCAGCTGCTGCTTCTAATTTTGGGTAGTATTCCATCAACAAGGGAATGTACTCATAACTTTATTCCATCCATGTGTTTGGTCATGCTGAGCACCTACTGGTCACAGGGGCTCGTCTTCTGGCACTACATCTGACCTCATTTAGCTACTATTCACGAGGTTCTCAGTGTCTGACAATATTGCACTGCTTTCCATTAGGTGTTCAGTGGCTAACCTCTCAGAAGGACAGCTCATTCCTTCTTAGTAGCCTGTTTTTTCTCTAGAAGCTCTGCTGAAGCTTGCTCACCTGGGTGACTCTTTTGGAAATTGAGAGACCCGTAATACAGCTACCAGCATCAGGGCAGCATAGAAGCCACCACAGTATGACAAACAGACAGGCATGTGGTGGGAATAATCAAATATAAGAGGAACCATCTAATAGAAAGAGAATAATAGGAAGGAAAACTGAGTTTTCAGGAGAGGCAGGAGACTGGCTGGGGGAATGAACTTGGACCGTTGAGAAAGCAAAGGATCCGGGGCTGACTTGTTGGGGTTGCCTGTGACAAGAGCACTGACAGCAGGGAGGACGAGCATGGGAACAGAGACTTCAGCAGTGACATGTGACCATGAGAAGCTGTAGAAGTCCTTAGATTATTTTTGTATATTCTCAACCAAATAGCTAGCAACATATCAGCAGATAATGAAAGGATAAGAGTGTTGGAGATTTGAAGAGAAAGAAAAAGTGCTAAAGAGTCATTTTGGAGAGTGGAATGTGAACAGGTTTTGGAAATATATGGTTGTCTTGCACCATTATTTATCATAAGAATGAATCAGGTAAATAAATGACTCTAATAAAAAAAGCCCAAACCTCAGGCTTTCCCCCCATTTCCCTAGCTTGTCATGTTTCAACAAGATGAGGAAGGATGGGAGATGGGTGAAGGGGAGGAAGTACTGCTCCAGCAGTCTTTCCTTCTGAGATCTTCTTCCAATCTCAATTCGCAGCTTCAACTCCTCCACTGGGCCTTCTGTGTGTTCTTGACACACAATGGGAAAGAAGTCATGGGCTGCTTTACAGAAGATTTTTAAGTCCTCAGACCAGGAAGTGTTAAATATGAAGTATGGCTGCATTCCACTAACCAATAATTAGATGCATCCTGCAACCTATAAAGAGAATTAGGAAACATTGTCAAATTGAGTGCCAAAGAGGAAAAGGAAGTGGCTAGATCGAAGTCGTGGAAGTGTCAGCTATGGACAGAAGTTACAGCGAAGTCAAACATGGCTGCATGATTCTGTCACATGCAGTGGGCATTTTGATCAAGGCAATGCTGAGTTGGGTGTGATCAGCCCCACGGGTTTGTAGCCTTAGAACAAAGAAACAGCTGAGAAGCCACGGTGTCCAGAGTGTGAGCAACTGAGTGCATGTCATAATTGACCTTTGAATTTAAGTGCAAAAGGAAACCACATGAGGATGTGAGGTGGGGTGGGGTGGGGGTGGAGAAGTGAACAGTGGCAGGGTCCATGGACTTGTTTTTAAAGTCCGTTGCTCCTTGATAATGTAGAAAAGGTTAAAAACACTCTGTGGGATCAATTATTGTCTCAAATTTTGTTGAGGGCTGTCACATTTGTTTGGGAAGCAAAATCCAACATAAAATGGCAAAGCCAGTCCCTTAGCTCCTGATTTCTGCAAGATTAGAAAGAAACAAGAGGAAAGAAACTAATAGGTATGTGAAGAACAGAGAGTTTGCTGTTTGCTTTGAGGATGATCCATTAAAATATTTTGCCCATGGTTTCCCATCGACTTAATTTGCATTCCCTTTATTCTCCTGAGAACTAGGACACAGGATACAAGACTATTTTTATTGGTTTTCTTGTCAACATTTTGGGGGCATACTACTTAGATGAGAAGTTTTAATTGTTTTGTCAGCAGGCATTAAAGTGTATCTTAAATTGAATGTATTTGCTGCCATGACTATAAAGTTTATAAACAAATAAGTACTCAATGTAAAATTATCTGAGTTTCTTCAGCTAGAAGAATGGAGACTAAAAAATGTTCAAAAGAATCACAAAACAATGAATATTAAAGGAAGTTGTAAATTGGAACAGCATTGAAATGAATTTTATGTGCTCTTTCACTGTTTGTAAGGGGTCAAAGTCTGAGCCAAATAAGAGATAGACATTGGTACTACTAGTGTGGAAATTTTGAAAAGTTGATTTTTAATTCTGATACATCTATTTTGCTGGTAATTTATGAAATAATATCAGAGCTAATAGTAGATAAAGATATATCTTTGACTACTAAAAAGATATGATGTCATAACCAGCGAGTCACAGCTTCATCGTCTCAATTGTTTCCTTATTGAGAAAATACAAATGGAAAAATGGAATCGAAAGATAATGAAATTTTTCCACAAACATTTTGAAGTCACCTTCTATATATTCTCAATAACTTCCTTGTAGTAGAAAGCAATAAAAGCCCACTGGCATATTTTAAACATGTTATGCCTTATTTAATTGAGGCATATACTTCATGAAATGTAATAAGTAATATTTTATAAAATACTAAGAAACAATCATGTTGGCATAAATTCAGGACACAATGCATTCATATAACTTACAGTTTACATTTTATTCTTGCTGGAAGAGTTTGCTAATAGATACTAATAGATATTTTATGTTCAACCAAAGGAAAATCTAGTAATAAAACTAAATGGGTTAAAGTGTTCTCAAAATTTATTTAATCTGGAGTTTGACTCAACCCTGAGTAGGAGAGGCCACTGAGCCATTCATAGAGCTGAAAGTACAGCATTTTAAGAGATGTGCCACTCCTGCTTCCAGCTTTAATTCTGAACCTTTGATATCATCCTGCAAGTTCTGAAGGATTCTGGCAATAGCAACTGCTGCCATAAAACTGCCTTCTTGCTGCAAATAATTAGTAAACTATAAGACATACTTTTTTAGAGTTATCAAAATAAAAATGGTATGTTTTATGAAATATTATATTTGGGAACATGGAATAATTTTAACTCAACCAATTCAATAACCACTGTCTAATAATCTTTGAATTGAGAAAAGATCAAAACAATTTCTTCTAAGGAAGGCCAAAGAAGAATTGATGCCTTTGAGTTATAGTGGTAGTAACGAATAGTGACTAGATCATGGAATACCACAAAAACAAATCAATCCATCTTGGAAGATGTATAGACAGAAGGTTTCTTAGTGAGGATGGCAGACTTCTTGAATACTTTCAATATGAAGGCCATCATTCTTAGTAGAGCGTTGAGGAAAAAGACAAAGATTTTTCAAAGAGGTAGATTGACTCAGTAACTGAAAAAATGGACTCAAGCAGCAAAGATTCTGAGCACGTGAAGGACCAGATACTGTTTTCTCGTGCTGTACACAGGGTGTCTGTGACTCAGAGCCAGCATGGCCTCACTTGACAGCGAGGTAGAGTAGCAACTTGATCTCATGAAAAGGAGAAGGCTGGGTTCAACCCATCACGTTAAGAATAGTCAATGGTTGATCGATCAGCATCTCACCGTTTTTCTTTTTAAGCCACAGTGTACCTAGTTTCTTTGAGATAACTGCTTTTTGTAGAATGCAAGTGGCCCCTTTCTATGTGTATAGAACACATTTCCAGAAGGCTAAAGAAAAAATTTACTCACTGATCTGTGAGTGCTTACATTTTAGCCACTCAATTTTACCATTCAGTTGTTTAATATAAATGCTTACTACTTACTTGCTACCAAAGTAATATCTTAAGGCAGTGCATTGAGATTGTGACGAGCACAGTTTCAGGAGTCAGATAAGCATGGTCTAAAATCTAATTCTGCCATTATTAGCTTTGTGACTTTGAGTAAGTTACTGAACCTTTCTGAATCTCAGTTTCCTCATATTGATATGGTCTACCTCATTGTATTGTTGTGATAAATGAACAAATTTAAAGTACCTTGAACAGCTCTTGGACCTAGAAGGATTTTTTGTTACTCTTTTTCCATATTAAAAAATAAAAGCAAATTAAAAATCCTTAGGTGGCATTAATGCTGAATGCATTTGACTGTTAACCTAAAGGTTAAAAGGTGCAATCTATCTAAAGATGTACCAGAAGAAATGGCAGGCAACCTTCTTCCAACCTATGAGTCACGGAAGCCTCATCGAACACAGTTCCACTTGACACACATGAGGTTGCCAGTATTGACAGCAACTGGCTTTGTATTTTTAAGACAATAAGCATTTTATCCATACCATTGGACTTTAAAAAAAGAATGTACTCATTTTTGTTATTTATTTTAACACAGCAATAATAGGCATCTTCTCTCAGAATTAGGCATTTAAAAGCTAATTTCATCTCTTGAATTATTTGTAGCTAGGTCCCATATTTTTGCCCATGAATGTATGTCTCTGTGTGTCTACATGTGTATTATTCCTCCTGTGCTCCATGGTAAAGGTGACATAGCTTTTTTCTACTGAAAAAATGTAGGTATAACCAACAGTAAAAAATTGACATATTGTAATAACTGCCCCTGCGCAGGAGCAAATTCACATTTCAATATGAGGAGCACATTGAGAAGATGAGGAAAATGCATCCACAAAGATATCAATAGAGATGCTTCATTTTCACCAGTTCCCTGCAATGTATTATTTCTGGGTTTTGCATAAAGAGTTAATTGACTTTCTGGGGGGACCATGGTGCCAGAGAACTTTAAATAATTGCATTTTCTCAAGTCCACAAATCTACATGTACTCAAAAATTAAATGAAAAATATATATTCATGTTCACGTGCTAAAGCTCATATGACATCAGTCATGCATTGTTTCCATTATCTACAAAGTTGCCTTCTTCCAAGTTTTTGTTTTCACTCAGGTAGCTGGGAAAGGGTATGACAGAAGCATTGAAGGAGACTCAAACACATCAGGTTGAATTCTATGAGGTGGAAGTCTGACCTGTTTCCCTTCTGCAAACTTTCTTATCAATTTTGGCAACAACTGCCCCTTCTTAACACTTGCCTACTTCTTGACTGAGTTTAATATTTCACTACAGTAGCCAAGTGGAATTCATAGACCATATTTGATAATGGATTTTATTGGAGAAGTTAACTGATTACAATTCAGGATCAGATATGCACAGGACACAGTTATTTCCATCAGGGAAGCCTTTACCATGCCCTCAAACAGACCTCTCTCTGGACTTCGACCCCTAAGACTGGCCACTTCTCTGTTAAGTCAAGGTTACAAAAGTCTTTTTATACTCCTGATAAATGCTCAAAGCCCCTACACTTTACCAAAAGCCTCAGTCTGTAGGCACATGAGTCTAGAAAATGTTGCTTCCCAATTATCTAGAGACATTCTATAAGAAAGTCTCCCTGATAATTCAGGACAAATGATCCCTCTAGGACCAGGGGTGAGATTGATGATGCCAGGAGGGTGCAGGGAAGGTGGTATAGAAAAGGGGAACCTCTTGCAGGGAATCTACATATGACCTCCTCTCTGGGGTGCAGACAATGGGGAAGTAGGTGAAGTGGTCGGACAGTGGTCATTAACAAAATAATAACAATTTGTAAATTGTTAAGGGTTCATGGGGGATGGGGAATGGGAAGGGAAAGAAAATATGGGGAGCTGGTACTGGCGGACTAGGTAGAAGGAGGAAGTTTGGAGAATGATGATGGCAACAAATGTGCAAATGCGCTCTGCATACAATTGATGTATGTATTGATTGTGATAGGAGTTGTATAAGCCCTCAATAAAATGATTTAAAAAAAAAGGGGGGGTGTAAATACTGACACAATATATGTATGCATATATTGTAGTTGGAGCTATATGAGGCTCAATAAAATGATTGAAGATAAAGATAAAAAAAGAAAGCCTCCCTGCCTGAAGGCACCCACTATTGGACCAAAAAGCCCACTGCTGTGTATCAGGTTCCAGTTCTAGGTCCTGCTACTGCTGCTGGTGCTCCTTGGCAGGCATCAAAACTCTCTGCCCCTGAATTGAAGAGGTTCAAGGTACAGGAATCTTAGGGTCTGGAAGGACACGCTCCACTCTTGCCTCTTTGATCCTGGTTATAGTAAGATCACCCTTTCTGCTTCTGAGAGAGTTCTTCTTAGAGAGAAGGTAGCAACCTCGACCAATTCCCACATTAAAGTGCTAGGTTTTATAATCCCAATGAGCACTGTTAACAATGACTCACCGTTGAATTATGGTATGCTGTAATCAAGGGGACAATCATTTGATGAAATATTATATTTGAAACTTAAACCAACTATAGAGGAGACATTCAATAAGGAATGAGGGAGGATTTGTCAGCAGTCACTACTAGATAGACCTATTCCAGCCCAAGGTCTTAAACCATCTTTCTGGAATTCTGACTCTTTTTCTTGTGTCTTTTGAAGAGCTAGCTCACATTTTTGATTTAGATTTATATCTTACTACCGTAGTAAAGAATCTGCAGTTAGTATCACCAATCTTTGATTATCTTCTGAGAAATTGTGAAAAATCAAACCACCACCTTATGACAAAGTGCCAGACAATTCGTGACACATCATGTTAGGGCAGCTAAGTATAAGGTTGTGTGCTCTCATCGTGCTTCTTCAATCTACATGCTGAGTCAATAGGTGAGAAACTGGAGTATATGAAAATGAATTTGGCATCAAAATTGGAAAAGTGGTTTATTAATAACCTGTGAAATTCAGATGACACAACTTTGCTTGCTACAAATCAGAAGAACATGAAGCAACCCAAAGCCAGCACCTGAGCCCATGGTAGCCTTCCCAAACCACAGAACCAGTAAAGCTGAGATCTCTGAGCCAGGACACTGGCCTGTGGCATGGGGTGCTTTTGGTCAATTATTTGTGGGACCTGGTTTGCTGACAATGGAGCTTGAGTTGAGAGTCCTCAAGTTGAGGTTCATTGGAATTGGGTGCCTCTGGGCCCTTAATCTGGGAGCTGGGTTTGCAGACCCAGCTTGAGCTGAATGCCTTAATGTTGAGGCTTAGAGCAGAGTGGTATTCCCTTGGGGCATTTATTAGTAGTCCTGAAAGAACTTTGTAGCATGTCCTGACTGAACATCTGTATTCTGATGTAGTTTCGTCTACATTGTGACCGGTTAGCTTCCCAAATAAACCCTATAATCACGAAGATGCCTCCAGTTCTGTGTGGCCATTGCTGTGCATTATGGAATCTAAAAGAAAAAGTAGACAGTGCTATTTGAGACAGAAATCATGGGGCTTCTATCTCTGCCTTTTCCTCATCATTCCTGTTTTCAGTGATGATCCCCACTACAGGTTGCACCCCCACACTCTACGTCATTGTCTGCTTACAGAGCAGTGAGCTTGAGATGCAAAAGCCACGTGGGGAAAGATGAAGGCCAGAGAACCCCCGGGGACAGGTCCTGGTCCTGGTTAGCTGCTGACCTGCTGGACCCCTACTCATGGGGCATAACAGAAAATAGCACTGGCCAGGTCCTGTGCTAGCCCCAGGGTGGATTACTGGGGGGGACACTAACATCTTTCACACCATCTTTGGCTGAGTTTTAGAAGCCAACCCACCAGGCCTTTTGTCTTCGTCGATCAGAGGCTGGAGCACCTCCAGGGTCTGTTCAGCATGGTGGCAACAGTCCTTGAACATTGACTGCCGTTGAGTCGATTCCAACTCATGGCAGTCCCCTCGAGCAGGTGGAACTACGCCTGTGAGTCTCTGAGATGGTCACTCTGTAGGGGGCAGACAGTCTAGTCTTCCTGGTAGTTTACAGTTGCTGGCTGCGTGGTTAGCAGCCGCCCACCCCCACCCCCCGCACAACCCCTGTGCCACCAGTCCTAGACTCAGATACAAAGGTGTGGATGCCTTCTGGCGAATCCAGGAAGGAAAAACACATCAACAGGTGACATGTTGTTGAAGGAAGGAAGGACAGTTGAGAAGACCATAAAAATTTCAGAACTTGGCAAAGAGCAGATCAGACAAATTGAGCTGGCAGAATGATGCAGATGATTACAAGATGCTGTCATGGGAGGACGTTCAGGCAATCTCTCCTCAAGGTTTCTTCCCTTAGTTGATACGCTGGGGGAACAGTGACATATGCTATTCATTATTCTTCTCAGTGCAAGCATGCATTCCGAGGCATCCATCCTGTAAAGATGTCACATGTCATGGTACTACAATAGAAATCTTTTTCAAGCAGCTTCATGGGTTTTTCCTTAGAGCTGACTTCCATGTTCAAATTATTAAGGCACTTTCATTTGCTTCTTCAAAAATACTTTCAAATATACTCTTATTTTCTAATTTCCTTAAAATTGCCAAAAGTTACTGTCCTTTGATCAGCTGATTGTACAGCTTAAAACGAATCATTTTCTTCATTCTCACAATTCAATCTTCACATTGAGAGGTGATTAAAAAGAGTCTTTAAGAGAGTGTACAGACATTTTGCACTTCTCAATCCTCTGTGATTGACACTGAGGGTCAGAAATGGACATTTAAGCAAAAGGATACAAAAGAGATTCTTTCCCCTTTTAAGCTGATCACGAAAAAGAGCAACCACATTATGCCCTGCAACTGGGACACATGTTTCCAAATGACTTAGTCTATTAAGAGCTAAATATGCTTGTAATTGCTTCATTTACCAGTATGAATTAAGCTGTTGATGGTTCAACTCAGTAGAATCACGTACTTGACATTTTGATACTTTTGTCATTGCTAAATTAATGATGAAGGATTTATTTAATTGTGTAACCTGCTCACCTTGTCTTTGTTAATAAGGCAGGAAAGTCTGTATGGTCGTGATTATTCATTTTATCTGGGGACAGTTCAGAGTATTCTTGAGCCTCGAGTTTGCTTCCTCATCCTCCTATGAAATTCCTATTCTTTTCCGGAAATTTATATATAAATGTAATATGGAATTCTATCAGATGTAATATCAGTGAAGTAGGCATTCATTATTCTCTTGAGTTCATCTTTAATCCCATTTCCATTTTAAAACATTTTATATATTGGTTGTTGCAGCTTCTTACTTTCATGCCCTTTCCTTTTCCTGCTTCTCTATTGCCTCTCTGCCTCCTCTGCCAGTCTTCTTGGGTTTGTATTAAACTCTTTGGAATGAATTTCTTTGCATCATCTTATCTTCTTCCTCTCCTACCTGTAGGTAGACCTTTCCCAGTTTACTGATATCTCAACATTTTTCTACCGTTTGACCAATTTTTAATTTTCACCAATTTATCTACTTGATTTTCCACCTACTTTTTAGAATCACGATGAATCCATCAACTCCTTTGTATTCATGCTAGCAAACATACCCACTCTGTAATTATTGGCATGGATAGATTATAATAATTAGACCAGCTGATTATATAACTTGAATCTAATCATTTTCTTCAATCTCACTGTTATGTGATAAAGTAGTGTTATATGATAATGGATAATGATTAGATCAGATAAAAAAACAAAACAGAATATTTTGAAACTGTCATAGCAACTGTATGGTATTGCTTGGTGTGATGGAACTATGGAATGTTGTGACTTCCGTGAGAGCACGCAATAAAATGGTTTTGGGGAGGAGAAAAGAATGGCTGCCTTGGGGGAAAAAAGATGTCTGCCTCATGCTTTAACTTCAGAAGCGTGGGGAAGTATGCACATGATAAGTTGCTGAATAATCTTGACCCTCACAGCCAGCATTACTCTTGTCCCATACCTAGGCAGTCTTCACTGCAAGACATAGATCAGAATTGTGAAAAATTGAAGAGTAGATATTCTAGTGTTGTCGTAAGTATAATATCTTAGATAACAATTGCTGATAAGTGAGGAGTATGTGTGATCTATCTACAGGTGGATATTGGATGTTGCTCGTCTTTGCACATGCTTAAACATCTTGGTGAATTACTTCTGAGAAGTAACAACATTGAGACCATATGAGGTAGTTCTTCTCTGTGCATCTAAGATCATCATGAGTCAGAATCAACTCAATGGCAGAAAAACAACTCGACTCTTGTTTACCACCACATTGTCCCTGGGAATAAGTAAGAATCTTCCAGAAATGCTCACCCAAGGTATTAATTGGGCAAGAGGTAAAGTACTATATATCTCCTCATGCTGAAAAGACTATGGTGGGTGCTGACTGAGATGTTAGATAGCAAAGGCATATGAGATACGTTTAGGCCCCAAAGACCCACATGTCATGGACATAGCTAATTGGAACTTTATAGATAATTTCTGGGCTTTTGATCCTGCAGAAGGATATAAGAAATTGCCTTCAATCCCCTTATCACTCCATAGTCATCAAAATAAGATTATTTTTTAGAAACCACATTTTGACACAAGTAATGTGTGTTGCATGCTTTTTCCTTAGAAACTATTCAGCTCTCTCACATATTAATTACTAGGTGCACTATGTACCTTAAGTGCATGTAAAGAATGCAAATATGATATTAAAAATTAGAATTACTTTTAAAAGTGTACATTATTTACATGGGCATGTAATGAGTAGAAGAAATCCAATAAGGCCAACTTGGTGAGGATATGGACCTGAGTTAGCTGAGTTACATCAAATTGACTAGCTGTTTGACATTGTACATGTTTTTCAGCCTCCCTATCCCCAGAGCTCTCATAGGTGATATGATGAGAAGGTGAGCACTAGATATTCTAGTATTGTCATAAGCTTATTTTAGATAACATAATTGCTGATAAGTGAGGAGTCTGTGTGATCTAGTTCTGCATAGAGTAACATGCAGAGGTCACCACAAACCTGAGTTGATGTCAATGCTAACTAATAAGATCAACAATAAGTGCATCAAACACTAAAACTAATTCCCATCAGCTGCTAAAATAGTTCTAGAACAAATTGTAGAACATGTTGATATGTCATTTCAAGGTGCAGGTGAAGAAAATGCAAACAAGTTCACAAGATACACAATACAATCCTGAGTGTATTGCTGTGGCTAAGTGCCATCCAGCTGGTTCCCACTCGTAGCAACCCTATGCATCACAGAAGAAACAACCTGGACCAGTGCCATCCTCAGAATCACTCTTACATATGAGGCCAACGATGCAGCCAATGAATCGATCTCTTTCACCTTCCCACTACTTTGACAAGCATAAGGTTTTTCTTCAGGGGCTGATCCAAAGCTAGGGTGAATTCTTATCATCCTTGCCTCTGATTGTACTTCTTCCAAGACATTTGATTTTTCTTCTGGAACTTCAATATTCTTGGTAATTTCAATATTCTTTGCCAATTGCTCTAGAACTATTTTAGCAGCCGATATGGAGCTTTTTCATTGTCTCTTCTCATAGACGTATTTAATTTAATTTCTGTGTGAGTCCATGTATATAGTTTCCTTTAGTGTTCTTGAAAAAAGCTATTCATGGTGAAGTTGCTGGACTTGAAAAATGTTATCCCTTTCCAAACACTGGTAGGAATCACCTGTAGTCTTGATTGCATGTTTGATCAATTTCAGACTTATAAGTGTACAACTTGTAAAGGAGTTAGTTTTTGTGTTTGACGCATAAATTTGAATAATAGTTGAATCAACTGGATTTCCTTGTATGCGCATAGATCTTATCCTAGCACAACAGCATGGCACTTCAAGAGAGGTCTTGCAATGTCCTTTTTTGATGAACTGGATTCCCTTCCTCTTGAATCTGGCACAGTGAGTCACATGATAGTTGATTCTAGGTGGCCAATACCTGTGAGTGTCAGCTCACTAATTCCTAGGATACCAATCTGTATGGGTTCCATTTCATTTTTGACAACTTTTAATTTTCCTAGATTTATACTTTGTACTTTCCAAGTTCCAATCTTGACAGATTTGTAGCTTTTTCTTCTCATTTGAGTCATCCCATAAGCAAACGAGGTTCCTAACTTTTAGTCTACAAGGCTTTACTGTATCTGCCCTACTTTAAGAAGGAAGCTCTTCCTTGATTCTATCTGTAATGCCTCCAGACCTGATCAGCTCATCTTCTGGCACTCACTCTGACAATATCCTGCGAATTTTCATGAGACTTTCTTTTGGTAGCTCAAAATGTTCTTCTACTATCCATAAGGTTTTCAGTGGCTAATTTCTCTGAAGTGGATAGCTTATTCTTTTGTAGTTGGGTCTTAATGTGGAGTCTCTGCTGAAACCTGTTCACTTTGGGTAATCTTGCTGCTATTTGACATGTCAGTGACACAGTTTACAGAATCTGAGCAACATGCAAGCTACCATGCAAGTTACTATGATTAACTCTTTAGTGTTTAACAAATTTGGAGAAATTGTGGTCAATTAATGCATTCTTTAATAGTCAAGATAAAGGACTCATTTGCCAGGGAGAACTCAGGCATAGACTTGAACATGTTAAAATAAAATTTTCTAATTTATACCAGCATGATAGTTTCCATGTCACATTGTGTTTGTGGCTATAGTTATGTTGGTTCACAAATTGAGCTCAGAGTCTATAGTGGAAAAACATGATATATAACACTGATAAGTTAAAACATTGAGCTCATGTAACCTTTAAAAATTTTTAAGTCATTTTGTTGAGGACTCTTACAGCTCTGATAACATTTCATACATCAATTGTGTCAAGCATATTTGTACATATGTTGCCATAATTTCCAAAACATTTTTTATTGAGCCCTCACTATAATCTTTTTTTAAAAAAACTTTTTATTGGGGGCTCCTAAAACTCCCATTACGATAAATACATACATCAATTGTATGCAGACCACATTTGCACATTTATTGCCATCATCATTCTCGAAACATCCTCCTCCTACCTAGGCCCCTGGTACCAACTCCTCTCCCTCACCCATGAACCATTAACAATTTGCAAATTGTCATTATTTTATCATCATACACTGTCTGAGGTGTCCCTTCACCACTTCCCTGTTGCCATATCCCAGAAAGGAGGTCATGTGTAGATCCCTGCAAGAGGTTCCCCCTGTGTACTGTACCTTTCCTCCACCCTCCTGGCATCACTGCTCTCACCCCTGGTCCTGAAAGGATCACCTGTCCTGAATTACCCCTGTTTCCAGGGTACATCCCCTGGTCTGGCTGGATTTGTAAGGTAGAATTGGGATCATGATTGTGGGTGGGAGAAAGTATTTAAGAACTAGAGGAAAGTTGCACCCTTTAAAATTTTAGGGATGACTTAAGAATATAATTCTAGAAAATAACATTTTTGGGTGCATTGGGCCTTGGAAATTTATGAAGCTATTCTGGATCATTTAGATTGCTTTAGGCATTAACACAATTTGGAATGTCATATCTCAACCACACTCATTCTTTAGCTTCTAAACATAAAATGGAAGGGAGCTTCAAAGTATGGAAAAATTCCATTATATTTTCATTCTATTTCCCACAAATATTCTGGAGTGCCTTGTATATAACAAGTGGAATTTCTTAGCATCTGCTCAGTTTTTCCTTGTCTATGTGTTCTTTCCTAAAAAATATAGAAAAATAAGGCTGTTTTAACTCTAAAATAGTGATACATAAACACACTACTTGCCTTTGAGTTAATTCTAAAGCGTGGCAACCCAAGGTGTGATGAGATGCCTTTAAGTTGGTTCAAGCAGCTAATCTTTGGGTTGGTAATTAAATATTTAACTATTGGTACCACCCAGGAGTACATATGTGTGAGCATACATGGGCATCTATAGCCCATCTATAGAACAATAATTCTATACCTTTTTGAAAGCAGATCACTAGGCTTGTCTTTAGAGGCACCTCTGGATGGATTACAAATTCAGACTTTCTGGTTCATAGACTACCATTTTATTAACTGTGCCACCCAGGAATGCTTCTTAAGTCTAGATGGAAAGATATATAGATAAATAGATGATAGATAGATAGATAGATAGATGAAAGATAAAGAGAATGAGGCACAATGGTTGAACACTCATTTTCTAACCAAGAGTTTGTGACTTGAACTCACTCAGCAGTTTGTAGAGAAAGACACAGAGACACAGAGATATGCTTTCTCAGAGATTTGAAGTCAAGAAAAATCGTGTGGGTAGTTCTCTATCAAATGGGGTCACTGTGTATTGGAATTGATTCAGTGGCAAATCATGGAGCTCTCTAGAAAATAGAGCATGGCTCATCTATGTACAGAAGCTGTGCTAGAGTGAATCCAAGAGTAATTCGTTCTGGAAGTTTGTTTTCTTAGCTATTTTCCCTTGCTTTTAAGATGACTTGTTGCCAACATTAATGGAAACTGTTCAATGGCATCCACCAAAATTATGTTCAAATGCAAGCCCCTGGGACCTATGGATGTAAGTTTGGTTGGAAATAGAATCTTTAAAGAGGTTATCAATTAAGTTAATATGAAGCAGTTGTGCAAGTCTTGACACCAGCTGAATAAGACTCTGTAAAAGAGAAGACCCAAAGAGGACAGAAGAAAGAGGGCAACATGGCTATGAAGTAATGCTTGTTGGGACTGGCTGGGACTACTAGAAGCTGAAAGAGCCCCAATATTATCTTTCCCTGGGCCTGCAGTGAGAATATGTCTTTACTGTCATCCTGAATTCAGACACACTGAGTACTAGTCACTAGAAGTGAGACCATTTTTTTGTTCTTGAAGCCATCCAGTGTGTGGTACTGTTATGCCTGCTGTTCCTGTTGTTAGGCATCATCTAGTTGGCTCTGACCCACAGTGACCCTGTGCACAATAGAGTGAAACACTGCGCGGATCTGCGCCGTCCTCACTCACAATTGTTCCAATGCCTGAGCAATCACTGCATCAAACCATCTCAATGAGGGCCTTCCTCTTTTTCACTGCCCCTTCATTTGGGCAAACATGATATCCTACTACAGGGACTGGTCTCTCTAGATAATATGCTTAAATTATGGAGGACCAAGTCTTGCCATTCTTGCCTCTAAGGAGTGCTTTGGCCTTACTTCTTCCAATACAGATCTGTTTTTCCTTTCAGCAGTCCATGGTTCTTTCAATATTCTTCTCCAGCACCACAATTCAAATGCGTCTATTTTTCTTTTTTATAAATATAGATTTTATTGGGGTTCTTAAAACATTTAATACATCATTCATATTAAGCATAATTGTACACATGTTGCCACATTCATCTACATTATCTACTTGAACTCCTCCAGCATAAGCTCCTGTTCCCCTCTTTCCTCTAGTTCTTTATTTTTTTAATACCAACTCCCCATATTTCCCCTTCCCCCTGCTCCTTCCCCATGAACTTCCAATAATTTACAAATTGTTATTACCTCTTCACATTAGACAATGTATGATATGCCTCTATTTTTCTATGGTCTTCTTTATTTTTGTTGGTTATGATGGTACCAAGAAATGAATACAACCACTGATAAGAAGTATGCAGACTATTTATTCAGTCACTTTTACTGGCATTTGGCACAGATTCAGAATAAGACAGAGTAGTGGGAAGAGTTCAGATGTGCTGCCTTTGGAAGCTGTTGGCATGAGGAGGTTAGAGGTACACTAATTAGTAGTCTGTATATTGACATGGTGCTGAGAGGAATTCATGCTGGATTTAGAAGAAGACACGGAACAAGAGATACTGCTGGTAATGCTAAATAGATTTTGGGTCAATGCAGGAAATATCAGAAAAATGTTTATTTGTGTTGTCCTGATTATGAAAAGGCCTGTGACTATGTGGATCATAACAACTATGCCTCGTATTGAGAAGAACAGGAATTCCAGACTACATGGATCGAGAGGCAGTTGTACAAACAGAACAAAAGCGACTGCATGGTGTAAAGTAATGAAAGGTGCTTCTAGGTTGTATCCTTTCACTGTCTTGTTCAACCCGAATGCTGAGCAAACAATCGCGGGAGTTGTATTCCGTGAACATGAATGAGGATGAGGATCGGAAGTTTTTCAACAACCAGTGGACTGCGGATGACACATCCTTGCTTGCTGAAAGTGCGGAGAAGTTGAAGCACTTGCTGATAAAGATCAAGGATGGCAATCTCCGGAGTGGATTTCAAGTCATCGTAAAGTAAATGAAAATCCTTATAACCGACCCAACGGGTGGCATCATTAAAAATGGAAGAAACACTGGAACCACCACCAATACTCCTGGAAGCCGAAGTGCATACCTCCAGTGATGTAGTGCATCAGGTATACTAGAGGCACAGGTTTGCTACCATGTGGAAGAGCAAAGATGTCATTTTGAAGACTAAGGTGCGCCTGGCCCAAGCCGTGGGATTTTCAATGGCCTCATCTGCATGTGTAAGTTAGACAGTGAATAAGGAAGTTAGAAGTGGAATTGATGCAGTTAAAGGATGGCACTGCAGAAAAATACTAAAAGTGCCGTGGACTGTCGAAAGAATCAACAGATCTGTCCAGGAAGAAGTGCAGCCAGACTATTCCTTAGAAGAGAGAGGATGGCAAGACTTTGTCTCAGCAGTTTGGATGTGTTACCCGCAGAGACTGATCTCTGGAGAAGGACATCCTGCTTGGTACAGAAGGTCAGTGAAAACCTCGAGGAGACACAGTGACGCAGCAGCTGCAACCATGGACTCAAGCATGACAATTTTGAAGGTGGCACAGGATTCGGCAGTGTTTCCACTAGGGGGCACCTAAACAACAATCACACGCGTTTTATCTCTCCTATAAAGTCCTCATTTACTTCATCGGGAGGCAATTAAATTCTAGGTTGCTAATGGAAAGGTAAATGGTTCAACCTGTCACTGGCTACCTGGGAGAAAATCCTGGCAATTTACTAAAAAATGAGAATTGTAATTTCCTCCAATCCATGACTTTTGTTACTAGAGAAACTGAAGTTAAAAAGCTTGATCGTGCTGTTGTTTTTGGTGCAAGAGTAAATAAAATGTTGGCAACACAAAATATTTTCCATAAGAAAACCATCATTCTAAAATGAAATGACACAGAATAACTAATATTTTGCTTTTCATTTCAATCAGTGGTTCTCAACCGGTGGGCAGTGACCCCTTTGGGGGTTTAATAACCCTTTCGCAGGGGTCACCTGATTCATATCAGTAGCAAAATTAGTTATGAAATAGCAACGAAAATAATTTTATGGTTGCAGGATTACGAAGACATGAGGAACTGTATTAAAGAGTCACGGCGTTCGGAAGGTTGAGAACCACTGATTTAAATGGTCAGACCCAAGACAGAAGACTGGATCAATTATTTGCCACTTATTTGTAGCTTGGTGGCAAAAACGTTAGACTTTGGCTGTCTAATAAACTTATAAAACCAAAAGCACAATTTTTAGTTTTTTTCCTTTGGGTGTGAAATCTTGCTGTGCATTTGTTTTTCTGCTTCCAAATTTTGTTATTACACAATGAACTTCAAATTCACCGCAAGTGTAGTCGAATTTGAAGAGTTCCAAAAGAAAGGGTAGTTAAGTTGTTTTTGATCATTTGCTCTGAGAACTCTGCTACAATCAACTTTTATTAATGACATTTCAAGGATGCTTGATCATATCTGTTGATTAGAATTTACATGAACATGTTTTGTGGTTGCTATTGTGAGGTCCCATTGAATCAGTTCCCACCCATCGCGCAGAAAGGAAGCACTGTTCTGTCCTGCACAGTCTATGCAATTATGCCTACGCCTGAGACCGTAGTTGCAGTCATTAGGTCAACCCATCTCATTGAGGATCTTCCTTTTTTCACTGACTCTCTATATTACCGAGTACAATGTCCTTTTCCAGGATCTGGTCTTTCCCGACGACATGTCCAAAGTTTGCCTGCTGAAGTCTCATCCTTGTGTTGTCAAACTTCTCTTCTTACAGGCTGAGCAAGAGAGTTTTCTTTGCCCTCAAACATATAGTCTCAAACTTTTGAGATTTGCCAGTCTAATGGGGGGGGGGGGAGAGGAGCATTAGATCTCAGTGGAAGTGTCTTATGGGTGATATACAGCTTCCTTTTTTTTTATTTTTTACATGGCTTGAAAATATATTTGTCAGTTTTTAATCTTTAACATTTTGCTATGCAGAATTTGAAATTTTAATTCATGCAATGTTTAAGTCTTTTCTTTCTTACTCCTGGACTTGGTGCCATACGTAGGCATGCCTTTCACCTTGAGATTATAAAGATATCTTCCAATATTTAAAATTTTGTTTTTATTTTTTTACTATTTCTCTGCCTTTAGAATCAACATACCAATCAGAAAATACATGTATGGCTTGTCACACGGAGACCTTATTTGTACTTTGAGAAGTACCTATAAGTCTTTGACCCCACTTCTGTTATTAAACATAAAATATTTCAGGGTAGCACCTCAGGGTATGTCTCTTACCTTCCAGATACACTCAGGGGCATTTATAGAGATATGGATGCAGAGAGATAGGACGTCTTCTCGCCGGCGTTCATTCTGCATGCCAGCTAGGTGAGAGGGTGTTTTTCGTTCCTAGGTGTCTTCAGGTTGACTCTGGCTCGTAGGGATCTTAAGTTCTACAACACAACTGAAAGCTGTCCAGGCAAGAGTGCCAGCAACTGGCAGTGATTTCAGATATTTCAATGTTTAAAATTCTTCATGATTTTTAGTTTAATCGAACCATAGCGGTAATGCCACAGTAGTTCTGTTTTCGCACTTAGCCGTATATCATGACAATGAACAGCCTTGGTCTATTATCTTACCCCCCCTACCCCCAAGAGTTAGGTAGCAACAGAATCTACTTTTCAGTCAGACCCACATCTCCAACATTTTCAGCTGCATAAAGCTGATGTGCTTTTCAAGACAATGCTTACTTAAAAAAAAAACTGAGATAGCAGAAGAGAAGAATCAAACATCTTAAATGGTGTTAAGAGAATAGAATTGAAGCCTCAGAGTAAACAGCTTGGAAATTACATTGGTAGTATTTATTTGTCCAGAAATGTAAATAGAATGAAAGCTGATTGTAAGAGAATATGAATGGAATGAAGGGTAAGATGCTAACTTTTTAATTCTCTTGGGATTAATTTCTGAGAATTTAATTTAACATGAATCTAGCAGGTTAATTTATTGCTTAGAAAATCTGGAACCAAATGAGAGTTTGCTGCTCAAAAATAGTCAAAATAAGTGATAACAATATTAATGTTTATCAAGAACAAACACCACCAAGCCTCTGATTTGCACTATTTTAAAGAACAATCATGGATCTGTTTTTATAATTTAATCACAGATCCACCTGAATGCCAATGTCAAGTGATATCTAAAAATACATGTAGGTCCTAGATCTTGGTTAATGAAGTAGGTATGTCCATAATGTCATTAATTTAATGGCAAATTCACTGCTTATATATAAACTAAGGTTGAATCACAAAATTCTTCTTAGTCCATTGTTTTTTTGAAAATGGGTGTTATAGGGCTTTTATTTTATGCATTCCTAAATCCATTGTCAACAGCACAAAGAATCCCTTCAGTACAATTAAATTTTGCTAGTTGAAGTCATTCCCTAGTTTGACATTAAATATCATAGCCATGTAGCTTTTTTACAAGCTTATTGTTCATGTGCTTTTTTATTATTGTAAATCTTCAAATTGCACTGGGTTGTATCTTACTATTTGAATAGTCCCAAAATCAGTTGGGTTTTTCTCCCTTTTTCTTTTTAATGCCATGTGTTTCCAACCTCAATATTCTATAGATTGGACTGAGTATGGAGTGGGTTACTTGTTTTGATATAATTCACTGTAGTAATTAGCGAGTATTATTTTTAAATCGTCCTTTCATTTTTATTGTATTTATGTAAATTTTAGTCTAATATATTTGGCAAACAAAACTAAATTCTGTTATTTTCTAAGGAAGCTATTACATTAATCATGGTAAAGAGAAATTAATCTTTCCTCCATTCTTTTATGCAACAATCATTCTACTTTGATGTGTTCTCCAAAGTATTCTATAAATATCTTTATTCACTTTGAAATCAATTCAGTTTATATTGAAGCCGCCATCACCAAATCCAAGTGTTTTCTTATCTGTGACTTATTCTAAGGTTCTAAATATTTCTCTAGTCTTCTCCTTAAATATTGTGGAGGGTTATGAAGTTGACTTAAATCGATTTCTATGTGATACCACTGCTAGGGTCTTACTGAAGACAAGGTATGAGAGCCATGTGGACGTCCTCCAACTTCAGCAGGGAGAAGGAGAATTCAACTCTATATCAGTCCACGACTTATTGCCAAAGACAGAGAGCGGACATGCCTCTCTACCCACCATCTTCCTTTAACCTGTTTTGATACTAGCTGTCCTTCCTCAGACACATGTCTGCTGGGTTTGATAAGCTGTGCAATGGCCACAGAGAACTCACAGATAATACTCATTATCATGTGGTTTATTATGGAAGCTATCCGGTTACCCCAGGTCCGGATCAGAAAGCTTTAAGGATGCAGTTCTCCTGTCCTCAGCAGCGCCTCTGCTCTTTAGTCCTCAGCCTCATAGGCATGTAGTCTCTTGGCTCTTGTCTTTGGCCAGGACTCTTTCTAGGTCCTGGCAGTTTACTTTTCTACCTTGGGGTCTCATGGTCTCTGTGATTCAACATTTGCTGCCTCAGCTGCCTCTGCCAAGTATCTTACAGGAATTTGCTGGTGACTTTTTTTTTTGATAGTCACTGGATTCACCCCCTCTGCTTCTGAAATGGTTCTCTGTTACCCCAAATAGACCAATAGCCCCTATTAGTGTTTCACCCACCCTATTTGCGTGGCCTTCCTTTGATGGGAGTTATAAAAATATGGATTGAAGAGTCATAGTTACACAATTTCCTTTCACCACATTCATTCACCGTCTGATGCAAGTGTGCTACCCCAACCCCACCTTGCATTTGTAACTCCTGACAATAGCAGAAGGAACCTTGGTGGCACAGTTTGCTAAACATTTGTCTGCTAATTGCAGTGGTGATTGGTGCTCAACCGTCCCAAATAGAAAGAGAAGATTGACTTCTTTTATCATGATACCACCTTGGAAATGGAATAGCTTTCATGACAGAAACCGTCATGGCACAGTCCTAGTCTGTCCTTTCAGTTCGTAATAAACAGAGTCGATTCTATGGCAGTGGTTTCTTTCAGTAGTAATCATTCAGCAAATGTTCACTGTGTACTCTTAGTGTCTGCCAGACAGCCTCTGGCCATTAGGGATACAATGATGAACAAAACAAAGTCCTCACTTCTTTCAAGAAATAATTTTATTGGGGCCTCCTTCAATTCTTATCACAATCCATCCATCCATCCATTGTATGTCAAGCACATATGTGGATTTGTTGCCTTCGTTATTCTAAAAGCATTTGCTTTCTACTTAATGCCTTGGTATCAGCTCCTCATTTTCCCCTCCCTCTTTGCTCCACCCTCCCTCATAAAACCTTGATAATTTATAAATTATTATTACTTTGTCATATCTTAAACTCTCCAGTGTCTCCTTTCATCCACTTTCCCGTTGTCTGTACCCCTGGGAAGAGGGGTACATAGGTCCTTATAATTGGTTCCTCCTTTCTACCCCGCCTTTCCTCCACCCTCCCAGTATTACTACTCTTACCACTTGTCCTGAAGGGATCATCTGTCTTGGATTCCCTATGTTTCTGGTTCTGTCTGTACCAGTGTACACCCTCTGGTCTAGCTGGATTTGTAAGGTAGAATTGAGATCATGATAGTGGGTAGGAGGAAGCATTGAAGAACTAGAAGAAAGTTGTATGTTTCATCATTGCTACACTGAATCTTGACTAGTTCATCTCCTTCCTACAACCTTTCTGTATGTGGATGTCCGCTATCTACAGTTTGGCTTTGGGCCCGCAACCTGTACTCCCACTCATTTACAGTGATATAATTTTTGGTTCTTTGATACCTGATTCTTGATTGCTTCAACACCTTGTGGTCACACAGACTGGTGTGCTTTTTCCTTGTGGACTTTGTTGCTTCTGAGGTAGATGGCTGCTTGTTTACCTTCAAGCCTTTAAGACCACAGATGCTATATCCTTTGATAGCTGGGCACCATCACCACATTTGTTTATACATCCACTTTGTCTTTAGAGATCATGTTGGGAAGGTGAGCATCCGGGAATGCCAGTTTGATAAATTAAAGTGTTCTTGCACTAAGGAAGTAATTGAATGGAGGACCAATGTCTATCTTCTGCCTTGATACTAAACCTATAAATATATGCTCATAGATGTATTTCCAAGTTATCATATATAAATATATTTACTGATGTACATGCCAGTATTTAGATCTCTATGAATGCCTTTTGCCTCCTATTTCTTTCTTCTATTTCCTTTTACTTCCCTCTTATCCCACTATCATGCTCTGTCTTCTTTGGGTTTTAGTAATTTTTCTTGGTTAGCTTACCCTTGATCTATATTTACCAGGCCTCTCATACCCTCCTTGCCACTGATTTTAGATCACTTGTGGTTTCCTTGTCCCTGGGTTGGTCAACATCTGGAACCATTGGTCCCGTTGTTTTCTCCTCCCAACTGATCATGCAGCCTATCTTATCTAAATAAACCTGCAGAGATAATAATATGCATAGAAAAACAAGACATAGCAAAATAAAGCGACAAAAGAAAACAACAAGAAGAAAAAGCCAATGTCCAGAAAAAATATATAGATTAATTAAAAACAAAAATGTTAATAAAAAAGAAAAACCTGTAAATAGTTCAAGGCCTATTTGTTGACCTCTAGGAATGTCCTCCAGTTGAGTCTGATGGGGTTCCACACCCTGGTCCCAAAGTATATCCTTGACATTCCCTCAAGACCTTCATACTGTGCTCCTGCCCACCCCACCCCCTCCTGCCCTGTCCCCAGCTGCACGCCCTTTGTGTTTTGCTCAGTGTGGTGGGAAGATCAGACTGGGTATAACCCTGACACTGTCTGTCCAGTGTTGTCCCCCGTAGGACTTTGGGTCAATGAGAGACGTCATGTTTCATAGTGGAGCCGGCTATATGGTCATCTCTCTGTGTTAGTTGATCTGAGTGGGTATATTGGTAGGTCAGGATGCATTCCATTCTCTCTTCCTTTCCCTTCATTTGTTCTCCTGTGCTCTTGTCAGATATACCCCACTCTCCGAGCTGCAGTTTCAGGGCTATCCTCTAAAGTAAATTCTGTGGAGGTAGGGGTGAGGTGGGAGGAGCAGCTGTCGACATGGTTGGGATTGGGCCCAGTTTTAACCCCTTCACTGGCTCCAGACTCCATGCCATCATGATCATGCAGCATCCATGTCCTGGAACATGGGGTTTAAGTCTGGTCCCTTTTTCCCTGTGGAGATATAAACAATACCGTTCCCCATTAGTTGGTTAGTGCCTTGTTCCCCTATGACACATTGCTATCTTTCCCCTTCCCCATTTTTTTTGGGGGGGGAGCCATCACTGCCCTCTGGTGGTCGTGGGAACTACCCAGCACTGCTCCTGAGAGCCACGCTGGATTTGAACTGCCAAGCTCGTGGGCCACAGTCCCACACTCAACCACTTACGCCACCGGGATTCAGCCTCACTTTTTTTTTTTTTAAGTTGGCTACCATATGATGTAACCCGGGATTTGGTCTGAGTCCTGCCATACTACCTGGATTCACCCCAAGGATTTTTGTATATAGTAGCTATTTCCCTATGTCCCTTTTGTATTTTATTTTTAAGATTACCTCAGTGGACTCATGTTGTACATGTTCTTTTGTGCTTGGCTTACTTCACTTAGCATGATTTCCTCCAGTTCTTCTCATGCAGCGATATGCTTCATGCATTTATTACTGCTTTTCAGAGATACGTAGTACTCCATTGTCTGTATACACCAGTTTTTGATCCATTTGTGTGTTGATGGAAATTTGGGTTGTTTCCAACTCCTTGTAATTGTGAGCTGTGCTGTGATGAACATTGGAGCATAGGTGTCTGGCTGTGTGTTTCTTGCCTTTTCTGGATATATGCCCAATAGAGGGATTGCCAGGTCATATGGTACCTCAATTTCCATCTGTTTTAAAATTCTCAAATCTATTTCCATAGAGACTGTACATACCTACAGGTCACTAGCAGTGGATGAGCGAGCCTATCTCACCCCAGCCTCTCCAACACTTGCTGCTTTCTGATTTTTTGAATTGCGCTCTCTTTGAGGGTGTTAGGTTATATCTCATAGTTGTTCTATTTTGCATTTCTTTTATGGCTAATGATCAGGAACATTTTCACATGTGTTTATTTATAGGCCATTTGGGTTTCTACCCTGTGAAACACCTGCTCAGGTCTCTTGTCCACCTCCTCCGTGGGCAGTTCGATTTTCTCTTGTTGTAAGCTTGCAAACAAAGTCCAAACTTTTAAGAGGATCTATCCTTACATGAGTTTAAGAAATAGTCTGACATAGGGGATAATCCTGCCCAGCTGAATAAGACCTGAGTCAGCATAGGCTGTCCATTCAGTATTGCTGAACTCCATTCTCTTCATCATGATGTCAATTTTAATACCTGTTTCACAAAATCATTGTGGAAATTCAATATGATATTTCATTTAATTGTGTTAATATAACAAAAATTATAGTAAAACCTGAAACAACAAGAACCTGTGACAGGCGGAAATCTGTCAGAGAAGGAACTATGAATACCTCCCATTTAAATGAATGATAGACAGGTGGTGAGACTGCACTCTGTCAAGTCAGAAAACTTGTGAGACCTCGAAAAATAAGACAGTTCTTTGAGTTCCAGCTCATAAAGGTTTCACTTTGTAAGATGTCCAGAGCAGAAGAAAACTGAATATTTAAATTCTCATCATCTGAGCTATGATTTCCTATACCTCAATCGTTCCTGGGCTGACACAGTTAGTGAGGTGTGACGCACACAAGAAAAATCAGAAACCCACTGCCTTTGAGTGGACTTCACTACTTACTAACCATATTGGACAGAATTGAACTGCACATTGGGTTTACAAGGCTGTACATTTTTACACAATTAGAATTCCATCTTTTCCTCCTGGTAAGTGGCTGGTGGATTGGAACCACCAAGACGTTGGTTAGCTGCCCAAGACTTACCCCACTGTGTCACCAGGGCTCAACCAAAGGGGAGGAATCCTATATTAAGAATCTTGAAATTTATATAGGAAATGGACAATTATCCCTCCTGCTTTTCTAAGAGGGGAACATTTTTGCTCTCTACTGTAAATGAATTCTCTGTAGGGAGAAAAGGGAAAGTTCTTAGGTACAACAGAACCGATTTTATAAATGGTTCCACAGAAACCTCTCCAGGGCATTCTAATGTCTTTAATCTTCAAGACTCTTGGCTTTCATTTATTCTTTAACCCAGGTTGCTAATAATTCCTCTCTGAAAGCTCTGTGCATGAGTACTCGTCCACTGGTCTGACAATGCTTGATAACTCTTAATGATTATTGGTGCTATCCTTAACAACTACGCTAGAGGGATACGTGTAGTGGTATTCTCACTTGCCTTATTTCCCCCACCGCTTCCCACAAGAAAAAGGGAGATGTAAAGACTTATGGAGGGAAAAAAAAAATCACCTTTCGCACCATGGCAGCATTATTCTCTGGGCCTTTCCTTCTTTTGGACTTTTTTCACCTCTTCAAGTACTTACTGAGGGATCTTCTTTAAACATTGGAGCTTTCAGACTTTGCCCCTGGCAAGGAAGTTACAGTGCATCTTTGCCAATCAGATTACTATATCCATTCCCATTGGTTTGGGGTACAATTCTAGTCAAATATTATACTACTTGAGAGAGGAAAAATTACTTTGGGGTCAAGGAACTTTTAAAAAGCCTGTGGAAAAAGTTTCCTCTGTTGGACTTTCACAGTCCACAAATGCATGCTAAGTGCTTTATAAAATCCTGAAAAATTTTGTTTAAGTCCTTACTTTAAAAAAGCTTCAAGTAGAAGTAGCAAGGGAAACTTAAAATATGGAATATACAGAAATGGGCTCTCGAATTCTGAAGCACCTAAAAAGACTCTGAAAAAATAGCTACCGGCTTGGTGGGTGCTACAGCACTATATTCACGTCTTTGCCTTGATGTGTCCTTATGATCTTTCATGAGTTCTTCATCAAAACACCTATAAGCCCTGCATAGGTCCACAGCACATCCCTATCTATAAACTCTCTTTACAGCATTTGTTCCTAGTAAATCAATTTATTTGGTTTGGGGGGTGACAAATTATTTCTGATAAATCAATTATCTTCTCAAATGTCCTAATCGACTCCAGTGGATCTCAGTGCTTATCTCATTCTCAATCTATGGGAGTTCTAAAGGAGCAATGATCTTTCTCTCTTTTTTGCTTGTTTGTGCAGCAGAATGGACATGACAAATTACTTTAGATTGAATTGTGGGCCATGGAATAGTTCTTGGAAGCCCAAATTCTCTACAGTCCTGTTTACACAAAATTTTCCATTTTAGGTTAATTAGTCCATATCAGGATATGCCCTAAATCAAATTATCTTTAAGTTAGAGAAAAAACAGACTAGACACAAAGGACACATACTGGGGTAGACAGATGCCACATGAAAGATCCTAGAACTAAGGAACACTAAGGACTACAACGGTAAAGATTTTGGTTTGGATTTTCAGTCTCCAAAACTATAAGAAAATAATTTCTGTTCTTTAGAACCACCCACTTGTGATATTTGTACCACAGCAGCACTGGGTAACAGAAACACATTTTTTGTCTTAAAAATGGTGTTGGACAATTTTTTTCCCTAGATTGCTAACTCTTTAACATAGCTGTTTTAAGAGTGCCGGTTATATAATTTAGTAAAACTTATGTGACTAATTAAGGTCCCCAGCTCATAAGGTGTGCAAAACATGAATGTATGCACTTCCTTCAAGCACCCAGTCATCAAGTCAACAGATGTTTGTTGAGTGTTTACTGTATGTCAGACACTGTGTTCAAACTCACTCTGTGTCACGGAGTGGATTCTGACCCATTGCAACCCTAGAGAAGTGGGCAGAATTGCTCCCTGGGTCTCTGAGACTATCTATGCAGGAGCATAGTTGTCTCTGGACAACTTGGCAATTTCGAGCTGTTGACCTGGAGGTTCTCAACCCAACAAGTATCTCATGATACTCTTTAGATACTGTGTTAACATTATATTTCAGAAACATATAATAGTTTTAGAAATATAACAGGTTTAAAGTCCATTTAAGGAGGCAGAATATAAAAAAGGATAATAAAACAAAATATGGCATGAAAAATCTGTGATAGGATCGTTTGAAAGGTATAGGGGGAAAACAAGAGAGAATGATGAACCCAACAGATTCCTGAGAAGAGAAGGGCAATGTCATGGCCATATTTTTGCAAAGCATGTTCAGCCTGTTCATTGAATGTACTAAAATACCAAAGAAATAATGACTATGTAAGAAAATAATGCATAGCTTTATAACTTCAGTTGTCTGTTGGTCCTGGAAAAGTCTTTCTTTGAATCTGTGTAAGCATGTCTAACTCATTAGAAACCCAACAACACCTCCATTCACTTTCCATACTGGAAATTTCAATAGAAGGGATACTGACTCAGATATTTTAAAGCCTACTAAATCTAGAATCTCATCTTACTTTCAAGCAATTTAACGGAACACTATGAATATCTGTGACTATAAGAAACTATTCATGGAGTGGTCATAATTGATCTAAAAATGTTTCTACTATCTCTTAAAAAGCTATATTACATTGGATTTTCAAAATAAGGTTTTAAAAAACACCAGAAAATAATAGTTCAATCAATGCAGCCAATCAAATGGAAACCATGTCACCTAATTAAACATCTATTTTAATTTCATCCAATCTCGAATGTGTTGGATAAGCTATGACCATGAATTGTGAAAAACAGCAGCAGCAACAGCAAAAAGCAAATGAACAAATACTATATGATTACTTTTACTTTTTACATGCCTCTGATAATGAGTTGCTGCAGTGTGAGTGATCATTCTAATCAGATGTAGGTTGAACATTGGGTATCAGGTTCTGCTTTGAAAAGCAAAGACTTGATTTCACAAATGGTTTCTTTCACTATCTTAGGTGTTCTTAGCTAAAAGACTAATGATATATCCATGCTCACTAAAAGTGAACACAAACTTGCATAAATGTGGATTGTGCATTTTTCTAGAGGAAGAGTTCTAAACTTTCATGGAGTTGTCTTCATCCACCAAAAGGTGAAAATCCGCACAAATCAGAGGATCTCTGATATTCCCTTTCTCTCTGAAACAATTTAAGGCTCTGTGATTTTTACAGCTTAATATTTTAGTCACATTTTCTCAGGGCTTCAGAAATCTTTGGAGTGAATTGGATCCTTGAAACTGCTGAACCATTTAAAGTTGTAGGTTGTCATTTTTAAGAGGCGAGTGGTATTTTGTTCTACTTTAGGTGTCTGGAAAAGTGAATGTAATAGTGGGAAACTTTTGTTTATTACCACACTATGGCTATTAGACTACACCTATACGTCTACTCAAACATATCTACATGTGTATGAAAGCTGCATTGTTTACCCTCATCTGTAAAGGCCTAACAGCTGCTTTGCAGCTAGCAATGCCTCTGGGTTGTGGTTGTCCCCCCCTTTTAAAGAGTGCTGTGTGTAAGAGGGTAGACACCTGCTAGTCAAATGGTAAACCCACAGATTTGAGCCAGAGGAAAAACACTATTTTCTTATATGTGCTTCTAATTCTCCACACTCCAGAAACAAATGAAAGGTACAGGCTGACTAGAGAAGACCCTCGTCTTGCAGAGCACTCCCCAGAGAGTGATTTTTACAACCCGCCCACCCCTTCCTCCCTTCCCCATCTGTGGATTTCAAAGACTCTTCTAGCATGTGAATTTACTGGTCAGGGATTGGCGGTAGGAGAGAGAGGAGACAGAAGAAAAATCTAGAACTATTTTTTTCTGTGTGGGTCAGAAGAGAAAAGGAGGGGTGGACACAGTATCTTTTTTTATATGAATTTTTTGGAGTGAAAATTCTTTTGGGGTGTGATTGGTTTGGGTTTGCTAGGATTTGTTTTGTCTCCTAGAAACAGTCACTGACTCCTCTTTCAGCTGCTTCTAATTTCACAACCTTTTCTGTAGATCGCCATTTCTCCTAGAACTCAGACATGTAAATAGTTGGACATAATGTGTGGATACTTATAACCTTTCTTCTGTGCTTCTGACTAGTCTTCCCATTGGCTTCTGTTCTTCTCAACAGTGCTTTCTAGTAGAATTCACTCTGCCTGAAGGATCGTCTTTTCTCCCCTGCCTTCTCCCACGGCAGGTTATGAGTTGTAACAAGGAGACTGTGAACCTTGACATACGCGCACGCACACACACACACACACACACACACACACACAGAGAGCTCTGGTTTGGAAAGGTAACTTTTAAAGTTTTTGAATGATCTTTCTTGAAAGCTATTACAAACGTCTGAGTTTTTGTGGGAAGATGCATGCTAGAGTTCAAGTTTGCTAAGCCAACTTTCTAATAATTCAAAACAAAACAAAACAGGAAACAGCTCCCTGCTGTGGAGTCAGTGTTGATGCAGAGCAATATCTGTGGGCTTCTGGGTTTCCAAAATGGTAAGAAGTCCCATCTTTCTCCCTTAGAGTTGCTGGTACCTCGAACTGCCAACCAGGCAGATCATAGCCCCATGCGTGATCCATGCGGGCTCCTCGACTTTATAATAGAATGGGGAATTTGGAAGAACAGCTTGTAAGCTAATGTACTGCCTGGTTGTCTGTCCAACTGACTCAAGCCTCAGTTTCTATTTTGAAACAGCGTGTAATCCTGTCAAGGTGGTTGTAAAAAAATACATGAGGTCGTTTTTTTTTCATTCCCAAACCAGAAAACTTACCAACTGCCATCAGGTAGATCCCAACGTGTGGCAATCACCTAGGACGGGGTTGAACTGTGCCTTTTGATTTTCTAGGTTGTAGCTTTTTTTTGGGGGGGGGGCAATCACTGCCGTCTGGTGGGAGTTGGTGGCCCAGTCTTGCTCCTGGAGAGCTGCTCCTGGATTTGAACCACCAGCCCAGTGGGCCACAGTCCCTTGCAAACAGCCTCCTTCTCTCTCCAGGAGGTGCTGGGGGTGTGAACCCCTGTCCTTGTCATTAGCAGTCCCCCAGGTAACCCACTGTGCGATGAGAGCTCTTTGCTCTTTCATTCGGTAAGTATACCTGCAGAAATATCACCAGTTGATCTTCTCAGGACACAGACAGCCTGCAAGTAATAATTCACTGTTACCGTCCTCTCTCCTGTTCATCACTATCTGCAAGTGGGGGGTGGGAGCATCCCACTAATTCCTCAAGGCGGATTCTAGCCAGGAACTCAGACTAGTTCATTCTGGTTTCCTCTCCTGTGGAGAATTTGCATTCTTACCTCAGCCACACTGATTCAGAATATGCATGTTAACAAGATCCCCCGTATGCATATGTATAAATGCTGTGGGGACCTTGTTAAAATGTGGGTTTGGGTTCAGTATATCTACAGGGAGAAAGGCAGATTCTCAGCAGGGAGTAGAACCAGAATGAACCACTTGGAAGCCCTAATTCTGCCTTCTGGTGCTAGCAGCCCCAGTCTCTCAACACATGCAATAAATGCATGCCATCCATCCACAGTCAGCACAGAAAGCCAACCTCTCTGATGCCCGCTCTCAGAGACTAAGGACCTCCTTTCACCTTAGACTGCTGTGCAAACATGGAATTGTGAAGTTGGTGGGAGAAACTTGCAGCCTGCAGTCAAGAGACCCTGGTTTGAGTAGGTTAGATTTCAGTGTTCATTCGAGGTAACTTCTATAGAACAGATTTTTTTTTTATATTCCTTAGGCCAAGGAAGTTTAAATATTGATCTCTATACTGCTTTAAATTCTAAAATGTATCCAGCATTTAACCTCATAGAATGTCTTGTAGTACTTGTTTTTATTTCAAGTCTGAAATACTTCAATTTAATTGAAAGCTTTTTATAGGCTGGGATTATGCCAAATATTTCTCTGTTCATTGCAAGCCCAGAACACTGTCTAAGGATGGGTGATCCCAAATCCCTCTTCTTTGGCTAAGGAGAAGAACAAAGAACTTTTCAAAATTGTTTAACAGTCTCAAAGTCTTAAAATCAAAGAAATTTTGTTTGGTCAAGGTCTAAACTGAATATGTGTGGCATTAAAAAATAACCCGTATTACTTATCCCGCTTCTTTCAAAATAGTTGGTTGTGATTGTACGATGAATGTCAGTTTAAAACATTTTTATGGGTGCCATTTTGTACTAAAATCATACATTGAGAATAAGATTTACTCTGCAGAGGAGATTTACAGAGACATAGAATTTATCATTCTGGAATTCATTTTATAAAAGACATATGCCTTTCTTATTAATGTCTGTCAATTTCCTAACAAGAAAGCTTCTACATGAAAGATCTGAAAAGTGAACCCGATTGACTTTGGGCGGGGGGCAGCAGTTTGTGGTTGTTGTTTGGTGCTTTGAGTGAGCACTACCCTCTGCACAGGGAACGACACCCTTCCCTGTCCAGAGTTATCTTCCCACCTGTTCAATCAGTAGGAGATAAAATAAAATAATGTAAGATAAAAGGAACCCTGTTGGCATGTAGCGGATTACGACAGTGGTTGAAAACCACGAGGTTCCAGGTTCAGACCCACTAGATGCTCAAAGAGAAAAAACAGCAGCTTTGGGTTCTGATGCAGGCTCAGAAACCCATGGGGATATTTGAAGGCAATGAGTAGTCGTACTGAGCAGAATAAAACACAACTAAAATCAACTCCAAATCAAAGAACTTCACCCTGGGGCGGGGTAACAGGCTTCCAAAGTGTGGTTTTAGCTGGGCACCCTTAAACAGACTCTCTTGTGTCTTTCAGCCTCCTCCTTAAATTTGCAAATACCATTAAGAAACTTGAAGAATAAGGAGAAGGGTGGTGGTGGTGGTGGTGGTCCGTGGTGGGTATAGGCTTCGTAGTGCTCTGCAAGGGCGTTGTCACCGTAGTGACATGCTTTCTTCATGGTCACTTTGAAGTGTTCAGCTCTCCTGTGGTTTGGAGCATACGAAGGAAAAGCAAGTCTCCTTGAAAACAGACTTGTGTAGCTCACCACTGTGCCAAGTTTCAGAGAGATGTCAGGATGCATCTACATGCTGGGCTATCTGCTTCAAAGAGGTGACAGAAAACTATACAAGGATTTCAAGGAAGTTGCATTGAAGAGGTTTGATTACTTCCAGCACATCTATCCAATGTCTCTCAGCAAAGAGGCATTGGATACCACACATCTTCAACTGCCTGTGACTCTTTGACATCTCTATTTCCACATTTGCTATCTTTATCCTCTTGTAGTCTGACAGTAATTTATCAAATGGTTAGAGGCTGCTTATCCGTTTCTCTTCTTCCCTAGCTTGTGTCTTAAATGAAATATCTCTGAAATTTATGGTGCACTAAAATTATGAAATTAAATATTGAATCAGTCATGATTACGTAATATTAATTTCTTGATTAGTGCTGCTGGAATGAAAATACCACAAGTAGATGACTTTTATAGATATCTACTCTCTCATGGTTTAGGAGACTAGAGGTCCGAGATCAGGATGTGGGCTCTTGGGGAAGACTTTGTCTCAGTCAGCTCTAGAGGAAGGCCCTTGTCTCTTTTCTGAACTCCTTCTCTTAGGGGAGCTTCAAATGGCGAGACATCTCTTAATCCAACCCTGCCCATATGCTACTTATGGGATTATAACCACAAACATTGAAAAATAAATCCCTCCCATCAAGATCAATCTAACTCATCGACTCTAGGATGGAGCAGTATGGCACCCTAGGGTTCCCCAGGCTGTCATCTTTACTGCAGCAGACGGCTTCATCTTTCTCATGAGAAGTGCTTTGGGGTCTCCATCTGCTAATCATGCTGTTCTTAGACCAACACTTAACCCAGGGCACCACCAGGGCTTTTTAACATACATTTCAGGGAACAGACTTCGATCCATAGCATTTCACTAGCAAATATTGAGGTCTTAAACCTCAAAGTGCATATTTGTTCTCAGTAAATTTTCCCATTTTCAGAGTTATTTTCTATTTTCTGCTGTAGGTGAGCCGATAAATGACTATTCAAATTTGGTTCTATTATTCATTAAGTAGTAAATGTACCTTGCCACTATTTATACAATATAACTCTTTCTCACTTGCTTAACTGCCCAGGGATGGTTTTTCTATCATATCCATTACTCATATATTATTTTGATTTGTTCATTTCTCAAATATTGTATTTAGCCTTATCGCTATATGAAAGGTTTTCTCTCTTATCAACTCTTCTCCACTATTTCAATACAAGAGCCATGATTTATTCTTGGCTTTGTATGAACTTTATCTTTCCTTCCTGAATTCTCCAAAAAATTCATTTAAAAATGAAATGAAATAACCTGGAAGGAAATAGGAAGCATGTATGCAACCTGCTTAAAATGAAAGGAATTTTTCATAAAACAAATTGAGAAGTGAGAAATGAGGACTCTGAATATTGGGAGTAATAGAGCAGCATAATCTTCAAAAGTAGAATAGTTCTATGTTTGGCTTTTATAAGTAAGGAAAGTCAATGAAGAATTGATGCACTTGAATTATGGTGCTGGTGAAGAATATTGAAAGTACCACGGACTGCCAGAAGAACAAATAAGTTTGTGATAGCGGGAGACCAGTCAGAATGTTCCTTAGAAGCAAGGATGGTGAAACTTCCTCTTACAGACTCAGAAGAGACCAGTCCCTAGAAAAGGATATCATGCTTGATGAAGTAGAATGTCAGCAAAAAAAGAAAAACGCCCTCAATGAGACAGATTGACATGTTGATTGTCAACAGTAAGTTTAAGCCTAACAATAATTGTGAGGATGGTGCAGGGGCAGGCTGTGTCTTTCTGTTGAACACAGAGTTTACAAGTCAGAGCTGACTTGGTGGCACCTAGCATCATACTACTGAAAATCCATTTGGGAGTCCTGTTCTATGCGCAAACTCTTTTAATTCCCATATTCTAAAAAAGCTTGTTCTGTGTTTAGGATTGAGGGTTTCTTCAATACAGTCTAGTTCTCTGTTTTAGTGGTGATGGTAGGTTTATGGATGATTCTGGTAAGGGCATGTATAAGATATATAAAATAGTTGTATAGCCAATGGACACAGTTTTCTGGAAAATTGCACTTTAATGACAGCTCAAAATCAATTATCTACAGTATGTTGCATTATCTGGCTTCCCAAATAATTTCCATTTCTGATTTCTCTGTTTGGATCAAAGCCCTATTCTTTCTTCATTTACCCATTGTTGAAATAATAATGGTAATTTATTTTACAGGTTATTTTTATTGCATATCTATTGTGTACCTGATGTTCTGGAATGAACAAAACAGACCTCAAAATCCATGTTCCCATGAGTTTTAAAATCTAGTAAAAAGATAAAAAATCAGATAATTATAATGATGTTAATGAAATATGATGATATCAAATATTAAGTGTGGTAGTTATATAATCATTTGTCAATTTGAGGATTAAGAGTGTAGGGGTGGAGTTTAGTCTGTCAATCAGATCATAGCCAATGAGGGCTCTATGTAAGCATGACCTCCTGAGAATTCTGGGAAATCCAGTATTTCTTCCTTGGAGGTGGGAGACACTTCTCTCTTTCAGCCCACTTCCTGTGAGACAGTCTACTGACAGGCTAACTCCCTGGAGACATCCCTGATGAGGAGGCCCATAGACGTACCCTGCTGTAGCCCCCAGAGCTGAAGGAGTCACATGAACACCCCTGCCAGCGCTGACATACTTACCACACCACTAGATTCAAAGACTTTCTACCCACTGGCTTGTGATCATCCTGCATTCCGCATTATTGCATGTGGTTCATGAGTCTGAGAGGACTTCATAGATCGTGATTGCACATACGGTCTGATACTGGACTTATGGACTCCATCTAGACTGGGCTGGGATGTTTTTTGAATATTCAGCTGCTCTTGTATATAATCTCTTTCTGGTACACATATGACTTTCAATGGATTTATTGCTCTAGTCTACCTGGACATTAAGGAATTTATATTTTTGACTGTGGTTGAATTTTTATAACATCATGTTTTAAAAATAGACACACAAATGATGGAATACATGCTTTATGTCTATTTCACAGATAAAATCCACTACTTAGGTTTAAATAAGTCTTCTAAAGACAGAGAACAGTGCCACCTTACTTGGGATTGAACTTCAATCATCTCAATCTCACACCTGGAAATAAAACACATGTTCCCTATTGCCTCTCAGAGACACATTGAATTTTTCATCTGTTCAAATCTGTTGCAGCTATATTAAATTATTTACCATGTGCTCTTCATTCACTCTTGTAAAGATTTCACACTGACCTGTCTTTCACTGATACTATTCCATATAGGTGCACTGGTTGCGGCCTCATTTCACACATTTCCACCATTTCCTTCTTTTGATCTCACTTCCTGCCAGTGAGTTGCCGCTGATGCATAATGGCTGCTTAAGATAGGGTCGTTTTAACAACAACAACAACAGCAACAAAAAGATAGGGTAGTTCTGCCCCTGTGAGTTTCCAAGGCTGTAACTCTACCAGAAGGAGGAAGATCTACCAAGGACCTTTCTTCCACGGAGCTGCTGGTGGCTTAGAAATGCTCACCAGGCAGTTAGGAGCCTACCTCCTCACTCTCCACAACCAGCGCTCCTTTCTTCTGGGATATAGCTCTTTTAAAAATTATTTTATTGGGGGTTCTTGCAACTCTTATCACAATCCATCCATTCATTCATGTGCTAAGCACAGTTGTCCGTTTGTTGCCATCATCAGTCTCAAAACATTTTCTTTCTACTTGATCCCTTGATACCAGCTCCTCATTTCCCCCCCATCCCTGCCCCTCCACGAACCCTTGATAATTTACCATTTATTATAATTTTGTTATGTCATACACTGTCTGACATCTCTCTTCACCCACTTTTATGTTGTCTTTCCCCCAGGAAGGGGATGCTATGTAGATCCTTGTGATCAGTTCCCCCTTTCTACTCCACCTTCCCCTTTCTCTTCCCCTTCCCCTCCTGGTATCACTACTCTCATCATTGTCCTGGATTCCCTGTGTTTTCAGTTTTTATCTGTACCAGTGTACATCCTCTAGTGTAGCTGGATTTGTAAGGTAGAATTGGGATCATGAAACTCAGGGGAGGAAGCATTAAAGAACTAGAGGAAAGTTGTATGTTTCATTGTTGGTTAAACTACATGCTGACTGACTTTTCTCCTCTGCACGACCCTTCTGTAAGGGAATGTCCAGTTGCCTACAGATGAGCTTTGCATCTATACTTCACATTCCCCCCTATTCACAGTGATATGATTTTTTTGTTCTTTGATGCCTGATACTTGATCCCATCAATACCTCATGATCACACAGGCTGGTGTGCTTCTTCCATGTGGGCTTTGTTGCTTCTGAGCTATATGGCTGCTTGTTTATCTTCAAGCCTTTAAGACACCGGGCACTATATCTTTTGATAGCTGGGCACCACCACCACATTTGTTTATGCACCCACTTTGTCTTCAGAGATCATGCTGGGAAGGTGAACATCAGGGAATGCTAGTTGAATAGAACAAAGTGTTCTTCTCTTGAGGGAGTACTTGAGTAGAAGCCCAATGTCCATCTGCTTCCTTAATACTAAATCTATAAATATATGCTCATAGATCTATTTCCCCATCATCATATATAAATATATTTACCTATGCACATGCCTGTATTTAAACCTCTATAAATGCCCTTTCCTCTATTTCCTTTTACTTTCCTCTTATCCTGCTATCATGCTCAGCCTTCATTTGGATTTTAGTATTCCTCTCAGTTATATTTGCCTTGCTTCTGATCTACATTTCAATGAGTGATATTCTTAAAGAAATATTGATGATTTCTTCAAATACCATGAATAACTTTCCATTGTGTATACCTTGTCTTTGGAAACCATAATTTTGATATTCAATGTTCTTTTCAATAGCATCTTAATTTACTTTTTTGATATTATCTTTGACCATCATATTCAGTATGCCCACTCAAGATTACTCTTCTCAAGTCTCCCACATACAACAGGCAGGTCTTACCTCTTGAGTCTGGTTTGCAATAGATCACCAGACAAGCTAAGGTTTATGCCCTTGGCATGTAAGAGTACAGGAAAATTCATTTATAAGCACCCACGTATGACCTTGCTTTATCTACTGTGCCTTCATGAGAAACATTCAGGGAAAGTATTGTGTTTGTTGTTTATATTGTGGTAAGATGAAAAGTTGATAATATTTCATGAGGGCTAACAATTTGCCAACCAATGCCCTATGCATTTTACAGGTATTGACACAGTCAATTATCAAAAAACTTGATGAACTAGGTGCTATTATGATTATTGTTTCATAGATGCAAACCAGAGGCACAGGGTGATTAGGAAGCTTATTGCCAATTGTATGGGTTATTTATTAAAAAGCCAGCATGCAGAACTGGATCATCTGACACTAAAGCCAGTTCTCTCATGCACGCTGCTTTGGGATTGTTTGCTGCCCCTGCCTGCAGAAAGGGAGATGAGAAAGTCCATGCCTGGAACATCTAGAGAAAGTACATGCACTGTCCTCAAGATGCTTGTGTGACATTTCTCCCTCCAACCTTCTGAACGATCCTCTGGGCTTTTCTGACGTTGGTGGAGTCATCACCTTGAGCCGCGGGAGTCATCATTAGACGCGTATGGACACAGTTCCTTTCCTGTAGTGCTAAAGCAAGATGACTAAAGCTTTATTTTGGACAATTTAAGGATCAACTAATTTATTTTTTGTTGTGTGACCAAAAAGTCTATAAAAAAATGCCCTTTGTGTTCCAACAAGTTTTTGGAAAGTAAAGTGACCAGTACTTGTTTTTCTTATCACCCTGAATGCCACACAAAACAACAACAGCAACAATAACAGCTAACCCTCAACAAATCCTTGCCAGGTGCTTATTTGATTGATTGAGAAGTATCTCTGCAATTTAGTTATCTCTCTGGTTCTTTAACTTGGCCAACATCTCATGGACAGATGCTGATTGCTGGGCTGTCAAGTGAGAGCCTGTCCTCACCATTATAAAGCGAGATAAACACTAAATATGCATGTGTGTGAGTGCCTCCGCCCTCCAGCAGTGACATGGCAAACACTCCATGCTGCTGAAATAACCTCATTTCAGCCCTTCTTCTCCTGACAAAAGACATAAATCTCCTCCTCACCACGACAGTTAAGGCTTACCCTTTGTCTTAGGACGGAAAAGTATAAGCTCATGTAGAATACTTTTGTGCATCCTTTTTTAAGTAGTTAAATTTAATTGTCATCTAAGAGTTGTTTTAGTAGAAAAATTTATAAGATGAGATGGATGACCTTAAAATAGCACAATCCATCTATCCCTATTTTCAGGGTAGAACTAATTTTATTCAAAGCTTTTTATCATAAAAATTATAGTGAGGACTATATAACAACACATTACTTTTGATCAAATTTGCATAAGCAATAGAAATTATGTATAATATGGATCTTCTCCTGAACATAATATCCCTCATTAATAGAATTAGAGATTGCTTTAATTTTGTCTTGATAAAATGAATTGGACATGGGTGAACTTAGCATTAATTTTCTCAAGAATGAGAAGGGAAGAATAGAATATATAAATTTTCCCATTGATCGCTTTAAATGATTTGCATTTAATGTGATCACACAATTATAAGTAAAAGAATAAGATAAAACAGGATCTTTAAATAAATAAGCTTTAAACTGTAATAGAACTAGCTTGCATATTAATGGACTTCTCTGTTTTAGAGAATAGAGCACAAACTCTTGGTGGCACTTTTAGAAAGACCAGAACAAAGATTAATATGATTTCTGCATACATATAGTCATTCCTCCAACTTTATATTGACTCTTTATGTAGTTAGCATTCCTAGGGAGTAGGGATGAATTTGTGATTTTTGAGACCCTCCTGCCCCATCTGCCTTGGACCATTAGAAACGATATACCTGACACCCTCAGCTTTGGTTTGAACCTCATTGAATTGAATTGGATCAAGGATATCCTGCTATATCAGCTTAGAATATAAATTATTTGAAAGGAAAGGAAGTTATTGCCCTGCTCCAGTTTTCCTAAAGTTATATCAGAACCACAAGGCAAAAACTGTTCAGCAGGTCCACAGATTGATTTATGTGCAAGATTTATTTTCCTACTCCATTTTCAAGAGACGTTTTAAGCGGGCTGAAAGCCAGAGAACAGCCAGGTGCTAGGGACGCTTACATCCTTGTGCTTGACAGACTACTTCATCAATAAGCATCGGAAACAGCCCTTCAACCAAATGTCCTTGAATGTGGCTAAACTGCTCTCTGGTTAAAATTTCCTTTTTCAATCACTTCTCTGAATTCTACGTTCTTAAAACTTGAAGGTCCTCCATGAGTTTTGAATATGTCTGGAACTTCTCCCTGCTCACATTTCCCTTCATGAATAAACTCCATTTTGTTGTGGCAGAGGAAAGTTATAGAACTTCTCAAACTGCACACAAATTTCTTCACCATTAGTAACTCAATTCTTTGTGAAAACTGGCTTAGATGCTGATTTGTAGAATTTTTGCTGTAGCAACTGGAGTGAATTATAGTGGGGAAAATCCTTTTGGGGTTCTAGAATTGGGGTCTCTCACTAAGGTTCTTAATATTTCCAAACATTTTCTGACCACCGACCTTAAGTTAGCAGCAAATGCTTAATCCACAGTGTAAGGATGTTAGCAATACATTATTCTCAATAGATTATATAGATCCTCAAAACAACACTGAATCTCATCTACACCTGAATGGTTCGTAGACTCCATGATCTTGGAATAAGTTTGTGCAGTAGAATTTACATGAGCATGAGCATCCAGAAGACTGGTAATGGGGCTAACAAAATGCGTCTTATTTATGATCAGATTTCACAGATGCATCACAAAATTGATCCCTTCATGTAGCCTTAGGTGACTTTGGAGACAGTGTAGGTTGCTTTCTATCAAACTTGCTGCCTTTTGATTCATTTTATCCTGGCCATTTAATTAATCTGCCTCACTTTGACAGCTATTTCACTGCTCAAATAATGTTCTCTTCTTTCAAGCATGTGGCCACGAGGACAAGGAGCCATGGAGATGAGGACTTTCAGAGCAGGGATATATGTGGAGTGTCTTCCTTTGCTTTCCAGCCTTTTCATGGTCCCAAAGAGAAAGCTATATCTATGAACAAAATCAGTGTGAAAACATCTATGTGGGACTTTAAAAGAGCTGATGGGAAATGTTCTATGATCTTCTGTGTTTTATTTTTCACAAACTTTGTTTCTTTTGAAATAATTTTATTGGCACATATTTTGTGTGTACCATTTCATTGGTCCATCATATTAAGAAGAGTTGTGCCTTCATCGCCACAATAGATTTCAAAATGGTTTCTTTTTGTGTTCTTTGTTGAAAACATTCCATTTCCCCCCAACGTCCCCTGCCATGTCCCTAAATAATTATTAACACAGCTATTGTCTCCTGGATTTCATACACTGGAAATCATACAAAACACAAACCCAAAACCACAACAGTGACAAGTCAGAAAGATCTCAATTATAAAGAAAGTGGAATATATTAAAAACTGAAGCAACTTTAAAATGGGTCCAAAGAGAGAGCAAATGACAAGGTGTTCCTTTTAACCTGACGGCATCTCCTTATTGAACTTAACAATGCACTCTGACTGTAGGCAAGGTGTGTTAGTCTGGGTAGACTAGAAAAACAAATTCATGGAGACACTCATATGTATGTAAGCAGGAGGTTTATATAGAAGAGCAATTGAACATTGAGAAAACATCCCAAAGCAGTCCAGTCCAAGGTCTTACGTTTGATTTTAGCCTGTATATCCAATACCAATCTATAAAATCCTCCTCAGACTCATGAGATACATGCAATGAAGCCAAATGCAGAATGATCGCCAGTCAGTGGGTACGAAGTCTTTGGCTCCAGTGGTGTTGTAAGCATCTCAGCACTGACAGGGGTCTTTCTGAAGTTTCTCTGGCTTCCAGGGTCTGGTTGCATCAGGGCAAATCCATGTGGCTTTTCCAGTTCAGGGTACCAGGTTAGTTCCATGTGTCTTGTCAGCTGCAATGTCTTCCAGGGATGTCAGCAGAGAGAGGGAGGTAACTCTGCCTCCAAAGAGGAAGTACAAGATTTCTCAGAATTCTCAGGAAAAGGCCATGCCCACATAGAGGCCTCATTGGCCCTGATCTGATTGACAGGCTAGAATCCACCCCTACACTTAATCCTTGGTCTATAACTACCAGACAAGGCAATTCACACCCCTGACTGTGGACAGAGAGGAGTCACCAGAGGCTTAATACACACAGGGACCTTCAAAGTTCTAAACCTCCAGTTTCTAGCAAGCTCACGAGAAAGGTAAGACTTTCCAAGCATGTCAAGAGTTACAGTTTTGGATCCCATGGGACCAGTTCTCCTCTGTCCTCTAGGATGCCTACAAGTCAGACTAAATGGCTGTGAGCTATGGCCGAGCGTGGATGAGAAGAATCTATTTGGAGGGTCCACAAACTTTCTGAAGGCACACATTTTCAGAGTGGTTCCCTTATCATATGTCTTGTGTCCTCCAAACAAAATTATTTCATGAAAAGTGCTCTGCTCATGAATGTGTCTGGACACCTATTACACTGTGTGAGGGTTAAAGAATGGGTTATTAGACAGGCTCTTAAGTCTGAGTTTTGGGTGGGAGGGATGAAGAAGTCAGCATTATAAAAGAGGCATTAAAACGTCATTTACAGAGTAAGGCATTTTGCCGTTTATTGTAGAGAACAGGATGGTGAGGCTTCACCTTATATACTTTGGGCATGTTGTCAGGCGAGAGCAGTCCCTGGAGAAGGGTATCATGTTTGTTACAATGGATGAGGCGAGCGAAAGAGGAAGGCCCTTCTCAACCAGATGGGTTGACACAGGGACTGCCACCGCAGGTTGGAGCGTGAGAGCCCTTGTGAGGATGGCGCAGGCCTGTGGGAACAGACTCAAGGACACCTAACAGCAAGAACATTATTTTTTTACTAATTTGACTATCGGGGAAAAAACCCTCAAATTGGAAGAAGGATATGATTGCAATAAATGAGTTGAAACAAAATGTGAATGAATTTTTGTGAGTAAAACGGATGCTTTCTATTCTATAATTCTTCACCTAGTTCACCATAAAAAGTAAAAGAATATATATGTATATATACATATATATTAGAAAAGAAGGAGGAGGAGTAAAGCTAGTAGATGTTAAGAAAAAAGAGCAAAATATGATTTTATGAAGGTAATATTTTCTCCAGCATTCTTTCCTTCAAACCTAGAAAAAATTATTCTTCCATCCTATCCAATCTATACATTCATTATATGCTAATGCATTATAATGACATTAAAATGACTTTGTTTCTGTTCCTCTTCCTGCTGCCCATGTATATTGCCCATGTAAAAGTCATATTGCATATTGATTGTTTTTACAATCATATTACATAATGTCTTTGTTCTTGTTCCTGCTGCCCACGTACACAGTTAGCTGCTTGAAGTCAAGGCTTTATTCACTTCCTGGAGGACAGGATTAAAGTGCTCCTGTGGCTTTCTGAGGCTCTGTGGGACTAGAAAGCCTCTCTGTCCACCATGGAAGCACCTGGTGCTTTCATACTTACCACTATACCAGCAGTAGTTTTTAAAACATCACTTCTTACAAGAGGGAAATTTGTCCTATGAAAGATTGCGATCATGTCTGGACCTTGTTAGGTCCTGCTTCCTTTTCCAGTAAGTAGATTTTCACAACCAAGAAACCCACAGAAATTTTTTTTGCCATCCTTTATCTGATAAAACAGTTACTCTTTAGTCTCATATTGGACGTGAAGCTTTGTACAAATCAACATCCTATTCAAGTTTTGCTGTCAGTCACTCTGCTAGTTTTTACAGGTGCTTAACTTCAGACCTATTTTGCAATAGCACCTTTGTTGCAAGGGTTTAGAACAGTTACATACTCGCCTGTCAATGTGAGCAAAGGGGTCAAATCTCGCTTGTCAAAAAGGTCATAACCAATGATGTTTCTCCTGAAGATTTGGGGAACTCTAGTTTTCCTCCCTGGAGGCAGGATATACACTTTCTCTCTGACGTCCCCTTCCTGCTGATGATGCACTCAGAGAGCTGAAGGAGACCTATGGAGACCCCTGCAAGTCTTGAGATCCTTCCACCACCACTGGATCCATAAGATCTTTTACCCACAGGCCTGTGGTCTTCCTGTACTCAGCATCACTGCATGTTCTACGTAAGTCTAAAGAGGAATTTATGGACTAGTATTAGACATAAGGGCTAGTAATGGTACTATGGACTTGATCTGGACTAGACTGAGGTGTTTTTTCAACATGGAATTGCTTTTTTATATAAGGCTGTTTCTTATACACTTATGAATGTCTATGAATTTGTTTCTCTAGTCAAAGCAGACTAACACAGGGTTCTTCTGTGTGGATAGCATGTCATGATTATTATGTTACCAATGATACTAATGTCTTTAACAAAATAGCTGCTATTTTCATACAATCAGCCTAAAATCAGATTGAGAGTCTGATTCTGCCTTAATTTGTTTCAAGTTGATGAGGTTAGGTTCTGATTTGATTCATCTTATTACTAGTGTGGGGGGGTTATGTGTGTGAAGGTAGAGGTACAGTTAAATTTAGGCAGTTCACGTGACAACAACAATAATAGGCTTATTATTGGATAGGATATATAATAGGATAAGAACCTTGTACAAATGACTAGCAACCATTTATTTGAAAACTATCATCACCTTAGCAGTATGGTTAAAATATATTAATTTTGCTACTGCTTATTATTGGAAATAGGTGTCATGAAATTAAATGTATTCCCCTCTTTACCTACTCATGAGTATCTATTTCATTGTAACTTTGTCAAGGAATAGGAACTGTCCATCAAAAGCTGAATATATTTTCTAATTCATGATATTTGTAAGGACATTGATGGCACTCTTTTTCACATGATTTTATTTTATGAAAATTATTAATTTCTATTTAATGAAGTTCATATATGAGGGGTACTCCCCCAAAACCATTGCTCATTTTTGTTGTTGGTTTTTTGATATGAAGGGGATAATGCATTTGGAGTTTATTCCACCAGGTCAGACTGTTAATTAAATTTTCTATTTAAAGATTCTGAAAAGATTGCATAAAAGTTTGTGACAAAAAAAGCCTGATTTGTAGCAGATGATGGAATGGTTTTGCCACCATGAGAATGCACCTGCTCATGCAACAGTCTCAGTGTGCCAGTTTTAGCCACAAAACAGCATGCCTCTCTTGGCCCACACACCTTACTGACCTGACCTCACTCCATGTGACTTAATTTTGATTCTGCATCTGTAAAGGGACAAATAAGGACAGCAATTTGACAAGTAGAACAGGCGATGAAAAAAGTGAGGGAGGTTTTGTGAGCCATCCAAACAAATAAGTGTGAACAATGTTTCCAAGAATGGAATCACAGATTTGACAAATGTATTAAGTATAATGGAGAGTACTTTGAAAGTGATAAGGTTGTTTTATAAAAAAATTAAATACATATCTTTGAAAAATTCCAGTTTTGGGGGTATTTCTCATGTAATTCATATTTAATCAGTTGGCATATTATATTATAAAAGGTGGAATTGTCAATCCTGAGTACAAGTACTCTAGAATGGAGCAGGGTGGGGGACTGATACTTCATATATACATCTACTAAATCTCAGTAGGTTCAAAATAGAAAAATTTATTTCAAGTTTATTGACAATACCATATGAACAAGCAAGATTTATAAAGTAGAAAAGTGAATTTTTTATCAGTAAAAATAAACAAACAATTATTTCCTATTTGATGTTCATTTAATAATGATCTATATTGGCTTAATTTTAACCATGGGAGAATATAAAACCAGATCCAATCTGAATAAAAATCATAAAAACTTATCAATATTTTTATAAGCATTAGTATACAAAGATTAAAATTTTGTGTATCTTACTGAAATTTATTCCACCCTCTCTTCTTATTGCTCACAGGAGACTTGGTAGTACATGTTCTTTTCACAGATGTATGAATTATGTATTTTTAAAATAAATAGACTAATTTTAGATTTACAGAAAAATGTGCAGAAAGTACAGAGTATCCCTGTGCCCTGTATCATCCCTTCACACTTCCTTCATTTTATTAACATTGCCTATTTATGTGGTACACTTGTTAGAATCAATTAATAAAAAATTGAAATAATTCTTTTTTCTGAAATAAATAGTTCATCCTAGGGTTTACTCTGTGTGGTGGGACTCTGGCAAATGTAGAAGTTGCAGTGTGTCTGCTACTACAGCATCATGCAGAATAGTCTCACTGCCCTAAAGATGCCCTGTGTATTACCTATTTTTCATGTTTCTTTCTTGAGATGAGAATTTCAACATGTAGAATATGCTAAATTAATTTCTGGGAACATTTGAAAAGTCAATATAATTTTTCTTGTATCTTGACTCAAGTTGATCAAAATCTTCCATTTCTACCCTTCAAAATTAGTACCAAAAGGTGACTTCTCTGGAAAGTTGTAGCATGGAATAGAGATTTGTATAGCAAGGTATCAGTGACCAACTCTGTACTCAAATGCTGATAATGGGAGTGAGGGAAAGGGAAAAGAGGTAAAGCTACAAAAATCTGCATAAAACACCATTGTGAAACTGTAAAAAGTATAATTATTGATTGATATTATACGCAAAGCACACCATCGCTCTGTCAATATCATTTGGAACTGTGCATCAATTTTCTATTTCAAAAAATCCCACATATCCAATTCATATATAAGATACAGAACTAGGAACATGTGTATGGTTGCATTGATTGTCTCCCAATTTTTTTACTTTTTACCATTCTCCTCTTAATTTCTGGAAGTGGAAAATGAGATCTAGGCTAATTAATGACTCTAAATTTGGGTATATGAAGAGTTCATTTTATGAAACATTTAGCAATTGTTACTATGTAACATCAGATAGTTGGTAGAAAAAGTCATATTTCATCACAGAAGATCATATTTTCAGTACTTTCAGCTAAAATCAAGCTGCCTTGTAATGATCTGTGTATACTTAACAAAATGCTTTTTTCCTAAGGTATACAAAATTGGATTTGGGTGTATTCTCGTTTTTAAAAATTGTAATTGTAAAGTAATTTTAAAGAAAATCAAATGCATCTATATACTTCATTTGTAGATATTATATCTTTATGAGTCTATCTTATTATTTCTTTTAAATTAAAAAACATTTTATTGTATGGTTGAGAAAATTACACAGAAGAAATTCAACAGTTTCTACACATACATTTGGGTAGCATTGATTACATTCTTCAAGCTGCGCAACACTTTCCCATTGGTTTCTCTGCCATTAACATAAGTTCATTTATGTCTAAACTTCCTTCTTAATATTTTTTTGGTAAACTTTTAATTTTTATTTCCATGAGGGTATACAGAGCAGATCATGAGTTTTACACTCAACAATTTATGCATACTGTCTTCCAACTTATTCATTTCCATCTCCCATTTATTTCTTATCCCATTTCCTCCTTGTGTTTCCTTGTTTCCATTTCTCTCTTCTCAACTCTCTGTTTTTGAATAAATGTTCCCTTTTTGATCTTAAGTGAATTTAGATTGTGACTCCAGAGCTGACAGATGATTAAAGATCATAGTCCCTATCCCTGGCATCTGTGACTGTGACATCATTTGGTAAAATGAGTTTTATATGAAGCCATCAGTTAACATGAGACAATAGTAGAGTATGGCCTAATTGCATATGAATAGTATCTTTATCAAGAAGGACAAATATACCAAAAGACATAAGAATAATGTCACGTGACATTTTAACTGTAAGACAATGAATGGCAAGGAATAGATTCGCCCCACAAAGAGAAGAAATAAAAAAATATGTATGTATGTATGAAAACCTTATTCGTAGCATCAAAACATTGTTAGATACTGAAGGTCCAATGAATAGAAACAAATCCTTGTCAGGGACACTTTTAGAAGATGAGTCGCTCAGGTCAGAAGACACTCTGATGATGAATGTGGACAAGCTGACGTCTCAAAGTGAATTTGACTATAATGACACGAAAGGAGTAAAGTCTGTGAGAGCAAAACCTTCTGGATCTTCATCTGCTGATTAGACACAATCAGGAGAAGAAATAGCCATCAAATATATTAGTAATTGGTACTGAAAATATACCAAGTATGAATCTAGGAAAATTGGAAGTTGTCAAATGTGAAATGGATTGCATAAAGATCAATATCACAGGTGTCAGGGGCCTGAAATAGACTAGCATAGGCCATTTTGAATCAGGAAATCATATGATTTGCTATGCTGGCAATGGAATAATCCAGAGGAATGGCATTGCAGTCATTATCATCAAGGACATTTCAAGAACATTCTTGAATTACAATAACAACTGCAAAAGTATTATATTGATCTTTATTCAAGAAAATCCAATGGATACAACTATTATGCAAATGTCTATAGCAATGGCTAAAGCTAGTGATTAAGAAAATGAAGAATTCTATCAAAAATTTCAGTCAGAAATTGATCCAACACTTAATAAAGATGCATTGATAATTATTGACAATTGGAATGCAAAAGGTGGAAACAAAGAGGAAGAAACAGACATTGGAAAATTTGGGTTTGTTGATAGAAAGAAAACTGGAGATTTCTTGAGAGAATTTTGGAAGACCAATGACTTGCTTATAGAAAATATATATTTTCAGTCACATAAATGGTGACTATGCATATTGAGTATAAGCACAAAATTTCTCCATTGTCTACATATATATTATATTGTTAGGTGTCATCAGTTCTGACACAATGTATTTAGTTAAAAAATCAGAAGAAGTACTGAGTATAATATAATTAAAGTCTATATTTCAGAACCTGGTCATATGATTGTGTTATGTTATTGTTAGGTGCCACTGATCCAGCTCCACCACATAACAACCCTATACGCAACAGAGCAGAACACTACATGGTCCTGTTATCCACACAGTTGTTCCTATGCCGGAGCCCATTGATGTAGACACTGTGTCAGTCCATCTCAGTAAGGGCCTTCCTCTTTTTTGCTGTCCTTCCACCAAATATTGTGTCCTTCTCCAGGGATTGGTCTCTTCTGACAACATATCTGTTTGTCTATCAGACAAAAATCTTTCTATCCTTGCCTCTAAGAAACACTTACTTCTTGTGAACTGTCTTCTTCCAAGACACATGGAATTGTCCTTTCAGCAACATATTGTACTTTCAATATTCTTCTCCAGCACCATAATCTAAATGCACCCATGTTCCTAAAGTCTTCCTTATTCAATATCCCCCTTTCACATGCCTAGGTTGTAATGGAGAATAATATGGCTTGTGTCAGGTGCAATTTATTCTTCAGAGGAACATTCCTGCTCTTCAATGCCCTAAAGAGGTCTTGTCCAGCAAGCAGATTTACCTAATGCAATATGTCTTTTGTTTTCTTGACTGCAGCTTCTATGAGCATTGATTTTGGATTCAAGCAAGAGAAAATCCTTGACAACTTTAATTTTTCTCCACTTACTATGTTGGTCCAGTTGTGAGGATTTTGGTGTTTACTTTGATTTGTAATCCAGACTGCAGGCTACAATCCTTGATCTTCATCAGCAAGTGCTTTTATTCCTCCTCATTTGCAGCAAGCACGTTTGTATCATCCGCATATTGCAAGTCGCTAATAAGCCTTCCTCTAATCCTGATGCCACATCCTTCTTCACATAAGCCAGCCTCTTTGGTGATTTACTCAGCATACCGATTGAAAAAGTATGGTGAAAGTATGCAGCCCTGTCACACACCTTTCCTGATTTTAGACCATGAATATCCCCTGTTTTGTTTGCACAATTGTCTTTTGAACCATGTACAAGATTATTTGGACCCAATGAAGTATTTTGAAATTATGATTCTTCTCAACTTTATCCACAGTTGAGTGTGACCCACACAGTTGATCTTTGCAAAGTCAATGATGTTAGTAATATGTACTATATATAATGCTGTAATGTATAGCTTACTGATATTATCCATTCTCTGATGTAATTCTTTCAACTTCCAAAGGCAAATAAAGATAGGATTTATAAAGATTCTGAAGAAAAGAGGCAAGAGTAGTAATGAAAAATAAAAAATAAAAATTAGATTGGCTGATGACTGAACCTAGCCTACTATAATCCTTTGAATGGAACCCCAGGAAAGAAGCAATGTGTACCTATTTTCTTGACGCTCCCTTCATCTGGTGTCCTCATGCCATACAAACTTTTCTGTTAGTACTATCTTCTTGCTCTTTATTCTTCTATCATTTTCTTTAGACCCTTAATCACTCTTTAGGCAGGAAAAGATCTCTTTGAACATATCAGGGAGTCAAGTCTTTGATTTTTTTACATGAACTAAAGGTGAAAAATGAACCTTGTACATCTACTTCAGATTACCTACAAATTCAAGTTAGAGACAAACTTAGAACTGAAACTTGTTTATAATCCATGGCCTTTCTGTATTTAAATTAGTCATAATAGCCACCATTTAATATAAAGTTTAGCTAAGGTTTCTTTTCTATACAAAACCTTCCTGTCTTGGATAAGGCTACTTCTCTGCCCTTCCATAAGCCAACTAGGTAACCATTGCCAGCTACGTGGACTGCTGCCGTTTTCTTCCAAATTAGGAAGGTCTTGTGCATCTCTGGAAATTGGTTCATTTTTTTAATGTCTTTGCATATTTAGCTCTTAGATGAATTTAAAGAAAGGAATGATATTTTAACCAGCCCAGTTTTTTCCTCTTATAGTAAGAATAATGATTTTCACTACTTTCTATATTTTTACTTGAATGAGGACCTCTCATTAAAGTTTCAAAGCCATTGCAGCTCTGTGACTTACTCTGAATTATTTCCAAGGTAAGCGTTAAAAGATATTAAAGAACTTTTGGTTACACTGCTTAAGAATTTTCAGACAAGTTTGGAATGGCAAATATTCTTTATATGCATATACAGAAGTCTTCACTTTTTTGAAGTGTTTGAAAGAGTTGTGTATTTCCAAGTTTTGTCATGAAGATTAAGGGACCCAAAATGAGTGATCTATTCAATAATATATGACCTATGAGCTTTTCATATCACATGATCCCAAGACAATTTTCATATTGTATAATGTCTTATACACATAAAACTGGTATTTTCTTTCAATATTCATGTAGGCAAAGCTAAAACCAGGAAATTTTTAAAGAAGAATTTTTAAAGAAGACTTGTATAGGAACTAGTGACCATAGGTATTGTAAATTAATTTTTTAGTACTCTTTATAAATAAGATGTTTACAAATATTTTTATTTTAAAAATAGTGCCCCTTTAGCAATTAAAGCAAGATGCAGGATGAACTTTCCTTTACTTTTTCGATTGGCTATTTTTGTATTTAGGTATTTTCTGGCTATCATGATTAGAGACAATAATGAGTCTATATCAAGCTAACAGAGACAAGTAGGATGATTCTTGGAGTGATTTTTCAGATTAGGAAAACAGTAAATGAAGTAAAATATTGTTAATTATGAGGTGATGATATTGGTTATAATTGAGATATCTATCTAACTTTTAGTATAAAGCAAAAATATAAATAATTAATTGAACAGAAAAAATTGAAATGAAAGAAAAACAGATGATAGAGATAGGAATATTTTTAAGGACCATACTTTCTTAAGTCTATTATATGTGAAATAATGGCACCATATAAGTTCAATGAATAAGTACTCATTTACTAGCTGAAAACTTGGTGAATTAAACACACTCATTAAAAACTCCAGATGAAAGGCTTTTCAATCTATCTAGTTCTTTTTTTTTTTTTTAAGGCATCACTGCCCTGGTGGTGGGAGTAGGAGGCCCAGCCTTTGCTCCTGGGAGCCGGAATTGAACCTCCATCCCAGTGGGCCACAGTCCCGCACACAACCACTACGCCACCGGGGCTCAGCCCCTATCTACTTCTTAAAGACAGAAAATCTAACAGAATACAGGTCTATATTGATCCCAAAATAGTGTATCATTTTCCTTCGACCCTAATCCCTCTTTAGGCAGGAATAGATCTCTTTGAACATATCAGGGATTCAAGCCTTTGCTTTCTTTACATGAACTAAATGTGAAAAATGAACCTTGTGCACCTACTTCAAGTTACCTACAAATTCAAGTTAAAGACAAACTTAGAACTGAGCTCCAACCATCATGAGTTGGAACCAACTTGATGAAAACTGAGTTGTTTCTTTTTAGTCTGAGAAATAAAGGTAAAATCTTAACCTACTCCACATAAAGGCCTGATGTAGAAAGTTTCAAGAAAAGGTGACGTCATCAAGAAATTAGCCTCTTTTTGGTGTGTGATGATTACCATAGTCTGTGAATTGCAAGTAGACATGGAAGTAAAAGGAAGTGTGGCTTTCTATATGAACCCATCTTTGTCAAGAAGGTTAAAGCAGATGTGAGTGAATTAAACAAATTTGATTTCAGTTTCCTGATGCCACCCACGAACACATAGCAGTGTTACAAAATATAAAAGGAAATATCTGAAGGTGAGAGGGTCGGTAGTTGACACAGAGGTCATGTTGACTGACAAAATATTTTACTACCCCCAGAAAAGTTTCCCTAAATGTAGATAAATGATGCACTTTGCCATACAGAGAGGAGTCAAGACAGCAATATTACCTGGAAAAACATACTTTGGGGGCTTTATGGGTCTAGGCCAGACTTATCTGATAATAATATTACCCTACTTGAGTGAAGTTTAATCCGGTCTCCTTTAGTATTATCACAAGGTCTTTTTTGTTTGTTTATGTTTCATGTTTTTAGTTTATTTGTGTGTGTGTGTGTGTGTGTTTTGAATTGGGTGAAGGCTTACAGGACAGATCAGTTTTCCATTCAACAATTCATACATGGTTTGTTTTATATCATAAACTGTAGTCCCAACAATACATATTCTTCTTCCTGGTGTTGCCTGTTCCCATTCCTCTTTCTTTCTCGACCCTTAGGATCTTTGTTCTTGGTTAAATACTGTTTTGCTTTTTTTAATTTCAAATGGCTGTTAATTCTAAGGTGTGTACCTCCTGGCTGTTATTGTTCCCCTTTGAAACCTACCATTTGTTTAGTTTAAAATAGAGTGCTGGGAGTGAGAATGGTTCCAGATTTGAACAGTGAATAGGAACCAGAGTCTTGATAGTTCAACTAGTCTCTATTCTACTACTAAGTCTGGTCTCTTTTACAATTTTAAATTTTGTTTCACATTTTTTCTCCAAGGACCCTCTAATGTGATTCCTTTCAAAGAAGTTGGTAATGATAACCAGGCACCATCTAATTCTTTTGGTCTCCAGGTTAAGAAGACTGATATTTGAATTGTTCATTATTCTAATTAACTAAATATTTTATATTCACCATATTCATTAAATCAATTCATCATATTCATTATTTCATATTCCATATTTCATCAAATTTCTCCTTATCCTTAGACAACAAGCCCCATAGGATTTATACCTGAGATGACTGCTGAAGAGTTTTTAAGACACCAGTTGCTATGCCATTTGACCTTTGTGTCTTAAACGTTTTTTAAATGTCTTCTATATCCTTTCTATTCTTTTTAAAGACCCTGCAGGCTAACCAAATGTCAAAGTCAGGTAACATCCCCACTGTATTCCTTACTTTAAGAATAGGTGAATTGGAAGTCAATTTTTCACATATAAAAAATGTACCACAGAAGATTTTTTTTAGGGTTTCTGTACAGTTCACAATCCTTCTCTGGAAACCGTGCTTTCACATTATAATCATCTAGAGATCTTTCATAAATTCCAAAGGCCGAGACTGTATACTAAATTATTTAAATTAAAATCAAATTAGATTATCTAGTAATGGGATTGTGGTGGTTACATTTTTTAAATTAATTTTTTTGGGGGGGCATCACTGCCCTCTGGTGGTCATGGGAGCTACCTAGTGCTGCTCCTGAGAGCCACCGCTGGATTTGAACTGTGAAGCCTGTGGGCCGCAGTCCGGCACTCAACCACTTAAGCCACCGGGGCTCAGCCTGTGGTGGTTACATTTTATGGCAACTTAATGGTACCTGTGTGGATGGAGGGGTGGTGTTCAGCCTACCAATCAAATGGTAGTCTGGTGATGTTTCCTTGAGGGTATAGACTTTTTATAGAACAGATCCTGGAGCCTTTTCCTCTTTCTTGTCCTTCAAACTCTCTGCTGGATGGGATTTGGTGTGGGCAGCAGTGCAGGGAGCAGTTGGTGCTCTGCCACTGACCTTGAATCTAGGTAGTCTGCACCCACTGGCCGGTGATTTCCTTGCTTCCCACCTCTACTTCATCAGCCTACAGGTGCATGAGTCTGAGGAGGGCGCCAGCTAGCCCAGACCCATGGGCTTGAATTATACTAGACTGGGGCACCGTCTTGATGTAAAATTACCTCTTGATATAAATTTCAATTAAAACTTCAATAAGGAATTGTATTTTAAATTAATTGGATCTGCCATAATTGGCTTTGCAAACAGTCTCTATTGATAGTGAGGTTATTCACATCTTTGAAGTATTATCCTTAGCCCTTGTGGGGACCTGGCAAGTGAATTTTGAGTTTCCTTTATCAGCCAGAGCCTTCTGCAAGCTATGTATTTACAATTTGAGCAGTCCCTCCTCCAGATTTGGATTTTATTATTTATAATCCTTGGATCAGACAGGCTGGTGTGCTTCTTCAATGTGGACTTACATGATGTCTCACTTAGATGGCTACTTGTTTTGACACTAACCTTTGAGAACCCAAGTGCTATTTTTTTCTAATATCGGGGCACCATTTGCTTTCTTCACCATATCTTGTTATAGCACATACATCTAATGATCTCTCCATGAAGGCAAGTAGTGAGTAGAGTCATGTCAGGGGAGTTAATAATTGTCAGGTTAGAACTAGGATTAAGTAGGAGCATAAAATCCATTCATTTATGGATTTTAATGGATTATATCTATGGTTTAAATCTATGGTTTATTTTAGAGGCATCATTATTTTGGTGAGAAACATTATAAGTCATCCCTATTGGAAATAAGATAACTCTATTCATAGTATCAGTATTAATAGTACCAGTTAGTGGTATAGAGTTTAGAACACTGTTCAGAATAGGAAATTACACATGTATAGGGCAACTTTACATATCAGAATACATGACTTGTTGCCTTGCACAGATTAAAGACTTGAGTGACTGGATATTATTTGCACAAATTATGCTTGATTTCTTAGGAATTATTATTAGTCTATCTATTTTGATTTAATTTATTTTGAAACCAATACAGGTGGCAGTAAAGGGAATAATTTCTTTCTCAGCAATGTTTTAACTTCAAGTGTGCTAATATTGATTGATATTTGCCAAGACTATCAATTGTGCTATATCAGAAAAAAGTTGCTAAGTAAGGGAAAAACTAAAATTTGAGTCAATGGAAACATTTTCAAGAATTTTATCAAATCTTAGAAAGACATATTTGATAAAAGTTCCTTTAGAAGTGTATTACATTATTTTATACCAAGATTAAGAAATTATCATCACAAGTATGCTACATTAAATCTTTTTTTCTGTTTTGTGATTAAAACAGTCCAGAAACCTAGTCCATAGATTATAGAATAATACATCAGCTGGAAATGGAACTAAAGGAGAATGACTGGCCTGGAAATTTTTGACACCACAAAAAATTATTCATTGGCATCCCTTCTGTAGGTAACAAATGAATGCCTTTTGTTGCTTTCCACTGGGGAAGATAGGATTCATTTCTGTTTACATCTGGGAGAGTCAGATCGTGCTAAGTGGGCACATCTTCAGAATTGCATGCTTAGAAGGAAGAGCCTCTGTGATTCAGAAGAGGTGCTAGAGAAGATAATTTTTAGAGTCTCTGTACTACTCAAAATTCTTTTTTGAAAACAGTAGTCCCCCAAACTACATTTTCTATGTTTGTGCCATCACAACATTTATAGCCTGACCAATACTTGGAATGGAGCTAGACAGTAGAGAAGCAAACCAGAATCATTCTCTATCAGTGGTTCTCAACCTTTCTAATTATACGACTCTTGATTACAGTTCCTCATGTTATGGTGACACCCCTCCCCCCAATAAAATTATCTTCATTGTTACTTTATAACTGTAGTTTTGCTACTGTTGTGAATCGGGTGACCCTTGTGAAAGGGTCATTGGTCCCCTAAGGGGTCGTGACCCACAGGTTGAGAACTGCTGCGTTAGAGCATTGAATTGTGAGGTAGAAAATGAGAATAAGGACTCTTGTTAATACCAGAGAAATAGTATGAAGATTCCTGGTTTTCTGTACTGAAATTCTAGAAGTGATTGGTTCCCACCTTAAGTTTACCAACACCATGCTTTCTGTAATACCTCTTTTATTTGTTTAAGCTAGTTTGATGTGGTTTTTGTTCGATGCAGCCGGAGAACTCTCCCAAAGATTCGTAGCTCATAAGCAGTTTGAAATTCTCTTGAGTGTTCCTTTCATTTTTTAGATTAGTGAACTGAGACATGAAGAAGCCTAGTCAATTGCACAAAGTTACAACCTATCTGAAAAACACATCTTACTCTTGAGGATGGCGACCAAAACAATAGTACATTTTAAGGTTAAATCTTTATAGATTTAAGGAAAAACAAAGCAAATTTCTGACCGAATCTAAAAATAAGGCAATGGAAGCATTAGATAATTTCATACTATTTAAAGGGGAAAAAACTATCATTATTCAGATGCTTAAACTGTGTTCTTTGTGCTGTTTGCATATGCTGAACTAGATGCTGGCTTCTACAATTTAGGGAATAGAAGGAAACAAAATTAGTTTGTTCAGTGTTCCCGCTGGTAAATGCTGACAGATTTGGGATAAGAGTCCAGCTATTCTTGACTCCAGTGCTCGTGCTCCATTTCTCTGCAGCCGTAGAAGTGCGCAGAATCCTAGAAAAACAAAGCTGAAGGGGTCTCACAGTTTTACTGGTTAAAGTCGTCTATACTTACCAGTGTGCCTTTTCCAAAGCAACTCTAAGGATCCATAGGTTTGACACCCAGATGTCTGAAATTTCTAATTCATAGCAAGGGTTTTTTTTCTTAAAAATTTTTAAACATTTTATTGGGGGGCTCATACAACACTTTTCACAATCCATCCATCCATTCATTATGTCAAACACATTTGTTGCCATCATCATTCACAAAACATTTGCTTTCTACTTTTCTTTATTCATGAACAAAGTCCTTCTGATGACAATAGCACAAAACAATTTAATGAAGAGTTAAGAATCATGACTGGAAAATATTAAAACATGAAAATCATTATTTTAAAAATCAGGCTGAAAACAGTGAAACCTCCTCTAGCTCTTCCTCCTCCTCTTTCTTCTTTGGCTATAGGAGATTTTTTTTTTTTCATTTCTGACACTGATTTTTTTCCTTTGAGCAAAAATACTCTCATCTAAATAATGTTATTGATATTTTAATTGTTCATGGCCCACCTCCAATGTTACATCCTCAATGAACACCTATTTTCTTGCCTTTGATAAAACTGCCAGTGAGCATAGCTTTCTAAATTTATTTGCATTACCAATAGTATACATGTTTGCTGGTAAAGCAGATTCTTAGATGACAAAATTCTACATGGTGTCCTATTGCTGTCAACTCAGTTGTAACTCATAACAACCTTGTCCATTATAGGATGGAACACTGCTGGGCCCTATCCCATTCGCACAGTCATTGCTATGCCCAAGTCCATTGTAGCAGCTACCCTGTCAATCAATCTCATTGAGCAACATCCCCTACCCCGCCTTCGTCACTGATACCAAGCATATCCTCCACCAGGTACAAATCCCACAAGTTAACGTGTCCAAGACATGTGAGATGACATCCCCCCATTGACTTTTGAAAGGTGCATTCTTGGCAGTACTTCTTCCAAGACATATTAGTTTTGTTCTTTTGGCAGTCCATGCTATATTTAAAATTCCTTACCAATACCATATTTGAAAAGCAGTAATTAGTCTCAGCCTTCCTTATGCATTGTCCAACTTGTGCCTGCATATGAGGGATTAGAAATACAATGGCGTAGGTCAAGCACACCTTAATTCTCAGTGTGACATCTTTGCTTTTAAATATTTAAAAAAGTCTTTGGCTGGAGATTTGCTGAATGCGGTCCATCGTTTTATTTTTTGAATGCCCTGGTGGTGCTGTGGGTTCCATGCTGGCTGCTAGCTAGAAGTTGACAGTTCAAACCTCTCAGTTCCCCACCTGTCTGTTCCAAGGACAATTTAGTTACAGTCTTAAAATCAGAATTGACTCAATGGGCTTGATTCCTGCTTCTTTGGGATTTCCATGGTCATTGTAGATCCATGTAAAGTAATAATTGGCATTGCTGATATTCAAAAGGTGTGTCCCTATTGACTCTACTCATTTTTTATGCAAGAAAAAGTTATATCATAATAACATAATTCTCTCCAAACTTGCCATTTTCACATAATCTTGTGATGCCTACATCAAGCACTGACTCACTGTGTATCTACTTCATCCATCATTTAGTTTTTATTCTAATTACTGCAATTCTAATTCAAGTTCCTCTGTGATCAGATTCTGTGCCAACTATTCAAAAATTACAATTTGTGTTTTTCTTCCATAAACAAGAGAAACATTGAGCTAGGTTTCAGGGAATGTAAGATTATCATATATACTTGTGTGTAAGCTGAGATTTTCAACACATTTTTAATGTAATTTTGGTGGTAAAATTAGGTGCCTTGGCTGATAGTTGGGTGGGATTATACTCAAATAAATGTGGTAATAAGATATTCTATTTACAGAGAATTTATAATGAAAATAAATAAGCCACATATTTATATAAATATAATTATAATTAAATATGTCATTCTTCAGGTCAGATGGAAAAGGGGTAAAAGTGCACTAGATTATGAAAATATTAAAAATAATATGCTTGTATATTTTTTCATTCAAAAACTTTAATGACTTCTTATAAGAAAAAGTTGCAACTGTTTAGCTGACATGAATTTCTTTCATCTAGCATGAGTGTTTTGTTTGTTTGTTTTTTGGGTGTTTTTTTGCAGAGGCTGTTGTGTCTTTTTGTTTCTGTTTCAGTTTTTTGTTGTTGCTTCTGCTTAGTTTTGTTTTCTCCTTATTTTTTTCTTTCTTTTTGGGGGTGCAACTATTTGTTTTGTGTTTGTTGGACTGTGTCATTGTTGGAATGCCTTCTTACACAAGGCAGGCATGGGAAGCCCAAATCAAGGAGAAAGCTCTGGGATCCGTGGTCCTGGGGGGATTTAAGGGATGACAGGGATGGGGGAAAGGTGTGATGGGCAAATAGCATCATAGACAGGAGAATAACTAGGGAATAAGAAAAAACAATAATGAGGTGAACACAGAAATCCTGAAAGTGCTGACACAACATTGATCTTGCTGAAAGGAAGTACTTTGAGGCAGAAATAGAGTGAGCATGATGATGGGGCTGAAGGAAGGTAAAAGGAAGAGGAATTATCTAGGAGGCAAAACTATGGATAGAGGCATGAGCATAGCAGTATCCGTATGTAATTACATTAATCCATAAATATTGAAGTTTTGGTCTATGTATATATATTTATATGGCAATACACGGAGGTAGTAGATGCACTTTGGGTCTCGACTCACACCCTTCCAGTCTGTGCAAACGTGACATTTCATCAGACCCAGTTAACAGGCATCAGAAGACCCTTAACAATCAAACAAACAGAATCATTTGGGTAAGATCGAGGGGGATCTGAACAGAGACCCAAAGCCCATCTGTAGACAATGGATCATCCCTTACAGAGGGGTCACAGGGAAGGGATGAGTTAACCAAGGTGCAGTAAAGCAGAATATATTCCTCTGCTACCTTGAGGCTTCCTCACCCTCACCACCTTGACCCCTGTGATGCCTCTCACTTTGGACTAGACTGGAGCATGTACATAGCTGTGGGTAAGAGATAAGAGCTAAGGACACACACAACCCAGGAGCAGGAATGGGAAGAGAGATATAAGATGAGTAGGCGGGTGAGGAGAGGAAGAAGGGGACACTGATCAACACATAATATCCGTCACATACATCTCTCGATGGGAAAGAAGAATGGAAACCATGGGGGAAGGAACATGCAAATAATAATTTATAATCTATCAAGGCGTCACAAGGTTGGGGGGGGAGAAAAAAGAGGAGCTCATACTAAGGCCTCAATAGAAAGTAACTGTCTAGAAAAGAATGCTAACAACATATGTACAAATACGCCTGATACAATTGATGTATGGATTGTAATACGCAGTGTAAGAACTCAATGATTTTATAATTTCTTTCATCTATTTTCACAGTTTACAACTTCTACATACTAATCTTATCTCTTTTGAAATATGTGCACTACCATAAAGCTTTTTTTTTTTGGTCTCTTTTTGTTTGTTTGTTTTGGGCATCACTGCCCTCTGGTGGTCGTGGGAGCTACCCACCCTTGCTGCTGCTGCTTTGAACCGCCAAGCCAGTGGGCCTTAGTCCTGCACTCAACCACTACGCCACCGGGGCTCAGCCCCATAAAGCTTTTATTTAGCCACAAAGACATTTTGTTTTTCTATGTCTTCATTTTTTTTGCTCCTCCTCTATTGTCTATTTTAAAAACCCAGTAAATATCTTACTTCCTCTATTAATTATTTACCTCAGAAATAATACTGAAGATTATTTCTTTATATTTATAATAGAATAGTTACATTTGGTTTCTATCATGGTTATGTGCACATATAATCATATCTATGGGCGGGGGGGTTGGCTCATGCCTCCCACCCACTCCAAGATACCAAAAGCTAAGGATACTTAATTCCCTTATATAAAATGACATGGTATTTGTATGAAGCTATGCACTTTCTCTTATATTCTTTAAATCATCTCTAGATTTCTTATGTTCTATAGCGCATTGCAAATGACATGTAAACAGTGCTTTCACTCAGCCTTTGGGCAATTACTTTGACTAGTTAATTGTTTTTTCAAACAAATATTTTCAGTGCATGGTTAGTGGAATCTTGACATTTAGGACCTGTGGATATGAAGTGCCAACACTCCTCTACACAAACACGTGTGTTATCTCCACCTGCCTGTTAGTATTTAGCACAGGGCTTGTAGAGACCAGGAACTCAGTGAAAAGCTACTATCTTCATTGACCTTTTCTTGACAAACACTTTTGGGTTTTCCTTCTCAATTCACTTTTAAAAATAAGTTTTTATTGCTGTTTTCGCCTATCTTTTATTATTATACCTTCTGAGCTCAACCTGAATGTGTTCAAGCACTTTATCAAACTTAGTAGTCCATTTGCTTTGAATAGCTTCCATGATGATTCTACTATCAAATTCATTGTAAAATAAAATTCCTAGCAACATCAATCCCTTCCTGGTTTCTCATGATTTTGCTAATTATTTCAGCTGTGAGGATTTTTTTTCTTTATGTTGAGCCTGTAGTCTCTGATCTTCATCAGCAAATACTTCAAATTCTCTTCATTTTCAATAAGCAAGATGAGTCAGCTACATATTGTAGGTATTAATATATTTTCTTCCAGTCCTGATATTGCATTTTCTTCCCATTGTGGACACTCACATTTCTTTCTACTTCCCTGTTGTTGTGATTAAGAAAGTAGCTCACTTTCCCTTATGCAACTCTTAGTGCTGTGTTGCCTTCTCGTATTTGACTTTGTTTACAATTTCATCTATTTAAAAGTAATGTCTATTGTTAATCTTCCAGCTGAAAAACTGTGTATGTCCCCAGTCACAAATGTTTTAGGAAGAGAGCCCAAATAATTTAAAGTCACTCAAGAAAGAAATGAAGAAAGAAAAACCCCAAACATAAAAACATCAATATATTTCATTATTTCTTTTTTTAAGGGGGAGAGGGGCTTAACCTCGCCCCCAAAGACTATTTTATTATATCTTATCCTTTTGATAATATTGGTTTGTCTTTAAAATGTTTCCATATTCTTTAAAAACTCAAGTTCATCAGAATGTTTAAGTACAATCACACTTTACTATTGATAATTTTTTACTCTTCCTTCATTAGAATTATTTGCATTTCACTTAAAATTAAAGTTCTTGTGAGTTTTTATAATCTACTTAAGTATTGATTTCTGTCAATTATTTATGATAATCATTTTCTTCAGGTTACTGAGATCTGTGTTTCTAGCTTTTAGCTAACAGATGACATGATTCCATTTTTGCTTTCATAACTGAAACACCACATAGCTGCTTTCTACAGAGTACTTGTGAAAGTTCTTTAAAAATGAGTTCCCTTCTTTTGTGCACAATTAGGCCCCAAGAGGATACCATGATTCTGGTTCTATGATTAATTTCTATTGTCTCACTTATTTGACTATAGATTTTCTTAGTTTTAAAATTTTGCTTTCTTTGAGCTTACTCAGATATCTTCTGTTTTTGCTTGATAAATAAGAAACAAAATAATGTATTTGAATTCTTTATGGAGACTGTTTCCACTGGCTACTGAGAAAATGAAAATCCTCCTTCATTAGCATTTATCAACAGAATCTGTTTTTGTCATTTTATTGCCATGGGTATTACATTCATTTCTTTTTGATCAATATTCTGTCTAGTATTTTTATATAGTAGCATTCTAGCATAAAACTCTGATTATTTAATATCTAGTTTTGTTTTAAATACATCTGTCTTCGAAGTGAGCAAAAAAGAATATAGGTTTTTTCTTTATTTTTATTTTTGGAGTATAGAAATTTAAGGTGAAAATATACACTATGCATTGTCAGTAAATGACGCTTTTTGACAAAATTTTACTTTTGCAATAATAATGCAAATTAGCTTTAAAACAGTTATGAAATTAGAACATTTTCTTTAAGAAACAGTTTTCTAATTTAATAAAAGTAAGTAAAAATATTACTGCAGAGTCATAGCAATCCTTGTTAAACAAAATGATCAAAACGTGAAGTTATTGTTTCTTGACCAATCATCCATCCAGGTGTGTACATTGCACCACAGGTGCTGTTGACGTCTCTCTAACTCTTCTAGGAAGAGACCGTCACCTTTTAGGTTCCACCACATTAAAAATGGAAGTTCACACATTTTTGTAGAACTCCAATTGTGTTTCATTTAAATATTGTATTTGGAGAGAACAAGAGCTAGTCTTGAAGTGGCTAGATCGGGGCAGTAGGGTAAGATTTTTCAAATACATTATTGTAGGACAACCTTGCTGCTATAGAAGAATGAGCATGTGTACAGTCATGATGGGGAAAAGAATTCTTAGCATAACATTCTTGTCATTTTTCCATCAAGGCAGTTTTCAAATTTCTCCCTAAAAAATCCTCATAGTGTCCTTGTGTTCTTGGAGAAACTCTGTCAAAACTACCCCCTGAAAAATACCCATCTGCATCATAACCTTCTGAGCTGACCTTTCTGCCATAAATTGAATGTGCCCAACACATCCCCTTGGAAGTCATTGTTTTGAAGAGCCTTTGCCCTCTTGATAATATCCAAGAGTTATCTTTGGTTAGGAGTCATTTCATTAAGTCTTCTTCGTTAACTTCAATCTTGTTTAAAGGATTAGTGGGAAGATGAGCCTTTGAAGCTAGCTGAGAAGTCATACGATGCTTTCTTTAAAAGGGTCCTTTTTAAGAAGGCACTTTAATGGGATTTAGACAACTGTATCACTGCGAAGTTTTGTCTGCAGTCACTCTTTGATTATAGAAGTATATTTTAACATGTCTCTTCAGACTAAATTCATATATATATATAATTCAATAATACCTTTTGAATTTCCCTGGGATTAGCTCACTAATGAAATTTAATTTGCGTATCCATGATTCAACTTTGAACTGGAGGTTATAATACTGAACTCACCACATGTACTTATTGATATCTAAACAGATTTGATAAATAAATGATACATGCTTTCTATTTTCACTGCACTTTACATTAATAGTGTGAAATTTCAATTTGTATGGTGACTTTTTTAGCTGTTATCCTCAAATGATGTTATTTTCATCTTACTTATTTTTCTTTCCATCTATAAATATAAATAGAGGAAGAGATAGTACATTCAATAAAAGTACACTTACTCTCTCATTCTCTCTAAAAACTTAACCCAAACCATTGGCATGGAGTCAATTTTGTCCAACCACACAATACCCTTCACATCACATCTGTTTTCTTATGGGGGGGGGGACAAAATATATATAATAAAAAATAATCATATGCAAAATATGGTTAATACACAAATATATTCTAATATCTATCTTAAGATAGTATACATCATTACCATCGGAAGATACTTATATGATGTGATGGTATAAAAATATGTGTTAGACTGAGTTGTTTAGAGAGAAAATCCAGGGACACTCATCTATGTATAACAAATTGTTGTATATCAATTGTATATCCATGGGGGAAGGGAGACAGTGGTTGGTGTAAGATCCGAAAATAATAATAACTTACAATTTATGAAGGGGTCATGAGGGTGTACAACATATGTACTAAATAAAATTGATGTATGGATTGTTATGAACCCCCAGTAAAATGATCTTTTAGGGTGCTTGATCCAGTATACTTTTTATGTATCGTGAAAAACGATGTATGAGCCCCCAATAAAATGACTTAAAATGATCTTTTAATAAAGTAAAAAGATTAAAATTACAAAAGAAATAATTGCATATCAAGAAGTATTTTTATAGCAAGAAGCCTTCCTAGTCCACTCCAATTCAAGACCATAAATCCAATGCTTTTCCCTAAGTCCCTCTTCAGATTCACTTAGCCACACATAAAGGTGAACCAAACTAGGAAGTAGAAAGATTACAGGCCGATGGATGCAGCGTCACGGGGTCCAAACTTATGGCAGGACACCATCATCCCTCAGGGTGGGGAGACCACTCCTAGCTGCAGACACAGAATCCCAGTGACATACCAATGAAAAGAAAGGAGAAGTTGCAGAGATAGGCATTTGCCAGAGTCCCCCACATTGGTCTAAATGGCCACACCCTGAAAGAAGTGTCCTCAAGCTACTGTTTTTTTGACAGGTTCAACTCCACCCACAGTCATGAGTGCCAAGTTGACACAGAATCCTTCAACTACCATAACACTGTTAAAAGTACTAAGCATTTATTAGTTCACCAGTGGTCACTGATGATAATAGCCATTGAATAAATGTCTCATAATAAAATACTTTTGTAATAATTAAATCATTATTTGGATTTAACTTAGTCAAGCCAGTTTGAGGAAAGCTTTTGACCGAATTAATGCCAAGTTTTATAATCATATAAGCATAGCTTTGTTATATCTTAAAATTGTAAATTCTTTCATTAGAACTCTGTGACCATTTTCTACTCCAAATGCAAATTAGTTACTAAAACTTTCATTTTGACCTATTCTCGTTTTAACCTCTTTGGCAACTCTATGTGCAGAAGTGATGAGAGGAATCAGAGTTTCAGAGGGAGTAGCTGCTAAAAAATATGTGCTGCTCCTTGCAACATCTGTTCCTCCAGCAGCACTACCTACCTAGGTCTTTTCCTTCCCCAGTGGGAGTCCAATCTTCCTTAGGGCATTAAGAGGTGTTTATAAGGTAACGAGTCGATCATGTCACTTGAACTGAGGACATTTTTCTTACGAACTGAATCTTTTGAGAGTGATTGTGGCATAAATGCAAGTAAGAGTAATTCAGGAGTAGCCTCATCTATTTAAAGGAAATAATTTTGTGTCCAATTACAGAAAAGAATAATAAAATGTTTTGCTTCTTGAAAAAAAAAAGTAAAGTAAAACTTCTGAAGTTGGGTTACTTTTGCAATTCATTTAAAAATAAGTCTCTGTTATTTAATTTATCCTAAACTATTTCTAATCGTGAAACTTAATGGAAATATTTTTTTGTTTGGATGAAAAATTCTCCCTGGAAAACATGTGTTAAGGCTGATGCTTGAAGGAAATTATAAATCAAATATTCTTAGGAAGGTCTTGTAAAAAAGAACAAACAAAAGTAAGATTGTTGAAATGGAAACAGGTTTTCAGAGAGAATGGGGCATTTTTCATGGAAGTGTGGTGATGGTGAAGTGAGGTATTCAGATTCTGGCATCTGATTTCTGGTGTTTGCTACTCTTCCTTGTTTTAAAAGTTATACAATCTAAGGCTTTTTCTTAAGGCACTTTGTGCCTCAATTTCTTCTGTGGCCAACTGGTCTAGTTCCTTTAGTGAAGGGTGATGTGATAATAATATATTACAAGAATGTAGAATAGTAGTTGGCCTCTTGCAATTATTCAATAATGCTGCACAGAGTTACCATGCTGACCTGCTAACCAGAGGGTTGACAGTTTGAGTGCATCCAAAGGTATCTTAGAAGAAAAGTCTCACAATCTTTTTTTTTTAACTCAGCCCTTAAAAACCCTATGGAGTGCAGCTCTATTCTAGTATTCTGTGGGGTTGTCAGTAATTCTAGTTACCAGTTGAGTCAATTTTGACTCAGGAAAACTCCAGTTGTGTGATAGTAAAGCAGTGCTAACTACATAGTAGCCAGTAATTTCTCAGTGAACAATGGTCATGATGGGACCCTGGTATTACAATGGGTGATGTGTTAGGCCGCTTTTCAGAGGCCAGTGGTTTGGCTATACCAGCTGTTCCACAGAGGAAACATAACACTTTCTGCTCCTGTATAGATGTACAACTTTGGAAACTCACAGAGGCAGTCAGTTCTACACTGTCCTGTAGGATCACAATGAGTCAGAACAGTCATAATGACAGTATGTTTGGGTTTGTTTGGAAAACTGGCAGTGTGAACCAACTAACCTTTTAGTGAGAGTAAGATGTGTCAATCTGTTTTAGTCCAATTCATAGGATTTCTTTAGGATAGAGTAGAAATGCCTCAAATGGTTTTCAAGATTGCAAATCTTTATGGAAGCAAATTCCTGCAAACAACCTGATGGGTTCCAACCATGAACCATTTGGGTATTTATTAACTACAGAGTAATGTCTCTTTATTATTTCACCCAGAGGTCTTAGTCTTCTCATTCTCTTTTTTCTTCGTTGATTAATCTAAACTCAGACAAGCACATCACAATCCAGGTAAACCTCTATTTGGTGAAATAACCAAAGGGAAAACGTTGTAACAATTAACTGCATACTTCATTCAATTTCACAGAAACTATGCTATCATGAAGTTCCAGCTACAGCTGCTGTGGTATAATGTGATTCAAAGTATGGAGGGAAAACAAACCAAAAACTTTGAATTCAGCAACTCACCACTACTGTGGTACTGTGGAGGATATTTTGGTTCTCGTCAGAAAAACGTTTCCGTGTAAATCCATGCCTGTCCAAATTGTCTATTCTTGAACCACGGAATGTGGGTAGTCAGGAGGAACTAACTGTAACCAGCTGGGTCCCGTAAAGAACTGTCTACAGCTTTTTGCCAGATCACCCAAGAGAAACAGGGCAAGACGTGAGAAGATTGAAAGGTGCCTTGATGGAAAGACAGACTGTCTTTTGTTTTCTAGTCCAAGTTGACACCATCCTCTGTTACCTGCACTATGCTGTTGTTGTCATCAGGGACCGTCCAGTTAGTTCTAAATCATAGAGACCCCGTGCACAGCAGAATGAACCACTGCCCAGAGGTACTTTCATATGGCCAAGCCTCACTGTATTACTACTTCATCATCTTTTCATTTTGAATTAATTTTTAATTGTGTGGGTCCAGAAAACATTTTTGGTTGCTAATTTTTCCTAACACCCACATTTACTAACCCATAATTTAAGAATCATTATGCTAAGACAGCAAAATGAATGACATTTCTTTGTATATGCATACAGAAAGATTTATATCAAGAAAGGGGGCAAGCATTTCTAGAATTAGGTCAAGTGCAGCTTGAATTAGGTTCAAATCTGTGGACCAAATGATAACATAGAGGCTGCTCCTCATCATGGAGCTGTGGGAGATAACCAACTAGGGAGCAGGAAGACCACTGGCTGATGATCACAAGTTGAATGAATCTAAGGTCAACTGATGGTTCCTGGAATTGGCAGGCAATATGGCAGGAAGTCACCCAAGGAGGTACAAGATCTAGATGGAGCAGAAGTGAGACTTCTTTCTCAAGAAGTCTGATTCAACAGGCACAAGCCAGACCTTCAGGGAGTCTTTCTTACAATTGCATTGAAGCTGTGACCTAAACAAGATGATTATTAAAGGCAATCAAGGATAGCATGCTTGGTAATGTAGAGGGTCGGCAATAAAAAGGAGGGCCCTCCAAGATTGATTGACATAGTGGCTGTGACAACAAACTCAAACAAAGCAACAATTCTAAGAGTGGAGCAGAGCCACACAATATTGTATTCTGTTGGAGATAGCATTATAATGAGTCAGAAGTGGCTGTACAGGCCCTAACAAAAATAACATTCTGCCACAGCCACTGGCTGTTCACAGAATTTATTGTATTAGATCAGATCCCATTGTGGATTTGATTACATTGTGTTAGATCACATCATGGTGGATTATGACCTAGCTACCGAGAACCCGGGCCTACCCAAGTTGACATAAAACCCATCGAATACATTTATGATAGATTTAATGGATGAGTCAATATTCCACTTTCTGAACCCAGAGTTGATACTTATAGGTATCTGAATACAGGTTTGCTAATTATGAACACGGTGCTATATTTTATCATTTAGTCCTATTTTTGAATTTCGTTAGATTTTGCTTTCAGGGACTTTAGATGCAGCAATAAACCCAGAGACATATGAAAAATAACTGGAAATGGACATCATTATTGTTTTGGGGTAACTAAGAATTTTAAGAATGTAATGTTAATAATGAGGTACACCGACAGCTCAGTATTTAATGTAATGGGATACTGAAAAAAGATGGTCAGTGGTTTGAAGCTGCCAGCTGCTCCTCAGGAGAAAGATGTCACAGTCTGTTTCAGTAAAGTTTAGTGCCTAGAACATCTTAGGGTCAGACCTTCAGGATTCTAAAACCTTGTTATGAATCAGAATCTTCTTCACTGGCCTGGGTAATAGTATCAGCTCAACTACATTTGACTTTATAGATTGAGGCCTTTATACATGAGAATTGTGTTGCCTTCTCTGATTTTATGCATCTTGGTAAGTCAAGCTATTTGTAAGCAAGCACAAATTATTGGCTATAAAAAGCATTGTAGACGTTGTGTAAAGAGGTTTGCACTTGATTTCTTTTTTTCTACCTCCAAGATAAGAACTCCTCTCACCCTAATCTCTTTTATCTATAAAATGTAGAGAATGAAAGTTTCTTTTTCCCCTTGTTCCTAGGCCTGCTGGGTATGTTACTTTTGTATGTCATGGGCTTTGATAACTCTTAGAGAACTATACAAATGTACTTTCATATTAGGATATACTTTCTGAAATGCACATTGTTTAGAGAATGTGATTACCGAAAAAGTCTGTAGCATTAAAATTCATGATGCAGCAATATCAAGCACCCAGAGGAAGGCTAGAAAGTTAATGAGATATGAGAACAGAAAATAGCAAAGTAGAAAATTTTTTGTCTAATTGTTCTACATTGCAGGACAGTTCATAATATTATCTACAAAACCCCAGGAAAGCTTTAAGCTGCCCATGCTGCCTGTATTTGAGAATGTAGTAAGAATTATCAGGTCAATGAAGAGAGGTATGCTGCTGGAAATATCATTCAGATTATAAATGAAAGTAGTAGGAAAATGTCCATGGAGAGGTTGGAATTGTAAGAAACTGAAAATGGGAAATATTTGCCCTAGAGATAAATTTCTCACACAATATTTAGATTATACCCTCAGAGTCTATTCCTTTCACTTTTAGAACAACACTGTTCACTGAGAATGTGAATTTAAATAACCTTTTCTTTAGCCAATTGTGGACTCTGTTCTACAAAAAAGAGCAAAAGAAACAAAAACATTTCTAGAAAAAGAAAAAAATGCCTTGCTTGAAGTATTTTTTAGCACCTCGGTTCTAGGCATTAAATTATGTTTGATGTATAATGTAATTTCCTTGATTTTAATACACACTCAACTCTACTTAAATTTGCCACTTGCCAAAATGTCATCAGTTTCTATTTCTGGAGTGTTACCAGGAAACATATGTGAATTTCCTTATCTGTAAAGGAAACATTCTGAAGAGATGAGGAAATTGGTGTGCAGAGAAGAAACCCCTTGCAGCTACCAGGAAAGTTCCACCAGCCCTTCCTGGCACGAAAGACATCAACGTGAAAGCAAAGTGAACTCGAGCCTCTTAAAATAGGATAATGACAATGTCTGGTGACAGAATCCCCATTACTATTAACCAAATGAGCAAACTGCTTTTGTGAGTTCTGCTCCTCCCTGGCAGAGCCAATTTTCCTAGCTCCAGAGACAACCCAGCTGGCCAAGCATCTTGCTGGCTTCTGGGGGCAGCATGTGGCTATCAGGCCATGTGGGCAGCTGGGTGGTGAACATCTCAACTGGAGAACATCTCAGGACCTAAATGGCAATCCTCACCATTTGCCCTCCTCCCTACTTCTGTCCTGCTGTTGCTCTGATCCCCTCCTACCCCCATGTGCCCACCTCCCCCATGAAGCACACATATAATCATGAAAACACCACCAAATGAGCAGGAAGAACCCACCCACAAAGCTGTTTTACTTTCATTTTATTTTATGATCTTCAGTTTTTGTATTTTTGTTGTATTATACTTTTTCTTTTGAGTTTTTTAAAAACACCCTCTTCTGGTCTCCTCTTCCATTGTGATCCCACCATCTGAGAAGATGTATTCTCCCTTTGCAAAAGTGGGAAGGCCTATCTGATCTGGAACATCCACGCAAAGAAGGACTTTTAACATTTCTTTTCATGCTAGCTTTGAGAGCACAGACTTCTCCAAATTCACACTGCTATAGCAATACATTTCCAGCACACACAGAGCAACCAAGTCACTAACGGTGTGCAGTCTTGTTCGTTTCTCCTCTTCCACCACATCCACCCCTTATCTTTCTGTTCTTTCTCTTTTTCCTTATGAGATATAGTTCCATGAAACCTTGAATTCTGATTGTTCCTGTTAAAATACATCCCCTCATTAGTTTTACAAATCTATTGAACTATCTAGACAGATGCTTATCATCACCTTTATTCCATTCGCTCTCCTCTGCCCTTCTACTTTCAGCACTTACCCACCTCTTTTCCCTTTTATCCATGTCACCACTGTATGATTTCTCACTCCAATCTGTCCATTCCCAAGTCACTAGACAGAAGAAACTACCCACACATGATGCAGCATGTCACACACAGCTCTAACATGCTGCTGAGGGCATAGCAGTTGACCACAATAATATAAAATGTAAACATCAAGAAAAATAAACATACACAAATATCAAACAAATCAAATGAAATATTAAGAAAAAGAGGCTCTAGACCTAGTGGAAACAGAATTTAAAAGAATGATGTTTACGTCCTTGCAACAGTATGGGAAACTCTCATAAGAAGAAACTAAAAAACCTAAAATTCTTAAAAGGAATTCCACAAGGCAAACAATGAGACAATAGAATTAGGCAGCTTGTTAAACAAACTGAAGAACAGAATGGAAGGAGACAAAAAGAATCAGTGAGCTCAAAGACACTCTGACTACAATCAATGAGAGAAACAATCAGCAAAAAAAGTCAAGAAAACCTAAGAATTATGTAGGACACTGTTGATAGAAACAACATCAGGATCATTAATAACAAGAAACAAAATAACCCATAGTAAAATAATGGAAGAAAATATCTCCATTGTCACAAAGTAGGAGAAAATAACTATTTATATCCCTAAAAAGATTGCAACACAACAAGTCCAATTCTCCAATGTCAAGGAACAGGAGAGAAACCTTAGAGAAGCTAAAGAAAGAAGAATAGCTGCAGACAATGAAAATCAACAAGAATAAGCTCAAACATCTCAGCAGAAACTATGCAGACTAGAAGCCAATGTGGAAAAGTAAAAAAGTGCCAAACAATAACAATTATCCCTCAAATATGAGGGGGGGGGGCAAAGAAGGAATTTTACTGACTATGAAAAAGTAGAGGAATTCATAAAAACAAAACCAGTATTAGACAAATATTATTCAATTCACTATGGACAGAGAATCAATAAGAGCAAAGAAATCTGAGATCATCATAAAACACAAAGCTTCTAAGAAACAACATTATTAAAAAAGCACTGAAAAGCAACAAGCCCACATGGAAGATGTACATAAGCCTGTGTGATCCTCAGGTGATGATGGAATCTGGTAGCAGGTACCAGAAGACCCAAAATGATAAACAGAAACCTTATTGTCGAGAATAAGGGGGTTCAGAGCAGAGACCCCCAAATCCATCTGTAGACAATAGGACATCCCCTCACAGAAGGGTCACAAGGAATGGATGAGTCAACCAGGGCACAGTATAGTACCAATGAAAAACATAATATTCCTCTGGTTCTTTGAGGCTTCCTCACTTCATGCTGTCATGACCTTAGCCCCGCCTTTCGGTTCTGACTAGACCAGAGCATGCACAAGACCTACAGAATTCAGGACAGATAAATCCCTCAGAACAGTTATAGAAGTAGTGATATCAGGACGGTAGAGGGAAGGTGGGGATAAAAAAGGAGGGAGGGGAACCTATCACAATGTTCTGCACATAACCCCACCCAGGGGGATGAACAATAGAAATATGGGTGAAGGGAAGCAATGATTGGTGTAATATATGTAACAATAATTATTAAAGGGTCATAAAGGTGGAAGCGGGGGGATAGAAAAGAGCTGATACCAAGGGCCAAAGCAAAAAGTAAATGCTTATAAAATGATGATGGCAACATAGATACAAATATACTTGATACAATTGATGTATGGAATGTTATAAGAACTGTAAGAGCCCCCAGTAAAATAATTAAAAATCATAAAATAAAAAAGAACTCAAAAAACACAGACTTAGAAGAGGAACAATGACACTAATAAAACCACACACAAAAAAGAAAAAGGCAAAAGACACAAAAAGCACAAAAATTACAGCAACAAATATGTATCTATCAATAATGTCCCTGAATGCCAATGGGTTAGATAGACTAATCAAAAGTCAGAGAGTAGCAGACATGAGTAGAAAGCCTTATTCATCGACATACTGCCTACAGGAGACACACATTAAACTTAAAGACAGAGATAGCCTGAAAATCAAAGGGTGGCAACCCTAAAAAGGAAGGCATAGCAATGCTTATCTATGATAAAATACACATTAAGACAAGCAACATAAGGAAAGACAAGAATGGACAGTACAAGTGATTAAAAGAAAAATAAACCAAGAATATATAGCCTTAATAAACATGTGCACACACAAAATGAAAGACACTCAAAATACATCTGTCAAATTCTCACAAAGTTGAAAATAGAAATAAACAGCTTCACAAAAAGAGTAGGAGACTTCAACACTACTTTCATTGAAAGATTATCAGGAAAGAAATTTAATGAAAAACAAGAGTTAAACAGCACAATCAACCAGCTTAATGTCATAAATACATACTACACAGTGTACAGTATTCTCTAACACACAAGAGAAATATTCTGGAACAGATCACATTATTGGCCACAAAGGGAGCTCCAACAAATTAAAAAGCATTAAAGTCCTACAATATATTTTCACAGATCACAAAGTTACAAAATAGGAATTCAGCAATAGAAAGAAAAGGAAAATAAAGACAAATACATGGAGGCTGAGCAACATTCTTCTTTAAAATGACTAAATAATAATTCACATACGGGATGAAATTAAGACATTGCTCTAAGCAAGAATGATAGCACAACATAAAATTCAATCAATGCATACATTAAAAGAGGAGAAATCTAAAATCAACACCTTAACGAACAAAGCCAATAATACTAGAACAAAGCCAATAATACAAATAATAACTAGAACAAAGCCAATAATACAAATCCTCTAACAATAGCAAAAAAGAAATCATAAAAGTTAGAACAGAAATAAAAAGGGAAAACAAAAATTGAAAATATCAACAAGACAAAAGTTGGTTTTTGAAAATATTAACAAAAGTCACAAACCTCTTGCAACCTTACCAAAAGAAAGACAAATGCAGATATTCTAAAATATAAAGGGTGAGGTAAAGGGTGACATCACAGCAGTTACAAATGACAAAAAACCACATTACTATGAAAGAATGTATGCAAATGAGTTTGATAATCTAGAAAAAAGTGGATAAATACCTTGAAATGTGTTATCTTCCCAAATCAATGTAAAATCTGAACAAATCTACACAAAAGAAGAAACAGAGATGTTTATCATGTAATTTCCAACCAAGAAAAGGCAACAACCACATGGTTCACAGAAGAATTTTCACAAGGATTCAGGAAAGAGTGGCATCAAGTGTGTACAGACTATTCCAAGTGATTGAACGAAACAGAAAACTCCTGACCTCATTATATGAAGCAAGCATAGCCAATAACAAAGGCAGACCAAGACCTCAAAGATACTTAAAACCAAAGACCAATATGCCCTCATAAACATAGACACAAAGATGATCAACACATTCTGGCTAATAAAATCCAACACATAAAAAATAACTTATAATGACAAAGGGGGATTCATGTCAGCAATGCAAGAATAGCTTTTGAATAATGGCTAATGTAAGCTACCACATAAATAAGGTAAAGAATAAGAACAACATGATCATATCAATAGATGCAGACAAAATCCATTCCCCCTTTTTGAAAAGAACCACTCAATAAAAATAGGAATAGAAGGAAAATTTCTCAAAATTATGATGATCTTTTAGACAAATACAACTGTGTGACGAAAAAAATGAAAAATTTCCCCTGAGAAAGGGAACTTTACAAGGTCCCCTTTTCCACCATACTTTTCTCTGCATAGTATTCTGGCTCTATTTCTTCCAAGACAAAGTTGTTGTTTTTTTTTTTTAGCAGTGCATGGTATATTCAATATTCATTACCAGCACCACAATTCAAAGTTATCAATTCTTTGGTCTTCCTGATTCAATGTTCACTACTAAAATTGCCTAAAGATCAGTGATGAAACCGTCAACTACCTCATGATGTAGATGGACCTGGGGGTGGGGGTAGGGCGCATGTATGTCTCAGAGAAGGCAGTTACACTTCTGTTGGTGAGTATACTGGGTGGAACAACATCCCATTGTATGTGGGGGGATCATAACAATACTTAATATAGAACTCAAGAGGAGTATGCGCCTAGTATGATACTCCTAATGACATTTTGTATCTAGTTTCTACCCAGTCCCTTCTGACCTGGACTTGAATTAGACACTACTGGGATTTTAGACTCTGTCCTTTTGAGGTACACAACATCCTTCTTAGATCACAACAGAAGGACATCCTGTAGAAATCCACTTGTAGCAGATTTAAAGAACCAGCATACTCCTCTAGACTAAAGTTTGAAATGCCCTACTGTGAGAAGAAACATATAACTGCTAAGCCAAGGTTATAGTTTTAGCAGTTGTTGGACTTTGATTTGGATCTCATGCTTTGAGTGCACTCAATAAATGGTGATCTGGAACTACTCTATATTTATTATAATAATGCTCTTGTTGCTTTCCGACGACATGCATTAGTCTGTTTGGTGTGGCTCTACCTTTGTGATTGAGTGTTATTGATACTTTTGCTATATCAATAGCCCTCCTTGTTAATGTAAATAGCGTTCAGTCACTTAGAGTTTAATCTGTAGGATTCAGTCATTGTCATATTGTGGTCTGAAGCCAGCTTTTATTTGTATACTTCCTTTTCTTTATAGTGTTTTAAATTCTATGTCACTGGTTAAATAAATTACACTGTTAATAAAATTACCTTATGGTCCAGGGGGATGGTTTGTAATGTTCTCTATCAAATAATAGTAATATCTCTACAGCTGACCAATACATATATAAGCCACAGGTATATGGATGGATTTGGGGCTCAAACTTATTTCTAGTTCCAATCTAAGAACAATTAGTTTCTGTGTCATGGCTGTACCCTATACTTAACCTCATTAAATGATAGCTGTAGGTATGGATGCTATGAGATCAGATGTTGCCCTACTGTCAGAAATAATAGAGCCTGAGGTCTTGAAGGATTGTTTCCAAACAAGCAGCCATCTAAGTGGAACATCAACTATGTTCATACTAGCTTGTGTGATCCAAGAACTGTAAATAATAAAATCTAAATTTGAAAGTGAGAATGGTATCAGAGCTTAAATGATGAGCACCTGGTTTGCAGAAGGTTATGGATGACAGGGGGAGCTCAAAATCTATTTGAAGGATCCCTACATGAGTTAGATCTTCATGGAGTCCCCTGTGACCATCGTCCAGGGATGTGAACAGCCTTGCAATCAGACAGCACTGTGAAGTTGATTATGGTCGAGGTCACTCAGTCGAAATGTCATAGCATTTGATCTCCCTTTTGACCCATTTAAACATTGTTTCAGTTTTTCTGCTTTCTTTCTGATTCAGGGTTTTTCTATGTTTTGCCAATGGTGGTTGTCTGTTTGGTGTATAATTTTCTGTACATGAACCCCAGAATAATCAGATCAGTAATCAAGGGCTATGGCCGGGGAGGAGGGGGGACATGGGGAACTAACAACAATGAGCATGAGGAGAAGATATTCTGCAATGGATTGTGGTCTTGATGGCTTTATGATGGAACAATTCAATTGGATTATATGTGAAATATGTGGCAACAAAATGATTTTTAATTGTGGTGATTGTACAACTCTTCTTTATAGTCTTGAACTACCTAATCGTAGGGCTTGTGGATTGTATTCCAATAAAACTGTTAAAAAAACAAATAATAAAGCAACTTTAAAAAATGAGGAGCTAATACCAAGGGCTCATGTAGAAATAAAATGTTTTGAGAATGATGATGGCAACAAATGTACAAATGTGCTTTGCATACAATGTATGGATGTATGGATTGTGATAAGAGTTTGTGAGCCCCCAATACAATGATTTAAGAAAATAGCATTCATTGATTGTCAGAATAACAGCACTTTGAAAGGACAATAAAGAAAATTATTTTAGATTTCAGAATTGACCAATCCTATTTGCCAATAAACAACACCTTTACACACACACACACACACACACACGAAAGGAATTCTGAAACCTTTGCTACCAAGTGTAATGGGAGCAGAGTTCTCTACAGACATTCATTCTTCACCTTTCAGACAAGTTGTGAATGCACAGCAGGCTGAATTGTCTTCCATACCCAGAATGAAAACGTCTTATTCACAGAGTAGAAGCAGTGAATCACCAGAAGGTTACAACAGGAACCTACTTCTCCAAAACTTGAGGTGGTGGAAACTTAAAAAGAAGGAAAACCTCTCTTTAATCTTGATCATATTAGTGATTTTCAATATTCCTGAATTGAGGTAATAAACCAATGCCGGCGAGATTCCACTTACACAGTGTCTGGCCAGGGCACGGCTGTGTAAAGACCCTTAAAGGACTGCAGCAACTGAGAAAAAATGATGGCAGTTTTTCATCTCATGCCTGTATTTTCACAGATCTCTATACAAAGAATAACCTTTACTGTTTTTATTTTACAACCAAGGTTTCTTCCTTTTATGATGAAGAGAATCCATCAATATTTGTGTGTTCTGTAGCTAGTGTTCCAAATTCATACGTGCCTGAGAGGTGTGTGTGTGTTTTAAGTTACTTCCAATGGTGTTTCATCAAAACTGCATGCTGGGTCTATCAAACGGGCCTGTTGGAATTAAAAATGGGGGAAGCCAGTAACCCATAGACTGTTTATAGCTGAAACTAATAACACAGCTAAAGACACCTGCCGTTTTCCAATAGTTAATACAATGCTGATTTTACTGTAGTTTTAATATTGGTTAAAATATTTTTGAAATTTTAAAGTATTTCTGTGAAGTTTTAGTTGGCACAAAAAGATCCATAGGTAGCAGAAACGGTTTGGACCTGAAAGGCAAGCCACCCAGATAGAGCCCAGAAGGTAACTCTGGTGATAATTTCCATTAAGATAACAATCAAGAAAACACTTGCTCTTTCTCTGTAATGCACAGTGTTTCCTACTCTTAGCTGGAATTGACTACACAGCAAGTAGCAGGAACAACGATTGTGGAAGATTTTGAAGAATTTGATTTCAAATGAAAGATTCTCTGGGGTCTACTTCCCACTACTGACTCTGGATGGGTCAAGATGACGTTCCTTATTCTGTTTCTTTTAAAATACAACAAAGGAAGCTTCTAGGATAAGTATATGGAACAATAACAACCAAATTCAGCTCCGGTGCAGCTTTCTTTTCAAAACTGTTTACCAAGACAAAGAGTTAAGCCCCCACATTTAGAATTATGGTCAACCCATTAACTGTCAGATAAAAAAAATATCCCTTGAAAAGAAATACCGTGATAAGATCTGATCAAAAAGGCTTGTCTTCTATGAGGTAATCATGTATATGAATTAGCCATGCTTTCCTGGTTGTCCTATAATAGGTATATTAGAAAACTGGGTCAGTGATGATGGAATTCCAACATTTAGTAATAGCATTACCTAGTTAATTGACTGAGTAATCAGTTTTCTAACAGGCTCCTGCCCTATCTTAATGGAAATTAAATCTATACTTACATGTAACTGAAATGAACTCTTTGCTTATACGTCATCATTTCCTTTAGATTTTCTGTGACCGATTTATTAAAAGCTGCTACCTCTCCACATTGCAGTCCAGTGCCCCTTAATTGGTCTTTATTTTCCCCCTTCCATGAAACATTTCCCACATATCTAAAAGGTTGTATAAAGAGTTTTGGTTAAGAAGTCTGCTAAGTAAAACCAGTAGCTCACGCCCACTACTCATTTTGTAGGAGAAAGCTGCATTATTTTGGTCTCATCGCTATTTACAGTCTCAGAAACTAAACCAACAGGAGCAGTCCCACCCATCCTGTTGGATTGCTACACAGCATACAAGCAAGAACCAGTGGTGATGAAGGCAGTTCAAGCTACACAGAAAGATTTAGCTGAAAACAAGGCTCCAGGAATTGATGAAATATATGGAGAAATTTTTCCACGAGCTGATGAAGCACTGGAAGCACCCATTCACCTAGTCCAGGAAATCTGAAAGACAACTACTTGGCCAGTAGACTGGTAGAAGGCCACATTTATACCCATTCCAAAGAAAGGTGAACACAGAGAATGCTCAAATTATAGAACAAGGTCATTGATCTCACATGCAAGTGCAGTTTGCTGAAGATCATCCAGCAACAGCTGCAGCAGAATGCACACAGGGAGCTCCCAGAGTTTCGTGCCAGATTCAGAAAAGGGCTTGCAACAAATGATATCATTGCTGATATCAAAGGGATCCTGGCTTTGTAAGCATAAAGATGTTTACTTGTGTTTCATTTATTATGCCAAGGTGGACAGCAGTCTGGATCATAAGCTATGCACACCCTTGAAAAGAATGGGAATGCCACAACACTTCATTGTGCTCATGTAATTGTGTACTGGATCAAGAAGCAGGTTTGTAGATGGAATCGGAATACTGTGTTGTTTAAAATCAAGAAAGGTGTGAGACAGGGCTGTATCTTCTCACCTTAATTATTCAGTCTGTATCCTGAACGAATCATTAGAGAAGCTGGCTGATATGAAGAAGAATGTGGCATCAGGATGGGAGGAAGTCTTGTTAACAGCCTGCAATACGCAGATGGCATCCATTTTTCCTGAAAACGTGGAGGATTTGAATCACTTATCAATGAAGATCAAGGATTGTAGTCTTCATTATGGACCACAGTTCAATGTAAAACAGAGCAAAATCCACATATTTCAACCAATAGGTCTCAATGAAGAAAAGGTTGAAGCTGTCAAGGATTTTGTCTAATTTCTATCCAAAAATAATACAGTCAAGAATGCAGAAACAGCAGTCAAGAGTGCAGGCAAATCTGCTGCACAAGACCTCTGTAGTGTATTGAAAAGCAAATATGTTACTTTGAGGATGTAGCTGAGCTTGACTCAAGCCAGGGCATTTTCAATTGCCTCATATGCATGTGAAAGTTGGCCACTGAATAAAGAAGACTGAAAAAATAATTGCGTTTGAATTATGGTGCCGCAGAACAATATTGAATGTACCATGGACTTACAGTGTCTGCGGTCTTAAAGACTTGAAGTTATACAAGTGTCCATCTAGCAGGGAGGCAACAAAGTCCTCCTGGGGGAAGTCCATAAGTCTGTGTGATCATGAGTTGTCATGGGATCAGGTATCAGGCATCAGAAAACCCCAAACAAGCAATCATATTGAGGGGGGTCAGAGTGGAGACCCAAAGCCCATCTGCAGACAATTGTACATCCACATACAAAAAGTTCATAAGGAAGGGATGCTTCAACCAATCAGTATAGAATTGACAAAGCACACAATTATCCTCTAGTTCCTTAGTACTTCCTTCCCCCACTATCATGACCAGTTCTACTTTACAATCTGGCTAGATTGAAGCTGGTACAGTTAAGATCTTTGAACACAGGGATTCCAGGACAGATGAACCCCTCAGGAATAGTAATGAGAGTAGCAATACCATGAGGTTAGGTAGAAAGTGGAGGCAGAAGGGGAAGGAAAGGAGAACTGGTCACAATGATCAATGTATACCTACCACCTCATACCCCAAGGGACAAACAAGAGAAATGTGGGTGCAGGGATAAGTGAATGGTAAAAGATGTGAAAATAATAGTAGTTTATAATTTATCAAGGGTTCATGAAGATGGGAGGGTGGGGGAAGGAGGGAAAAAAGAGGAGCTGATACCAAGGACTCAAGTAGAAGGAGAATATTTAGAATCTGATTATGGCAACATATGTACAAATGTACTTGATACAATTGATTATGGGTTGTTATAAGAGCTGTAAGAGTCCCCAATAAAATATTTTGAAAAAGAAGGTAGCATGGACTGCTAAAATGACAAATGAATCTGTCTTGGAAACTATGGCCTGCGTGCTCCTTAGAGTAAAGTGACCAGATTTTAAGCAGAACACCATTGACTGGGGGTGGGATGGGGGGGGGGGTTGTTCTTGATTAAAAATTTGGTCTATGTGGAACGACAAAAATTTTCATAGAATGCAAAAATAGTATTGTGATATATTTATTTTAGTTTTAAAATGCCACAGGACATTGTTAAATTGCTAAAAAGTGGGATGTCTGGTCACTTTACCTTAGAGGCAAAGATAGTGAGACTTTGTCTCGTGTGCTTTGGATGAGTTGTCAGGAGAGACCAGACAGGTCTGGGGAAGGACATCCTGCTTGGTAAAGGCGAGGGCCGTGAAGGAGAGGCAGGTCCCCATAAGTGATGCATTGATAATGTGGTTGCAACTCAAGCACAGGAACAATGGTGAGGATGAAACAAGCCTGAGAAATGCATCAGGTTGCCATGGGTCAGAACCAAGTTTAATGCACCTCACAACAACAGGGGTGCTATCAGTCATAATTTAAATCAATATCCCTGAGATAATTGTTTAATTAGTTATGGGAGAGGTCTCCAAAATTTCATGGGAAAATGGAATTAAGTAACAAGAAATTATACAATACATGATTTGAAACTTCCTCATATTACTTATTTGCTACATAGGTTTCAAAATTTACTTGGCCTACCACCCAATTTTCAGGAAAAAAAGTTATCAGCACCTACCATACCCTGGCTATTCTTTTGAGAAGGATGAGGGCAGCAGATGTACAGATGTACTTGATGTGAGCCCCCAATAAAATGATTTTTTTAAAAAAAAACACTGAAACCCATAATTCAGGTAAGGTATAGATTTTTTTCTTTTGCAACTCACTAGATCATTCTGGTATCCTCCACTTTTAGCCAGCACTGATTTTATATATCTATTACTTATTACTTACCCCCTGGCTAAAATGTAAGTAACAAGTAGTGGCTATGTGACTTAAATAAGAAAAGAACTGAAGGAAATTTCACCATATCGACATAATCCAAACCAAACCAAACAAAATAAAGTTGGAAAAAAATGAAAAAATAAGTCAGAGCAATATTAAAAGGAGACCTTGGTTTGGGGTTATATTTATTCTGTAATTGCTGTTCGGAATAGGAGCATCTGATAACCAGTGTTTGCAATCTGGTGAATAATATTGCGAAGTGGACATGAAAGGGGGATTTGGAGAAAGTTTTCAGATTTGACACTGTAGTAGGAAGATGATTTGTCTCTGTTACATACTGTATATACTCATGTATGAGCTGAGTTTTCCAGCACATTTTTATGCAGTTTTTGTGCTAAAATTAGGTGCCTCAACTGATACTTGGGTCAGCTTGTACTCAAGTAAAAAATATATGGTACTTAAAATTCCTAATTACAATAAAAAAGCAGAAACTTAAAGAAGCTATTTGATTGCTGCCCCCATAAAATTTCAGGTAAATTTGTGTGGCTTGTATGTTAAGGGAATATTTAAAAAGTTTTAAAGTCTTAAGGTATTTTTACATATTGCAATATCAACAATTCAAATATATAAGTAAAACTGCACAGTGCTTGTTGATTTAGTCTTTGTGAGAGTATATTTTAGACTTTCTGAATATTACTGTTGTTGATAGATTCCATGTTCGTTTTCCTTCATGTCATTTCTCAACAATCTGGTCTTCAGTCATTAGTGTTTGTCCAATATATCAAATCTATTATTAAGATGGCTTTTAAATTTAGATGGAATCTACTCCATGTTCTAATTTGGCTTTAATGGATTTGTTTAATTTATTTGAAATTGCAAAAGGGATATTGATTGTCTATTCTGCATGCAACCCTTGGTCTTGCCTGACTGATGAACTTCTCCATTTTCTCTTTCCAAAGATGTAGGATATTTGATTCCTGTGTATTCTTCTGGTGATGTCCACATTTATAGTCACCATTGATGTTGTTGAATAAAGGGAATTGCAAGGAATAAATATTGACTTTGGGGAATAACACTAGGGACTCTTCAGCATTGTTTTTATCCCCTTGGTCATGTTTCTCAACGACTAGTCCTTTTTGCCTACCACTTGTCTGTCAGTTTGTCATACTGTGCTGTTGTGTATGTTGTGATGCTGAAAGCTATGTCATCTTAGTGACATATTAGTGACATCTAGTATTTGAAATATCAGCAGAACCACACAATGTGAACACATTTCAACAGAACTTGACTAACACCAGGCAATGAAGAAGGAATAGGCTGTACTCTTCAAAGAATGTATCCACTTAAAGCTTTATGGATAGCAGCAAAATATTGTCAGTTACTCAAAAAAATATAATGAACAAAAGCAGAACATTATTAGAGATAGTGTCAGAAGATGAGTTTCTTGGGTCAGAAAGCATTCAAAATAGGGTCGAGGAAGAGCTATTTTCTCAAAGTAAAGTCAACCACCATGATGTGGATGGAGTTTACTATTGACAATTATTTATAATCCCTGGGTCACACAGACCAGTGTGCCTATCAGAATAATATACATCATGATTAAGTAAGCATTAAAATAGTATACATATCATAGTCCCAGTGCATCTTCTAAGCAAGAGATCAAAACCAAAGTCTAATGACCACCAGCTACAGAACTGTCAGAGAGCAGTCATCTGCTTTTTCACATACTAGGACTTTTCAACCTTAAAATCAAAGGAATGACGGTTTCTTAAATCTATTACTAGTGAGTTTGAAGTCAGTGCCAGTTTGTTTAGTAGAGCCTCCACCTGGAGTCCTTCTGGTGTGGCTTATGAAGGAAGTCATGCACTTTGAAATGTCAGAGTCTAAAGTACCAGTGGGCTATAGCACATGGCCTGGGTCACACACACACACACACACACACACACACACAAACTGGGTAGAATAGATAAAAATGTTCATTTAGGAATACTTGGATCCCATATAAATATTGTTAGTGTTCCCCCCCTAAAAGATAGGGTGCTTCACCTGGTTTACACACCAACAGAAGTCTCACCACCTCTTCCAGATGTGCATGTCCCTATCTTGACTTGAATCTCCAGTGAGGTTTGCTTGTTACACACTCTCTCTTTCATAATCATTTTATGGAAAACTCCTACCCACGTGAACCCTTGATAAGTTATAAATTATTATTTTCATATTTTATACCATTCACTGTCTCCCTTCATCCACATTTCGGGGGGCAGGAGTGGTTATATGATTGATTCTTCATTTTCCCCCTTCTCTCCCTACTCCCTCCTACTCTCCTGGTATCCCTACGCCCATTATTGTTCCTAAGGAGTTTATCTGTCCTGGATTCCATGCGTGGAGACCTCTTATCTGCATGATAAGCCAAGTCAGGTTTTAAGGTAGAACTGGGGTCATTCCTTCCTTGTGACCCTTCTGTGAGAGGATGTCAAATTATTTACAGATGGAATTTGGGTATCCACTATTTTCTCAAAGTAAGGTCAACCACAATGATGTGGATGGAATTTACTACTGACAATGATTTACAATCCTTGGATCATACAGGTTGGTGGGTTTCTTCCATGTGGGGATTGTTGCTTATATGTTAGATGACTGTTCATTTAACTTCAACCTTTAAGATCTCAGATGCTATATCTTTCAATAGCTGGGTACCATTAGCTTTCTTGTCCACATTTACTTGTGCACACATTTTGTCTTTAGTGATTGCGTCAGAAAGGTGAGCATCACAGAATGCCACATTATTAGAATAAAGTCTTGTATTGATTGGCTAGTTGAGTAGAGATCCAATGTCTGTCTGCTATCTTAATACTTGACATTTAAATATATGTATAAAGATCTATATACCTACCATTATTTGTATTTACATATGTACATGCCTATATTTATACCTCTGCAACTGTTTGTCTCCTAGTTCTTTCCTTTAAATTCCTTTTGCTTTCCTCCTGTCCCATTATCATGTTCGACCTTCACTCGGCTCTCAGTAATTTCCCTTGACTCCCTTGTACTTGATCAAATCCCACCAGGTATTCTATGCCTTCTTCACTATTGATAAGATTTCTTATTGTTTCCTTGATCCTGGGTTTGTTAGCTACCCCCTTCCATTACCCCACCTTCTCTCCCACACTCCCCTCTACTGGAGTTGTTGGCCCATTGATTTCTCCTCTGGATTGTTTATCTTGCCTATTTTATATGGATAGACATGAGAAAAAAAGAAAAGAAAAAAAGAGCCTATAAATTGTCCCGGGTCTCTCTGCTGACCCTTATGAATTTTTTTCCAATTGGGTCTGGTGAGGTCCCAAGTCCTTCCAACTGATTTCAAAGACTATTTTCAGAATTCCTTGAGGAATTCATTGCTTTGCTCTCCTTGATGTTCTGTTACATTCCCCTTGTTTTGTCACTCTGGGGATTGGGGGTGGGGTGATGGTGGTGTTAGACTGGGCACAATTCCTGCACTGTGTCTCCAGTGCTGACCCTGTAGCTCTGTGGGTCAGTAAAAGGGTGTTGTGTCTCATGGTGGGGCTGTCCCTAAGATCTTTTCTGGGCATTGACTACTCTGAACAGGAATATCATCCTCGAGGCTTGGTGGACCAGGACATGGTCCACTCTCTTTCTGTCTCTCTCCCTCTTAGGTTGTTCCTGTGTGGTGTGGTCAGACCTGCCACTCTCCCTGTGTGGTGTGGTCAGTTTTATCAGTGCTGTCCTCTGCCGGGCTTATAATTCTAATGTCTGTTGATTTGGGGAGACCTTATCACAATTCTGCATGCCAGACACTAATTAATATCCTTCCTTTTCCTTCACATTGATAACCTGACCTGAGCTGGGCTAGGTCTCCTCTGTCAAACTGATTCCTTGGATGTACATCTAATGGGGGTGATAAGTGGTTGATAGGCAGTAGGTAGGTAGGTAGGTCTTCTACATTCATTCTTGGGAAACCAGATTAGATTTGTGCTATTCATTTTATTTATTTATTTATTTATTTAGTGCTATTCATCTTTAGGTACCTCTCTCTCTCCTTCGAATTTCAGTATAAGTGGCAAGAAGAAGACATATAGGTACTTAAAAATTGTTTAGAAATCTCCTGAGCTAGATAAGTTCATCACTTACCAGTTCTCCATTTTTTTTTGGGGGGGGGGCGGGCATCACAGCTCTCTGGCGCTGGGAATAGGAGGCCCAGTCCCACTGCTAGAATTGAACCTCCGTCCCAGTGGGCCGCAGTTCCGTGCACAACCACTACGCCACCGGGGCTCAGCCCCAGTTCTCCATTCTATCAAACACTTAAACACATTTTAGTATGTTATAGTAGCACCTGCTCTTGTATCAAATTATTTCTTAGCTATCCAGGGCTGCTACAACAGAAACTTCACAAGTGGATGATTTTAAAAAAACAGAACTTTCTTCTCTTCCATCTTTGGAAGTTACGAGTCTGTATTCAGAGTGCTAACTTCAGAGAAAGGTTGTCTCTGAAAGAACTTCCTTTTCTCCTTCCACCATCTTTCCCCAGGTGAATGATGTTCTCAACACAGGAAACGTGGTCAAAGGACCTGCTCAGCACCTGGATCCTATTTTCTGGTAATACCGCAGTTGTTCTCTCTATGCTTGCTTTCCTGTCCTTTTGTTTCTTATATAAAAAAATAGGATTTAGGCCAGAGACCAGGAAAAGCCTCTACCATCCAATCAGTGCTGTGACCTGATGAAGGGTGTTACATTTCATCCTGCACCTGCCTCATTAACATAACAAACATAACCCGATCCTCGTTAACATCACAGAATTCTGCCTCCTCAACCTCATGTAGAGATAAAGAGTTACAACATATTAGACAATTATATGACAGCACAAATAGAGGACAATTACATAAGAGTAGGAATTATGGCCTAGCCAATTTGATACCTATTTTGCGGGATAGACAATTCAATCCATGACATCCCACCTTTTGACCCTTCAAAATTCACGCCTTTGTCACTTTAGTCACATCTGTTTCCCACCCCATCTGTCCCTGTCTGTGCTTCCATATCTGTACTCTCCTTCGTAGGACAACACTCAGAAGGATCAGGTTTACAATCCTGATTTTAAACCTGATTGTTTACAATTCTTCTGATTGGCCTCCTTAACCTAACAAAAGGGACCCCCCCATTTCCAAACAGGATCGGCCATATTTATAAAAATAAGGAAGCTGATATATTTTGTTGGCCACAATCCAACTCATTACCTACTTTGTGAACTATGCTTGCTCTTAGCGAGAGAGAGTGTGGAAAATCCATGCAGCAAGAGCAGTCTGCATGTCCACATCCTTTGATATGAATACTCTCTCCCTTTCTTGAGAGATTGCTGATGTGCTGGACTCATTTGTGGGAAGATGATGCATGCTGTCAACTACTACCTTACTCGTTTTGTTTTCTGTGTCATAGAATAGCTTTCAGAGCACTGGGGATGGCAATAACTCATTTGGCCTAATATTTGTAAGATTAAAAATGAATGTTAAGAATATTCTTAGGAAACACACACACGCACACTGAGTAGAGACTCAAGAGTGAAGAGAAAAGTTTTTAGAAATGGGGAAAGCTCAGATGCATCATGAGAAAGCAGAATTTTAAGCAGTCTAAAAGTTTTATTTAACAGCTTGACTTCAAATGCAACCCACTGCATTCCACAGTGAGACAAAGTAATGTCTCAAATGGAAAAGGGAGATCCCTCCTGACATATTTGGGGCAGGTGTGAAATTAGAGTATTTACCCTCTCAGGGACTTTTTCAAATTGTTAAAAAGTCATCTTATCTTCTGGTGTCATAAAGAGCTACTCTCCTTTTAATTTGCCTGGTACGGTCTAAGTAAGCAGTTTATGATTTTCTTTTCTGGACTTTAATGAAGACTTATTCATTTTACCTTCCTCCTAATTTGCTCAGTTATGGAGGTAAAATAAGAAAGGAAGAGATTCTGGCTTTGCCGTTGAGTAAGCGAACCACCCACGTGACCGAGGCAGCTGCCGGTGTCATTTATGCCCTGACAGCTGGGAACCAGTCATTACCATTCAACAGCGATGAGGGAATTTAACAAGAGAGAAATTTCCCCCCGTTTTCTAATTAAAATAATAGACAATTCAAAGAAAAAAATACAGTCTATTATTTTTATAAGAAGATAAAATCTTTCAGCCTGAGGAAAAACTGCTATTGTTACCTGCTGGGGAATTAGTCTGTGACTCACAGGGATCTCATGCAGGATGGAGTGGAATGCTGCTGGATACCACCCCCACCCCCATGATCAGCTGCAGCGTGGACTGTTGTAATCCCAAGGGTGCTTGTTGGCGGATTTTTGGTAGTAGATCATTGAGTCTGTCTTCCTAGTCCAGCTTGGTCTGAAGCCTGTTCAGCATGCGTTGTCTGAAAATAGAACCTAGGTTTCTGGCATCAAACCTCCTCACACCCCACAGGCCATTGAAGTAATTCCGACTCATTGTGACCCTGTGTATAGTGTGTGAAGCTGTAAGTGTTAAAGGGAGAAGACAGCCTTTCATTATTCTCCCAAGAAGCTGCTGGCAGGGGCCAGGCAATGACGTTGGGATTAGCAGTTCAACTCAGCCTTCAGCAGAACATGGTAGGAGAAAATGATTCCACCCAAACACAAATGTCCCCAAGGAAAGACAGTAAGAACCCCAGATATCCAATTTTTTCACATAACTGGGAATATGCCTATCAGAGTCATTTTATGTTGAGGGATTTCTTCTTACATTTTCCTACTTCTTGTATAGAAGTATTTTGTGTCGGTGACACATTGATGATATGGATGTTTCTAAGGGCTCAAACATAAGTATGTAGTGCTAAAGAGTATGTATTAGTAAGAATGTTGTTCGAAACTGTCTATTGCCTCTAGACTTCTGATAGGTGGTAAAGAAACTGCTGGGATTCTGATTTTTACATTTTTTGAATGAATTATTTAATGAAAATATTGCTTAAGATGGCCTGGCAGATTAAAGCCCAGTACATGCTGAGGGCTGTATGTTGGGTTGAGAATCACTGGACACCGCTGGCAAATGCATCTTAGATGGAAGCAAGATTTTTTGGCTCAAAAAGAACATAGTCTTTAAGCTTATGATCCTTCTCAGAAGTATTGAGTTCAATTCATTGTACATATAATACACTGTCTTATGCTTTCTGCAAGATAATGCTTTATTTCCTCACCACTTTAGCTATTTCTTTGAGTATTAAAACATTGGAAAACACAAAATTATTATTGGAAAAAGTAACCAATATTCATAATCCATATATCAGAGACTCCCTTTCTCACATAATGAGAGCTTTCTTTAATCTGTCCCTCAGGGATAGCTATTTTAAAGGGAATTGAAGAGCTCTTTACCAAATGAGCTATTTCCTTGAAAGGAGGGAAAAATAAAGAAGTTCTTGTTTTGCACATGAAGTAATTTTTTATTATTTTAAAAAGGCAAGTTGAGGACCAACATATATATATATATATATATATATATATATATATATATATTCCCCAACATATATCTTGTGCTTTCTCTTTGATGGGTGCAAGAATGTGGTCAGTTGAAGTTACTAGTGATTGATGGGTGTTTCCTTTACCCCATCAGCAGGCCCATGAAGTGGACAAGAAATTTTGCTCAAAAGAGTTCTACAAAGCTTTTAAAAAATGTTGAGCCTATGGGTAACAGGCGAATACAGAACAAGTCCTTGGTGTCACTCACTCACTCATTGCCAGGGAGTCACGTCAGGCCCAGAGTGACCTGATCGGAAAGGGGAGAACTGCCTCTGTGGGTTTCTGCGATGGTAAATCTTGAGGGGTTAGATCGCCATACCTTTCTCCCATGGAGTGGCTGCTGGTTTCAAACTGCTGACCTGTAGTTAGCAGCCCAACATATAGCCCACAATATCGCCAGGGCTCTCTAGACCTTAGTGTAAGCTCTGGCAATTAGAAGAGACAACATAGTGGGTGATGCTCCTTATTAGCATTCCTCACTATTCCACTGGTGGAATATGCCACCAGAAAACACACATGTCATTCTCCACTGTCACAAACATAAACACAGCAGAAAGACCTATTGGCCACTGGAACTCACAGTACCTATAGTAGAAAAATAAACAAAAACAGGAAAACGACTGTCTGCTTTCAAACAAGTCTGAAAATGGCAGGATTGTTTATCAAAAGGAAGAAACGTCATTTGCTCAATGGGAATCTAGGACAAGTTAGAGACTACGTAGGACTTTGTAAACTTATGTAATATGATAGGGAATTTAAAGGAACAAAAACATCTGCCCAAACATTTTGTAAGGCTATGTGTGTGCCATGAAGACAAAACCATGGCAAGAAGCCCAACCATGTAGGGAGAAGCCTCAGTGTAAAGTCTAGCACTCGTTTCCTAGCTGAATGGCCTTCGTTAAATTACTTAACTCTGATAGAGCTCCGTTTGCTTGTGTGTGTAATAGGAATGGTAACTCTAACTATCCTGTATGGTTTATAGGGAAATTAACAAAGATAACGAATGTAAGCACTTCAAGTCGTGCTTAGAATGTAATACCAAGCTCAAATGAACCCACAGCCATTGAATCACTTCTGACTCACAGGGACCCTGCATAACAGAGGATTCCCAGGACTGTAATTATGTTCAGAAGCAGCCTGTGCTGTCCTGTGAAGTGGCACATGGATGCCAATCCACACCTTTAGGTAGCAGCCCTGCCTATTGACTCCACGGCATCACCAGGGCTCCCAAGAACCTAGGTACTAGATATTAGCTTCCCTTGTTCATTAGCGCTAATGTACGGGGGTATTTTAAGTACCAGGTGTTAAAGTATCTTCACCTGTTGTATTTTTCTGTCTTTTTTTTTGTATCCAACCAAGTGGGCACATGTACACACACATTACCCCACCCATGGTCATGACTATAATACTGAGTTCTGTGAGGTCAACTGCCTTGCCTGGTTTCACCTGACTTTCAAGGGTTATGAGCTGTCAAGAAATTATTGTTTTGATTCCTCATCTAACACCTTCTCCAAAAACACATTCTTAGAAAACTCCTGACTGATCGACAATCTTATTAATAGAGATCATCAATCTATATAAAGTTCACTTAATTTTGCAGTAAATTAAGAAGGTAGATTTAAGACTTCAAGAAAGGTGATTCAATGCTATTTAAACATAGCAATATTTCCTTTTCTGAGATATGAAAGTGTGATGAATGAAAAGGCTCTGGTGGCTTTTTAAAGTGCTTGAGACTTTTTGTGTCAGAGAAACTGTTAAACCAAAGAAACCCATGGATTTCCATAAAGTAAGATTACACTGAGTCACGGGGTGCCTCCCTTTGTAATTTTACTATGTTGAACTATTCATGTACTGTATAAGGTGCATTTACTTCAAATGGGAATGAATCTTTAATTTATTTAATTCTCCTTAATGGTTGAAACAATTCTATAATTACATTATCAAAGCAGCATGCTATTAAATTTTAGGCAAGGAATGTTAAATCACTAATCTAGATGAATATTTATTAAGGCATCATTTTTTAACAAGGAAAAGGAAGACGTATTTTCCTGCCTGAGTGAAGCTTCCATTAGTTAGAGCAACTAGAGGAGGTACTAGAGACTAAAGAACTGACAAATGATTAAATACTATGAGTTTAGGTTGTGTGAAGGGCTATGAAGAAAAGTAAATTCGAATCAGGGACTAGAGGTGGGAGGCCAGTGGTCGGAAGAGATAGTGAAAAATGAGTGGAGAAATCAGAGTTGCTGTCTTTGAGGTGATAATATTGGAGCAGAGACCTGGGTGAAGGGTGTGAAGGAACATTTCAAGCAATGGAAGCAGTAAGTCTGAATTTCCTAGAGTATAGACAAGGTTGTAATAAAGTTAATTGGAGAAGTTAGAAGAAAGGGTCAGAACTGAAAGTTTATGTTTTATCCTCTCTTGTCCTTGCAGCGTAGTACGTTCCACAATGGGATAATCGAAAGGTCAGTGGTTCAAAACGATCAATCACTCCATGGGATAGAGAAGAGGCTTTCTGCACCTATAAGGATTTACAACCTCAGAAATCCAAGGGGCATTTCTACTCCGCCTACAGTGCCACAATGAGTCAGAGTCCACTCGCTGGCAGAGGGAGGATAAGCAAAAACTTGTGGTGGACAAGGGTGATTTTAACTGCTATGCAGTCACTACACTATAAAGGATGTAATCAGGGGGAAAGTGAGGCAGTTGGCAAAATCCATGTGAGAGATCAATGTCATTAGGAATGAAGTGATAGCAGTGGGGGCATGTTTTTGGAGGGAGAAACAATAGGACAAGCAAGGTGTCTCCTCTGCCTTACGGACCCCGATGATTATACTTCAGTGCCCTCAAGAAATCAAAACAGAGAGATCTCAATTAAATAGACCTCGTGGCCATCAAGTCAATTCTGACCCATAGCTCCCCTACCTAGGGCTTTGAGGATGGCAAATCTTTACAGAGGCAGTCCGCCACCCCCCCTTCTCCTGAGGAGTGGATGGTGGCTTAAGACATGGACTGTGATTAGCAGCCCCACATCTAACCCACCGCACCCTGAGCCTCCTTCGACTAATAGTTTGACTCCACGGTTTGTATCCCCTAGAACTTCTGAATGCAACCTCAGTTAGAAATAGTGTTTTGGAAGATGTAAGGATGATTATTATGGCTTAAAGATAATGATTGAGAGGACAGTGCAGGGTTAGACAGGGATTCTTTATGTCCTACTTGGACTCGATGCACATAGCAAAACTCATTCTGCTTGGGATCAGAATGAAAGCAGCGCCAACTAGCACGGACCATCTTAAAAAGGGACAGTGAAGCATACACAGAGATGCACAAGGAGAAAGATCGTGGGAGATGGAGGTCCAAACGGGAGCAATGCACCTGCAGGCCAAGGAACGCTGAGGATTATTGAAAGCTACCAGGAGGTAGGAAGGAAGACAATTATTTTCTAGACACTTCAGTGGGAGCATGCCCCAGATGAGACTTTTATTTCCAACTTTAGCCCTAGCCCTCTAAGAGTTCCATTTTTTTTGGTCCAGGCATACTCAAACTACGGCTCAGCGAGATTTGTCCCGCTGGTGGGTTGTTGTTGTTGTTGTTGTTGTTGTTTTTGGCTGCCACTGCCTGTCCTGCTTAGCAGCTGGCTCATCCTTTACTCGCAGTGAATTTGTTTCTAGTTGCTTTTTTTTAAAACTATAGTCCAGTCCTCCAACGGTCTGAGGGAGAGTGAACTGGCCCCCTGTTTAAAAAGTTTGAGGAACCCTGTGGTGGTTTTTCATGGAGGCTGTAAAACATTTAATCCCTGGTACGGGGGCAGGCATGGAACGTGGGGGATAGAATGAAAGACTATATACTGAATAAAGAGACTCTCAGCATCTTTCCATTTTTGGTTCCCCCCAAAACTCCATTCTCCCCTCCTAAGGAAACTCAGTAGTTTTTCTCTCAATAGGTAGAAATGTCCCCCCACCCCAAAACTCCATTCTCCCCTCCTAAGGAAACTCAGTAGTTTTTCTCTCAATAGGTAGAAATGTCCCCCTTACTGATTCTTACCCACTTGAAGAACAGAGCAATCCATCATTGCACAATTCTTCCTGTACACATAGCGCCACCCATTAGTTCTTCTGAGACTCACCGCTGAGTCCAACTTCAAAATAACAGATAAGTCCAAACAAAGGGGAATTGATTTTTACTTTCAAAGATGTCACTGAAGTAGATATAAACCAAGCCTCCCATTGAAAATAATTATATGGGATGATATATATGGAATAAATATTTTTAGACACTGGACAACAGAAAGTGTGACCCCCAAGTAGAGGATAAGATAAGACCACAGTGGCCCAACTGACAGTTCAAGGTATTCTCTGGGCTATAGCATCAAAAATAGAAGAGAAGAGAAACAGAAATTCCACATTGAAAATAAAAATGCTACATACTATCTTCATCTGTCCCCAGAAGCTGAGTCCTCTTTGTGACTGTGTTTGTCATCATCCCCAGCTTCCTTTTAGACACAACTCCCATCTCTCCTTGATTCCTCTATCTTACCAAACTGATCGAAATTTTCAAAGATCATCTAATGATTAAACAAAATTATTAGTTAATTCCAACACAGAAGAAATATCACTGGTAGCAATATTCAACAATTAAAAATATACTCCAAATGGCTAAGATTTCAGATTTGTTACCTATTAAAAAAGAAACAGAAGCAAATTATTTTGACATTAAAATGGTCAAATATGGCCAGGAGGATTGAAAGTCGACAAGAGAAAACTTAAAATAGCAGAAGTGATAGCATGTTAGAAATTGAGATGGGGTTCCAATCCAGGATGTCCAAAGGATCACATAGAGAATAAGTCCCTCTCCCCAAATCAGTGGGAACAGCAAGAAAGGAAAATTGCAAAGGCAGTCTCTCACACCATCACCATCATTGTTATGGTTGAACTGTAGCAAACACTATGCCAATTAATCTCATGAAGGGTCTTCCTTCTTTTTGCCGACTCTTTACCAAGCATAATGTCCCTTTTCAGGGACTTGTCTTCTCTGTTAACATTTCCAAAATATGTGGAACAAGTTTCTACTTCCTCTTTTCTAAGGAGAATTCTGGCTGTACTTCTGTCCAAACTCAATTTATTGTGGTTGTAAATGGTACTTTCAATATTCATCATCAATATCTTCATTCAACTGCATCATTCTTCTCTGACCTAACTTATTTATTTTTAAATTTTCACGTCCAAAATATTAGCTGCCATGAAAGAAACATGTGTGGTCTTATGCTGTAAAATAAGAATGGCTTGATGGAGTCACTTAGGAGCAATAAGATAAAAATGCCAGAAGACAATGTGGCATCAAAGATGAGGAAACCCATTCCTGGTACAGCATTTAACATGAGCTAAATGCAGGTGGAAAAGTGCAGTGTGTATCCCAGGAATAGTACTTAGAATATCCTAGATGTAGTTCATCTGATGAACAGCAGTGGTAAAAACGGGTTAACCAGTTATTAGATATAAATAATAAGGAATATAGACTTTATTCTGTAGCCAACAAAGGATTCGTTAAAGAGCTTCATTTTTTAAGGAGACTGTTCGAGTAACATTTTAGAGGATATTAAAGGAGAGGAGAGATCTAAAAGATGAGGTCAATTAGACAATGCTTTTAAGTAAGAAATAATGGAGGCCTGTATCGGAGCAGCAGTAGTAAAGGAAATAGAAAGGAAGAAATAGATTCCAGGGGCAATGTGAAGTTGAAATAAACAGAAGTTAGGCACAGCAGTTAAACAGAATTTAAGCTCCCATTTCCCTGAGGGCAGGTGAAGGAACATGGAAGATTCCACCTGATAGAATTCCTTGGTTATTTTGATGCCATTTGGAGAAATGGAACACCAAACAAGGAACAATTTTTGAAAGAAATTCATAAAATCACTTGTTTTTGCATAGTGAACGCGTGTGTTTCTGAGATGTGTGTTGCTCTCTGGTGGTGCTGAGCCTGTTCCGACTCACCATGACCCGTGTACAACAGGGCGCAGCACCAGGTGGGCCTGGCCAGTCACACAGGGTTAGCTTTGAGCCATTGCTGCAGTCATGGCGTCAGTGCAGCTCCTTGAGATATGCAAGAGAAGTGCAAAAATCCAGCAGAGAGATAGCTGACCAGAAGTTTGAAATACAAAAGAAAGAGTTGACAGCAGCTGGAAAAGTAAATATTGACAACATTTATTATATATTACAGAGAGGAGAGAAAGCAAAGATGGTGAAGCTGATCTTTCTGGAATATTTACCTGGGTGGGGGAGGGAGGTTGCTTAAAACACTGTGTAACTGGTACTGATAGGAACAGGAAACACAGGGAATTCAGGTCAGAAGAACCCCTTATGACCGGTGCTAAGAGGGGTGATAAGAGGAGGGTGGAGGGAAGGTGGGGTAGAAAGGCAGAACAGAGTGCGTGGATCTACAGATGGCCTTCTCCCTGGGGCATGGACAGTAAAGAAGTAATGAGGGGAGAAATCTGATCATGTAAGATATGACAAAATAATAATAATGTATAAATTATCAGGGGTTCTTGGGGGAAGAGGGAGTGGGTAGGGAGGGGAAAATTGAGGAGCAGGTACCTGAGGCTCAAGTGGAAAGCAAGGGTTTTGAGAATGATAAGGGAAACAAATGTACAAAAATGCTTGACACAATGGATATATGTGTGGATTGTATTAAAAGTTGTACAAGCCCCCAGTGGAATGATTAAAAAAAAAACACTGAGTAAAAGTAGATGTATTATAATACTATGTTTGAAAATTGTGAATATAAAGTAGTGGGTGAGACTAAAAAGGAGTGGTCAGAATAGAAGGTTATCATATCATGGTGGCCTAGCTAGAGAAAGTTTCTAGGAAGTCAGTGAGTAGTGCAGCTAAAGCAGATTATGGGGTGGGCTAGCTGAGCAGTTTTTCTGCATCAATAAAGCATTATTGATACAGAGCAACATCATCATTGGAAAATTGAGCTAGGAAAAAATCTTGGCTAAAATTTGGAATACATATATATTATATATCTCATTATATCATGTTATATTTATACAAACATATATATTCCTTCACAAACTGTATATACTCACACTTCCATGTAGAAGGGTTTATAAAAGTTCATAGAAAAGCTTTATTATCTTTTTTTGGGGGGGGGGCATCACTGCTCTCCGGTGGAGGGAGTAGGAGGCCCAGCCCCACTGCTGGAACTGAACCTCCGTCTCAGTGGGCCGCAGTCCCGCGCACAACCACTACGCCACTGGGGCTCAGCCCCTTGATTATCTTTTAATTCTGTTTTTCACTAACTTAAAAAAAAGAGTGTGTGCGCACTCACACATGTATCTCAGAGTTTTCATTGACTGTTTTTTTTTTTTAAGTAGTAGTAGATTATCAGGCCTTTCTCACTGCTCTCAGTCTGGAACCTATTAAGCATCAAAGTAACATGAAAGTCTCTCGATAGGGACTGCCCATGAGACACATTGGCTAAGAATTGAACCTGGTACTTCCTGTACCCAAATGAGAATTCTACTCCAGAGCGTCCACTGCACTTAATACAAATAGATTCTTGATAAACTACTTTTTAGTAAGTGGGGTGGAGTCTATGGATGACAGTGGAGGCTCAAAATCCATTGTCAGGGCCCCCACCTGGAACCTGTTGTGAACATCGTCCAAGAATGTGCATAGTCTTGCTGTCAACAAGAGCACTGTAGTCTCTTATGAAAGATATAGTTTGGATAAAATGTAGCACTTTATCATTTGATCTCCCCTTTGACTCATTTTAAAGTTGTTTGGGTTTTTAATGTTTTCTACTTTCATTTCATTGAGATTTTTCTGTTTTGATTAGTCATTGTTGTTGGATTTATTTGCTTTCTTTTCGTGTTCTCTATGAGTTTTTTTACATGAAATCATGGATATGTACATGGAAAATAATTCGATTTATAGTTGTCTAGGGACATGGCAGGAGACAATCGGGTAAAATGGAGTGCTAACAACGAGTATAAAAAGAAAATATGCTAAAATTGTAGTGGCAGTTGCACAACTATTCTTAATATTATTAAACAACTAAATTGTATGATATGTAAAGTATACGCCAATAAAACTATTTTAAAAATCTCTTTGGTTTGATAAATAATGTATTCAAATTTGAGAAGAGGAGTGACTAAGATTCCAGAGAATAAGATAGATTGGCTCCCATTACTTCTTTTACCCCCTTTCATTTTATTTCTCTCCTCCTTTCCTCATCTTTGGTCACCAGTCTTTAATAAGCAGTCAGCTTCTCTTCTAGAGAAATATTAGATAAGTTCTTATATATTGGTTTGAAGAGGAAAAATAGAAATAGACTTTCATACTCACTAAATTATTTCTACAACTTTGAGTGTATGTCACCTGAATTTCAAGAATATCTTAAGGACAGAGAATGTATGAATTGTGGGTTGATATCAAGAACAGCATTCACATGGAAAACAAAAGGTCATTAAAATATTGGGAAGCAAGAACAGATCAAAGTGCGTTTTAGAAAAGACAGTGAAACTTGCTGTTAGTTGTAGAGCAGCTAAGGCAACTGGAAGAAACGATGACCTCAAAGAGTAAGAAAAGTGCAAAGACCAGGAGTTAGAAAACCAAAGCGGACAAACATCCAGCATGTCTCAAACTGAAACAACTCAAGAAAAACATTCAAGTCTCAAGTTGCATTCTTGAAAGTTTCTATGGGAAAAATATGGAATGATGCAGGGAGCGCCAAGAGAAGACAGAAGGAATACACCGTCACTATACCCAGACAAACTAACCACCATCCTACCATGTCAGGAGGTAGCGTATGGACAAGAACTAATGGTACAGAAGGAAGAAATTTAAGCTGTGCTAAAAGTACTATCCCAAAACAAGGCTCTAACAATTGATGGACTAACAATAGAAATGCCTCAATATGCTGATGAAGCAAGGAAGGCACCCATTCATCTATGCTAGGAAATGCAGAAGACAGCTGTTTGGCCTACTGACTGGAAGAAATACGTATCTGCACCCATCCAAAAGAAAGATGACGTGGTAGACTAAATGGAATGCTGATATTTTTAGAATGATATGATTAATACCACACTCAGTAAAATTTTTTTTCTGAAGATCACCCAACAATGATTGCAGCAGTACATTGACAGGAGGTTCCAGAGGTCCAGACTGGAGTCAAACGAGCACAAGAACAACAGGTAGCATTGCTCATGTCAAATGTTTACTGCCAGGGGTGCCTATTAGGTGCATTTGATCAGCAATGATATTTTAAATACATGTGAGAGTTGACCATAGAATAAAGAAGACTGAAGAAGAATTGATGCATCTGAATTATGGGGCTGACCCAAAAATGTTGAGAGTATTGAGCAAATCCAAAAGGACAAACAAATATATCTTGTAAGAGAAGTACAAACAGAATAATTCACAGAGACAAACAGTGGAGACTTGATCTCATGTACTTTGGACATGTTTTCAGGAGAAACCAGTCTCTGGAGAAGGGCCTGGCCTCTCATGCTTGGTAAAGTAAAGGCCAGCAAAAAGAGGATGGCTCTTGATAAGAGGGATTGACACAGTGGCAGCAACACTGGGCTCAGGTACAGGGATCCTTGTGAAGATGACACAGCATCAGGCAGTGTTTCCTGGCACAGTGTTTCTTGCTGTTGTGCACAAGGCAGCTGTGAGTTGGGACAGATTCTATGGCACCTGAATCTGTGACTTTAATGAAGGGAAATATAAGTTAGTGACTTTAATGAATAGAAATCCATTTTCCCTTTGTTTTGTTGTATGCTGTTGAGTCATTTATGACTCACTGACCCCATAGGACAGAATTGTTTCTTAAGGCTGTAATAGTTTCATAAGCATATTACTTTACCAGGCCTTTTCTCCTACAGAGAGTCTGATGGATTCTGATTATTTTCCTTTCAGTAAGCAGCTAGTGATTATTCGTTGTGCCACTAAAATCAGAATTTGGAGTACTATTTCCAGAGAAGGGCTCTTTCTGTAGGATCCAGAATAGAGGTACAGGGAGATGTCCTTGTTTCAGATTTTGTATCATTTTTCTCTATATTCATTGAAGACCTTCATGTGACATATCTCCATATTCCTGCTTGCTTCTGTGCTCCTGATCTACCTATTTTAGATCTTAAAAGTGATTAGATTTGAGACACACTCTTTAGACCAATATGATTACATTAACCTAACAAGAAACCACCATTCCCAAAGGAGATTACATTCATAGATATGGAGGTTAGGATGTCACACATATTTTGGAAAGACACAATTCAGTCATCCATAACAATGGTTAAAATAGCTTGCAAAACCATCACAACAAAAAAAACAGATCAAATTAACATTTTGTTTATACTTAAAACATATAAAACTGGTTTCGTTTTTGATAATATTTTGATTCTTTCTAACTAATAGTGTTTGTCATATACAATTTTGAATGATCTGAGGTTATGGTATAATCAAGAATAGAGAGGTCTCTAAAGATCTCGTGATTTATTATGCCAAGTTTTTCACTAGTAAGGTTATAGAATATATTTTTAAGTTTAAACTATGAAGAGAAACTCTGATATTTAAGAACTTAAAGGGTAATTTCCCTAGAGAAAATATACAACAACAAGTATAGACATTATTTTAACTCTAGAAAGATTAATAGGAACCTAAATTCCATGTCAGAGCCTGCAAACCCACATCTCATTGCCAATTAGTTCTTTAAACAGATAACTGTGGAGGTGGAATTTATTCCAATACATAAAGTGAGTTAAATTAAAATTGATTTCCTATATTTTCTCAGCACTGATAAAATGATTCAACTCATAAAGGTACTATTACTACAAACAAGTTGAAATTATAGAGCAGATCTCTTGAGATGATAGATGTACTTGTCAGTCTAGTTATATCACGTTTTGTGCATTAAAGAAGGGTTTGTTGAGTAATTTGATAATTTGACTGTGTTTTGAAAGAGAATCTCTGTAAAAAAGTAAAACACATTTCTTATCATCTCCCACCTATTTCTAATTAATATTTTGTAACTGAATAAAGTGATCATGTCAGAAGTAATGGTGTGAATAGCTGAAATATGTTTGCTGAAGTTTGACTGAGTTTAATGCATCTATCTATCTATCTATCTATCTATCTATCTATCTATTATCTATCATCTATCTGTCTATCTATAATCTATCATCTGTGATCAGTAGGCTTGTTGGGTCAACATGGCCAATGAAGATAGGTAGGTTTGTTTAGCCAACATGGCCAATGCACACATGTGAGAAGGGTGGAGATATAAAAGGCTCGGGGAGCCTCACCTCTCTCTCTCTTGCTCTTGGATCTTTGGACCAGTGTGGCCGGCCGCCTTGCTTGTTCTGTGTCTCCATTGGCAATCTACACTACCCATGGAACACCAAATGCAGGGATTGTGTCACTGTAAATAGAGGTTCCTTCAAGCCCAGCTTCATCACGCTACTGAAGTATATATCTCATACTGGGGACCATCAGACCTGTCGTCTGGCTGACTGTTGGTGACTTGCCTTACTGTGTGCTGCCTGTGGCTTGATAGCCTGAATTGTTCTACAGAGGACTACCCAGCGGCCCTCAAGGACTTCCAGTGTATTAACTATCTCATAGCAGTGAGTTGCACTGAGCCTTTCATACTGTTTTATAGATTATTAACTGTTTATTTCTTATGTTGAATATCTGTCTATATAAATATATATAATTATTACTTTTGTCTTGTATTTCAAAGATCCCTGTGTAACACTCGATCTATCATTTGTCTGTCTATCTATCTATTATCATCTATACTTTTCATTTTCACTAGAGGAGAAATTGGTAAAATGAGCAAAATACTTCAGAACAATTTTACTTGTCTCAGGTAAAAGTAGTTTTTTTGTTGTTGTTTTGTTCCCTGCGAAATTATACTGGCAGCTTCAAGAAAAACATTTTTTTCCCTCCAGAATGTATACAATCTTGTTTCATTGTGAAACAAACAACAATCCAAGCCCACTGTCAGTAATTTGATTTCAACTCATATTACATAGGATTTCCTAGACTTTAAATCTTTATGGTCACAGAAAGCCTTGACTCTGACCCATGGATAAACTGGTGGGTTTCTAACCTGCGGTTCACAGCTCAATGTGTACCTGAGAGAAGAACTGTTACTACATGTTGATATAAGCAGCATATGTTATGAATCTCTTTGACCGCATCTGTTCCTTAAAATAATTGCTATGTTGCTTTGGTTGTTAGTTTAACTGTAGCAATATCTATGCCATGTTGGCTTTTAGCAGGATCCATTGAGTTGGTGACTACTCATGGACACTATGTATATCACAAAACAAGGTATTGCGGAGTCCTGCCCCTTCTACATGATTGTTGATGTACTGGAGTCTATGGTTGAGGCACATATGTCTATCTACCCCTGGCTCCCTTTGGCCCTCTATTTTACCAAACATGGTGTTCTTTTTTTTAGCAAATTCCCTATGATAGCTTCAAACAAATGGGTTGGATTCCTTGCATCCTCTCTTCTTAGGAACATTTTGGCCATAATCCTACTAAGATTGATTTGTTTGTTCTTCTGATCATGCATAGTATATTCAGTCTTCTTTGCATGTATCGGTTCTTCTCTTTTTACTTATCAAAATTTTGAGTGTACATGAGGTGACTAAATTACTTGGGTCAGAGGAGCATTAGGGAACAAAGTTATAGATTTTCATTTTAAAATTTTAAAGAGGTATTTTACAGGAGATTTGTTAAATATAGTACATTGTTTGACATTCTTGGCTATTTATTAACCCAAGCAGAGTGAAATTATTGACATCCTCAGTTTCTTCTTCATTTATTTTAAGGTTGTGTCCAGTTTTGGAAAAGTTTTGATCCAGTTTTGAGGATATTTATTTTCTTCAAGATTAGGTGTAATCTACACTGAAGTCTATAGTTGTTTGCTTTTATCAGGAAGTACTTCTTCAGGTCACCTTCACTTTTGGCAAACAAGGTTGTATTATTTGTACCTTGTAGGGTGTAAATGAGTCTTTTTCTAATCAAGATCCCTTTTATATTTAATGTAGTATATCTTCCTGTATTCGTTGTTAAAGAAAGAGATCGAACAGTTGCTATTGCAATATTAATATTTACTTTGTAAATAAAATCATCAATAATAATTGTTGTATTTATGTGGTTTGCCAAATGTTTTATACTTATTATTGTATTTTATCTTGCAAATCAATCTGATTTATAGATAAGAAGTGGCAGCTCAGAACTGACATAGCTCTCTCAACCTCAAATAAGTGCAAGTGCTAATACCTTTATTTATTCTTTCTCACCTGAATTACTCCTGAGATCTCTTCTTGGTTTATTGAAGATACTGTGGGTTAGGAGATGGTCTGATTACTAAAATGTTGGCAGTCTAAACCCACTACCAACTTCCTGGAATATAGATGAGATTTCTGCAATCAAAACACTTAAAGATTTGGAAATACTATATAGGACTGTTATGAATCAGAATTGATTCACCCAATAGCAGTGAATTTGTGGGGGTTTATTGGAACTAGACTGGGAGGGATTTTAAGGCAAAGGATTTTACCAAGTTTTTCTTCCTTGCCATGTGAAATAAGTTTAAGAGCTGTGTTTGTGATATTTCTTATATATTATAGTCTTGATTATTGAATTTATGAAGGAAGAGAAATATCTTATATTTAATGAGTAATTATGTATCAAGCAATAGGAAATAAATATTTATTATACATATTAAAAATGCTCCATTTCTGGATGATGTAATTTTCTATTTTATAACTTAATAAAAAAGTAACAATCATGAAATTAGAAAGTGATTCTCTGAATTCAGCGATGTTGGAAACATTGCGCTCTTGCATTACTAAGTGCTTATTGGGCACTCCCAGAGGCAACACCTTGTGTGAGTATCTTGAGAATATGATCCTGTATATAATGAATTTCAAAATATAATTAGGAAAACAGGAATGGATCAGCACGGCAGGTGTATAAACAATTTTAAAACAGTGTTGAAAGGAAGGATTAGAATGAATGATTACCATCTAGGTCTGCAACAGTAAAACAAGGAAACAATCCAGGATGCTAGGGAGTATAATTAGATTGGGACAGTGAGTTAGTGCTGGAAAATTCCATTCTTTGTGAGACATCGAACATTAGCAAAATTCCTTTTGTGTGTGTGGAAAAATTCCATTGCTTATTAATTTAAAAAATCATTTTATTGGGGGGCTCATTCAGCACTTATCACAATCCATCCATTCATTTGTCAAGCACATTTGTACATATATTGCCATCATCATTCTCAAAACATTTTCTTTCTACTTGACCCCTTGGTATCACATCTTCATTTTTTTCCCTTCTCTCCCCCACTCTCCCTCCCTCATGAACTCTTGATAATTTATAAATTATTCTTATTTTTTCATGTCTTACACTGACCAATGTCTCCTTTCACCCACTTCCCTGTTGTCCATCTCCCTGGGAGGGGGATAAATGTGTATCATTGTGATCGATTCCTCCTTTCTTCCCCCACCACCTTACCCTCCCCATCCTGGTGTCGCTACTCCCATTATTGGTCCTTTTGGGTTTATCCTGGATTCTCTGTACCCATGTACATGCTCTGGTATAGCTGGATTTGTAAGGTAGAATTGGGGTCATGATAGAGGGAGGAGGGAGAAAGCATTAAAGAATTAGAGCAGTGATTCTCTACCTTCTTAAAGCCAAGACCCTTTAATACATTTCCTCATGTTGTGGTGACCCCCCCCCCCAACTTTGAAATTATTTTCTTTGCTATTTCATAACTGTCATTTTGCTACTCTTATGAATCACGCAACCCCTGTAAAAAGGTGGTTCAACTCGCAAAGGGGTTATGACTCACAAATTGAGAAGAGCTAAACTAGAGGAAAGCTGTATATTTTATCAATGTATATTGAACTCTGACTGGCTCATCTCTTCCTGTGACATTTCTGTAAGAGGATGTCCAGTTGTCTACAGATGGGCTTTGGGTCTCTATACTGAACTCCCCTTCATTCACATTGACATGATTTTTCATTTTGGACCTTTAATGCCCGATACCTGGTCCTGTTGACACCTCCCGATCACACAGGTTGGCACGCTTCTTCCATGTGGACTTTATTGCTTCTCAGCTATATGGCCACTTGTTATATTTTAGCCTTTAAGACACCAAATGATATATCTTTTGATAGGCAGGCACCATCAATTTCCTTCACTACATTTGCTTATGCATCCATTTTGTCTTTAGCAATCATGTCAGGAAGGTGAACATCATGGAATGCCAGGTTATTAGAACTAAGTGACTTTGCATTGAGAAAGTACTTTAGTAGAGGCCCAATGAGGGTTTAAGCAGTACTCTTAAATGTTTAACATCCTTGAAATAATTTGTGGTTCAAACCACAACAGAACCATGCAGCCAACAGGGTACAAATGAGCCCCAAACGAGGTTCTTTTATCTGAAATGGCCTTGAGTTGTTTTTCAGAGAAATAGAGGCTGTCCACTTGTGAAACATTCATAGACAAGAAGCTTGTACCCTGAGATTCTTCTCATCCCATAATAAGTGTTAGTACTGGAATTCTCCAGATATCTAGCAACGGGTCCTGCATAGAACAATTTCAGAAGGAAGGAATCCCTGGGGCACTTCCTTGACAAACAGAGACTCACGAAGAATACAAAGCACCTCCCCCAAGCAGAAGGGACATTTTTTTCTTCTGGAGAGAGTACTAGTGCACATTACTTTTTGTGAGTAATAAACCTGTAGGTTCACCTATGGTGGACAGATTTGTTAAGCTTTCAGACTAAGAATGCATTAGGAAGAAGGAAGAGACTGTCTACTTTTGAGATCGTCACCACTGGAAACCTTATGAAGAGCAGTGGGACATTGTTCAATACATTGCCAGAAGAAGAATCCTTCAGCTTGGAAGGCACTCACAATATGACAGGAGAAGAGCTGCTTCCTCCAGGTAGCATGGATAGAGTAAAGCTTTTAATGCATGACTCAAGATGCGTAGGAGCAGGTGCAAACATCCATTAATAATGGAAACATGGAATATACAAAGTATGAAATGAAAAAACTTGAAAGCCATGTATCCCAGACTGTAGTGACCTGAAATAGCACTGGCAATTTTGGGTTTGACAGTGATATTGTTCATTATGTCATTAATGACAAATTCAAGAAGAATAGTATCACATTAATCAAAAAGAACATTTCATGATCTAGCCTGAAGTACAATACTGTCACAGGAAAATGTGTATAATCCTATAAGGATTAACATGATTATTATAGTAATAATAATTATAACTATACTTATAATTACTACTACAATTACTATTTAAAATTACATACCAACACACATATCAAGTTCTTCAAGATAAAATTGATCAAATATGGAATCAAGATGCATTGATAGGGCTGAGCCCCTGTGGCGTAGTTGTTGAGTGTGGGACTGTGACCCATGGGCTTGGCAGTTCAAATCCAGCAGTGGTTCTCCAGGAGCAAGGTTGGGTAGCTCCCATGACCACCAGAGGGCAGTGATTCACCCTCAAGAAGATGCATTGATAATTATTGGTAATTTTAATGTGGCAGTTGGAATAAAAAGAAAGAACTAATATTTGGGAAATATGACCTTCATGACAGAAGTGAAGCTGGAGATGCTTGGTACAATTTTGCAACCAAGATGCTTCTAAATAATTTCTCCAACAAAAAAAATGGCAAATAGGACATGGATTTCACCAGATGAAATATATGGATAGCAAATTGACTGCATCTGTTGGAAGAGAGCATCAGCATAATATGGAGAAAATCAATTTTAGCCAGGGTCAACTGTGGAATGAACTATGTGATGCTCACATTGAAGGTAAGGAAAATTAGAACAAGTCCATAAGAGATCAAATAAAAACTTGAGTCTACCTAATCCAAAATTAGAGACCATTTCAAGAACAAATTTGACATTGAAAATAAATAACAGAAGACATGGCCAGTTGTGGGATGATAGCAGGAATATCATATCTGAAAAGACAAAAGATTATTTTAAAAAGGAGGAGAAAGAAAGGGCCAAAAAAGCATATGAGAAGAGACTCTGAAACTCGCTCTTGATTTTAAAGTAATTAAATTAAACAGAAGAAATGATGACGTAAAAATGCCAAACAAAATTTTCAAAGTTCAGTATGAGAAGACAAAGAGGGGGCTGAGCCCCGGTGGTGTATGTGGGACAGCGGCCCACTGGGTTGGAGGTTCAAATCCAGCAGCAAGTTTCAAATCTTACTCCCACCACCAGAGAGCTGTGATGCCCCCAAAACAAAAAAACAAAAACAAACAAACAAAAAAGAAGACAAAATGTTGTAATACAATGTTCAAAGACCTAGCGTTAGAAATCTAAAAAGGAAGAACACATTTCCTCATATTACAAGATGAAATATCTCAAACCTTGGATTATAATATTAAAATCTTCTAAAGGAAATATATTCCCAAAAATTCAAGACAAATTCAAAAGGAAGACATGGAAACATCTCATAAACCTTAACTGAAAGAAGAGTATCCCAGAAGTATGAATTCTTGGCTATGGATAGGGATCTGACTATCGAGACTATCTGAAATGATGGATAATGTGTTTACTGGATTATCTTCCCGATCTCTTACAAAAAGCAGCTCCGTTGGGTTAAGTGTTGGGCTGTTAACCCAAAGGTCAGCAGTTCCTCCTGAACAACCACACTGCGAGAGGTTGGTGGGGCATCTTCTTTCCTGTTTCCAGCCTTGGAGACTCTGGGCAGTTCTTCTCCGTCCAGTAGGGTCACCCTGAGTCAGCATGCACTTGTCAGCAGTGAGACAAGATGACAACTACATTGATTACGACCATCTAAACCGTCTCTATTATTTTCCCTGAATTTTCTATCTCAGTGAGCAATATATGCTCAGAAGCTGAAGGCGTGTAAGAAAAATAAAAAACCTGACATTACTCTCTTTCTTGGTCTCTTTTTGTTCATCTTCTCTCTTAGCTCTTTTAAATGGCTGCACATCCCTCAACTTCTCCTCGTCATCACTTTATCCAGGCCTTCTTCATTTTTAAGAAGTATTACAAAGTCTTGCTACTCTTCCCCATCCTTGCTTCCAGCTTCACGTCCTTCTGTCACTGTAACTTTTGAAACCCACAAGTTGAATGACATTATGTTCTTTCAAGTATATCGTGGGAGGGAGGGTAAGGGGGAAAGCCGACATACAAACCATTCATGGAGTAGCCTGACTGCACACGTCTTAGACATCACATGTTCCCCCCCTCTCCTTCTTGGATGTGGAATCTGACCTTCCCCGCACACACACCTATAGTTAAAAAAAAAAAAAAACAGCATCAGACTTTGTATCATTCTTTAAAAATCATGCTTCCCATTGTTCATAAATTTTACTCATGCTGCTTTACCTCTGGCTGATCTGTTCTGCTCTTTTTTTTCTGGCTGACAAACTAGAGATATAGATGAATAGCTACCTATGCCCAGTAATTTCATGGACCTCTGCAACATGATTAAGTGACATTCTCTGTTCATTTAAAGAGCTTTGTGCACATTTCTAACTTAATATTTTGAAAACTTCATTGTAATTCTCTCTCTTCCAATAAATGATTAATTTCTTGAGGCTTTCGTTATCAATTTATGGTGTCAAGTACAATGATTGATACGTCATCATTATTCTGTACATGATTCTCGAATGAAAGGTGACTTTTTGACATACTCTGCAGAACATGGGAAAAGAGCAAAGAAACTAATGTTCTCTTTGTTTATCTGTGCCCTTTTCACATAGAATCGAAGACCTAACATCAATATAAGAAAAATATTGATAGCAGATATGTGGGAATCTATTTTAAATGATTCCTTTGCATGAACCTTTGAAAAATTGAAACATAAACTATTTATTGTTAGGGCGGGAAGCAGAGGAATGGCCGGAGGGTGGTTGCTGTTGGTGGGACGTTCGGCATCATGCAGTCTGTTCCCACTCAGAGCGACCGGGTGTAAGAACAATAGAGCAAAATGCGGCCAGGACCCATGCCATCCTCCCAATTGTTCCTGTGCTCATGCCCGTTGTTGCAGTAATGGTATCAGTCCATCTGGTGGAAGGTCTTATCATTGCCATTCCCCTCTGCCAAGCATGCTACTTTCCTCCAGGGACTGGTCTCTTCTGACCACACGCCCACAGTAGTCAGGTGAAGTCTCACCGTGGTTGCCTCTGTGGAGCACTGTGCCCCTACTTCTTTCAAGACAGCTGGGTTTGTCCTTTCATTTGTCCACGGTGTTTTTCGTAGTCTTCCCCAGCACCACAATTGAAATGTGTGGCAGTCATGTACTTATGCTAATTTTATGATTGAAATGTAGGGGTGGATTCTGGCCTGTTAATCTGGAGATAGCCATTGAGTAGCCGATGAGGCCTCAGTGTGGGCATGGCTTTCTCCTGAGACTCCAGGGAAATCTCATGATATTTCCCTCACGAAGATGGGAAGCTATCCTTCCCAGTTGTTGGGAGTTAGTTTCAGAGATGATTAATCACAGCCAACACAGAATGGCGGCGTCTGGGAGGCTGGAGTAGCTGGTGGAGAAACCACACAGCTTTGCCCTGATGGAGCCGGACCTCTGAGGCTGGGGCCGCCACATGGAGGCCTCTTCCAGCGATGAGTTGCTTCTGCCACCACGGGATGCTGTTGATGGACCCTGAGCCCTGGAAGCGAGGAGACATGGGGAGACCCCTGTCGGTGCCGGGACACTGTAGCCACTAACCTGTGACTTCGTGAGTCAGAAGGAGACTTTATGGACTGATTTCAGGCATATGGGTTAATATCTGACTTGTGACTTTGAGCTGGACTGGGCTGGGATGTTTTCTCAATGTCCTGTTCCCCTTGAATATAAACCCATTCCTTATATCCATATGCGTGACTTTGAAATTTGTTCCTCTACTCTATCCGGATTAACACAAAATGCTTTGATTCTTGTTTGGTCTTCTCCATTCAGTGTCCAACTTTCACAAACATATAAGACTGCTGAAAGTACTACGGCTTGGGGCAGAAACACCCTAGTCCTTGGTTTATCATTCTCCTTACTGCTACATCCATCCTGCTCAGGACCTGGGGCTTGAACTCCCACTCTGGCCTCTCTCTTGGACTCTGGGATTTCCTGGTTCTACAAGCGTGGTTTCATGCTCCTGTTCCAGTATTCTTTCCATGTGGGTTTTTAAGTCTCGAACTCCCGCATGGTTCCCGTGTGGCCTTGTACGTTTTCCAGAAAGAGCGTATACTTTTGAGAGTAATACCAGAAACTTTCCACATAAATGTCTCTTGGATTACAAGCGTGCTTTTGCAGCACAGATTTTTTCAGTGTTACAAAGCCAGGACCGAGGTACTGCAATCCCCAAACCTAACACTATCACCACCAGGGCTGGCCTTAATCTAGGAGGCTCTGAACCATATGTAAAAATTGCAGATTCTCCCCCTTCTCCTTTAAGCAGTAAGATATCATTTAAGGCATTGACCTTAAAGGAAAATTTGCTTTTTAAAAGTTCACTTGGAAGGAATGTAAAGAGCATGAGTTGGGGGAGTAAGATGGCAAATAAGAAGGTTGTTATAGTCGTTTAGAAGGATCTTCATATGGAATTCTACATTACCAGACAGAAGATTTGTTTACATTTTCTTGGAAAATGTATTGGTCGCATTGCTTGATGTACACAATGAGTTTATTTATATCAAGCATTTTATGCCAAGACCACTGGGGAGAACGGTTTTCCTCAGGGATTTCAAATTCCCAAGCTTTTACAATACTCCATGTGTCCTCCCAGTTACCCCTTCCGGGGTGGCCATCTGAATCAGAGAAGCAAGCCCTTGCTGTTAGATTAGGGCTGCATATGTCACTGAATCCTGTCAAGTCCCAAATTTAGATATTACCAGTACATAGTTAATAATAGGCACATTCCCCTTTCCTATTACTGAAAGGATGAGTTATCCCCAACTATCCCAATGCCATGTTTCAGTAAGACCCAAGATCTAAGGAAAGTCTTCACATTTTCAAAAGGTTTCTTAAAAAGCAAATCCCAATAATATTTGTGACACTGTGAAATTTATATGAAATCAGATTGCTGTGGTGTGGTTATGTTAGGTTTCTGGAATAATTCTACTTTGGTTCTTCACAACTCTGAAAGAAAGTGGCAGAAGCACTTTTGTAATCCAAGTGACACTTATGAGGGAAAGGAAATTTCCAACATTACAGTCTCAAAAAGTACATGTTACTTCTGGAAAGCATGCAAAGCCGTCAGGAGACCACCTGGGAATTCACAACAGAACCAGGACAAACCACATAAGAAGAATACCAGAACCGGAGCATGAAACCCTGCTGGCCAACTAAGAGCCGCAGAGTCCCCAGAGGCCAAGAGAGGCCAAGTCCCCAGCGCCCAGGCAGCCTGTGTGCACCCTCACCCTCCAACCCGTGGGGGCGCCCTGAACAAGAGCACACACAGGGCATCCACCTATGGCTGGCTTTTATCCCCACTGGCTGAGGGTATTGACTGACTTTACTGGCTGAGTTTAAGCGCAGGGCTGGGTGATGTCATGTGCCTAGGTTGTGGCCAGGTTTAATTTTACCTGTGCCTAGGTGGCTCTAGTCTGTTCATGCTCAGTTTGGATTTCCCACAGGTGTCTGATTTGTGTGCCTGATTTCTTTCCATCCCCTGTATTGTGCACAGACAGCTGCTTTTCACTTAGCGCAGGCATTCCGGAAGACAACGCCCCATGCCTCCCTAGTTTAACTCCCTTTCAGTTAGGTGCCATCAAGGTGACTCCAACTCCCCGAGGTCAAATACAATGAAAGATTGCTCCTCCCTGTTGGAGCACATTGTTGTAGCCAAGCATCTTGATGAGGGTCTTCCTCTTTTCCTCTGATCTTCCACTTCCCCAAACTTGATAAGCTTCTCTGAGATCTGGTCCACCTGCCAACGTGTCTAAGGTCCATGAGGCTGTCTCGTCCTCCTTGTGGCTCAGGGTCATTCTGCCTATGCTTCTTCCAAAACACATGTGGCCAATCTCTTACAGTGGGCGCTACTTTTAATATTCTTTGCCAACACTATGACTCAAATAGTCACGTCCTTTCCGGTCTTTACTATTTCTCATCCAGCTTTCACATGCCGATGAGGCCATTGAAAGAAAATAGCATGGTTTGCATCAAGCCCACCCAGCCTTCCTGGTGCTAGTTTTGATTTTGAGCACACTAAGAGATCTTTGTCCAATGCAATACATTGTTTTATTTCTAACTACAGCTTCTCTGATTAGTGATTATGGATTCAAGTGGGGTGGAATTATTGACAAACATCTTCAACCTTTCCTTTGTTTACTCTTAGGTTGTTTGTTGATTCAGTTGCAAGGCTTTTTGTTTTCTATATGCTGAGGTATACTACATATAGAAAACTCTCTATGTACTTATTGATCTTCATTAATAAATACTTCAAGTTCTGTTCTCCTTTGGGAAGTAAGACTCTATCACCTGCTTATCAAAGGCTTTTCATGAACCGTCCTCTAAGAGGATGCCACATTCTTCATCATTCAGTTCAATTTCTGGTAGAATTTCCTCAGCATACAGAATGAATATAAACGGTGAAAGGACATAACACTAATACATGCCTCTCTGTGGTTTAAACACTAATACACACCTTTGTGGTTTTAACATTAATACATGCCATTGTGGTTTTAACACTAATACACGCCTTTGTGGTTTTAACACTAATACATGCCTTTGTGGTTTTCTCCTATTCAAATAATTATTTCTTGGTTTATGTAGAGTTACTTCACGAACACAATTATGTGTTCTGAAATTTACATTAAAAAGCCTGACAGATGAATCGTAGAATTCAACTTTTATTCCATAAAGAAGTTTGCATAAATTGCAGCCCTAATCTAAGGACAATTAATTCTTATTGAAAGGTAGGAAGACTAGGGATAAAGTGGATTGTCTTCACCAAATGTCTACGCTAAACAAAAATTAGCTGGCCATGGCATAGTAAAGCGATTTGAAAGAAATTGGGCATGCATTAGACACCTTTTGGGGCAATGCAAATCTGGAAATGCTCAGAGCATGGTCACCTAGGCCCAGGCGAAATTCCTTCCCCTCATAAAAGTTACTTGGATCCCAAAAGTGTTTCTGCACATGTGTGAATTCTTTCAGAGTTGAATAAGACCCTGGGAAACCTTCCCAGAAACCTAACATTATAACATGGACCTGCTTGATACTTGCCCTCATGAATAGATCTCTGAATACATGAACATTACAGCAAAGGATGGTAAGAAAAGCAGATGGCATCTGGGTATCAGAAGGCATAGCATCTGTGGTCTTAAAGGGTTTTCTTTTGTCTCTGTGTGTTTTCATCTTATCAGGGACTCATACAACTAATCACAATCCTTATATCCATCCATTGTGTATAGCGTATTTATACATTTGGTGCTATCACCATTCTGAAAACATTTGCTTTCTATTTGAGCACTTGGTATCAGCCCCCCATTTTCTTAAAAGCGGTAGCCATTTAAGTGAGATCGGAGCTAAATCCACATAGAAGAAGCACACACATCTGCATGATCCAAGGGTGGTAAAAAATAAAATCTGAATCTGGCAGAGGAAATGATATTAAAATTTTAATTTGAAGGCTAGAAACAGAGAAAGCCCAAGCCCAAATCCATTTGCAAGATAGCCACATGGATCAATCCTCTAGGGACTCCCCATAAAGTATGAACCAGGGAAGGGAATGGCCGTGTTATCTGACAGAGTGCAGTGTAGGGTGAATTACTGATGATACAGTTAGCTTAAAATGTGTCACCTTCTTGTTTCATTTCTCTTTGATATATATATTTGTTTCATTATAGTATATATTCTGGTTTCTTTCCTATTGAGGAGTTTCTGTTTTATTTTGTCAGGATTGTTAGGTTGTTTTTGTTTTGATTTTGTATATTTTTTCAGATATGAAACCGAAGATAGGTAAATATTTAGAGACACTCATGGGATTAAAAGTTTCTTGGGGTAGCAGAGGAGAGATTCGTAGAAAATAGAGCTATCTATAAAGAGTTAAAAAAATGTTCCTAAAATTTATTGTGGTGATTATACAACTACTTCTAATATGATTGAACTATTGGAGTGCATGATGTGTGACTGAAATGTAAAAAATAAAGTCTATTCAAGTGTGGTGATGTACATTCATTTACATGTTGTTTATGACTACTGTCATGCTATACTAAAAGAACTCAATGGCTTGACAGAGGCTTTGTGACCACTGAGTGCCAATCTCTGTCTGGGATTATGTTTGAATATTAAGGATGAAATGAATAAAAATCATTACCTAAGTGCCAATTTATTTAAAGGCATGCCTTCTCAAGTCCTCTTTTTTGTTTGAATATATGTGTACATTGTATGTTTGGACATATAATGTTATATGATAAACGAATTGTATTCCAGCATTCTTTAATAGATTTCTTTATGAAACATTGCATCTTCCTGATCTTTTCCAGCTTCCCAACAATATGACGTGAGTCTGACCAATGAAATGTGAGTGTTATGCTGTTGGAGAGCTAAAGTAAGTTATGTAAAAAACTCTCTGCTTCTTAAACAAGTCCTTAAATCCTAGAATTACTCCAGTTTTCTAAGAATGCTCCAATGTACTCACTTCCACAATCCCTCCTCCTCCATCCTACTATAGATCAGAAGTGAGATCTAGAACTGTAAGTAATCACCACCATGGAACAGAGCAGTGAATAGCAGAGAAGTTGGTCTTGACTTCCTGAATTGTAAGAAGACCTTCTGATAAAGCATTCCAGATTTGTCTCTTGTAACTACAGATTTTTATCATCTGAGATTACATTAAGCTTCCTGAAAATGAATATCATTCCTCTCCTTTATTAAAATATCTGAGCACTCACAAAACAAATATCCCAGTATCATAAATGTATTCATTTTTTTCTTTAGAGAATAATAACAAAATAAAAACATCTAGACGGATACTGGCTAGAGAGGTTTTCTCTAAAATCTTTCCTCACTTTATTTGTTTTGTCTGCCTTCTAGGCCTTTAAGTGCCTGGCTAAGCCCTGTCCTTTGAATTGATTTCTTTTTTCGCAGTGTACCATTGCTCAATCCTTTGCCATAGGCAGTGCCAATGCTAATTCTTCCCTTCCTGCTTAGTAATGTATAGCAATGTCTATTAACCCAAATCAAATATCCTTTGGCAAACTCTACACTGTAGGGTTAGAATGATGCTGGCAATATTATTTCACTCTGCCCCCAAATCTGAACCAATTTATTCTCCTGGGAACCTCTGTCCCATTTTGTGAGAAATGTATTAAAGGTCTTTTTTCCCCCGTAGGAAAAGAAGTTCAAAATAAAAGGCTTATTCCATGGCGTTTCAAAAGAATGAATAAGCAGAAAAGACTATTTTGGAGGGAATGAAAAGCCAAACCAATGACAAATTGTACCAGAATATTTTCTGATCAATAATACTTTAGCCTATTTACAATTTTTTGAAGACCTTTGGGTGTGTATTTTTTCCAGTTTCTTTTTTTCTTTTAAAAACCCAAACATTTTTTGAGAGCTAATACAGTTATCATATCTTTCCATAGTTCAACCACATCAAGCAGTTTTGTACAATTGCTAACAGACATTTTCAAAATATCCCCTTCCTTCTTGAACCCTTTGATATCAACTCCCTTTATCCCTCTCTCCCACTCAACCCCCACCCCCGGCAGCCCTTATTCTATTTGTTGTCTCTAGAGTTTCATCAACCCTGGGTTTCAGATACCAAAAAATAGAAAAACATATAATAAAAATTAAAGAGGGTTCCCACAGTGACAAAATACATCAGAGATAAACCGCAATATGAAAAAGAAAACAAAATAAAGTACAGAATATATTGAAAACCAGAGCAGTCCCAGTGTGTATCAAAGGAAGGATCGAGAGATGAAGTTTTCACTGTTCAAGGCAGGAGTAACCTGGGGGCTCCTACAGTCATCTCGCTCATCCTCTCTGTTTGGTCACAAGGTTAGTCCCAGTCCTCCAGTATGTATAGAGGGAAGTCACCGGAGACTCATTGCCTGTGTAGATCTCACAAATGTATCATGGGCTTCCACTGTCAGCATGGCTTTCTGCAAAGCAGTATCTCACAATCTAGCTCTGAGAGAAGTCCATCCTTTGCTGTTGGATTGTATCCCTCACAATGCTTGAGCCATGGATGTCAGTGTGGCTTCTCCCCTAGTTTCCATGGAGTTCACTACTCCAGTCTAACTTTTTCCCAATCTCACCAAAGAAAATCAAGAATGTAATAAACTGTAAGTTCAAAAAGATACAAAATTCATAAATGGAGAAACCACAACTACAATGTTGTGTGGGATAATGACAAGGCACCAATTAAAACTTCACCCCCAAATCTAGGTGTGCACGAATTAACAGTACTTAACCCAGAGGGAGGTTGATAGTTGTTTGGCACTTCTGATTCCTACATCCCCATACTTCAGTTTATGAGACCACTATAGTTGTTTAACCATTGTTCCCAATTATTTTTGTTAACCCCCTAGGTCATCCCATCAAACTCTTTGTCAGAAAACACAAAAGTTTGGAACTATGTCTTTCTAGTGAGAAAGCATGCAGTTTTGGAAAGAATAAAATATACTATATGGAATTTGCAACTTTTAAAATTGTGGCAATCACATAATCATCCAAAGAATGAAATGTTCTCATGGACACAAGGATCAAAAAATAATTTAACCTACTGACAATAGAATTAATAATCTTATAAAATTTTTGAGAATTAAGCTCTCTACTACAAATATGCAATTTATTGAAAGATATTTTTCTTTTGTTTGAGCTTAATATGCTCAATAGAAAGGCCTAGTTCATAGCATCTAGGCAACTGTTAAACCTGCTTCTTTGAACTTTTTCTTAGTGGGTGTAATTTGTCCTTGGAGCAGATATTTCCCTTCAGTCTATTGGGAAAGGAAAGAAAAGTTTCCTCAAGACAAGTCCCATAAAAGCAAATCCTGTAAAGGAGTAAAGTCTCCCAGGGATGGTAGAGCATATTCTTAGTTTTATGCAATAGCAGATACCAGGAAAGGAGCATCTTTGAAACTTAGTATTTCTGTAAAAATTCTTTACCACCAAGTTTCAAGCAGCCCAGATCCTCTTTTAGGCAACAGGCGCCTACGTCCCGTGGCTGCTTTGCAGTTCCTGAAATGCAGACTGAAGAAGCTCTGTACCAATATAAAGAAGAGAAACACTAATTAAACAGAAATACACTTAAGCAAAGTAAATGCTGCTCTTGCTAAACATATATTCCTTTCCGAGGAAAAACATTTGCTTTCACATTTAAAATTTTTATTTACATTTAAAGCGTACCGCCACAAATATTGTGTTACTCAGGTTTAATTTAGTTGCTCAAGAAAGTTATGCATCTTGAATTAATTAAGCAGAAAGTGCAGTTTTAAAAATTAATTTAATGAGACAATAGAAAAGACTGGACAGATCTGTCCATAGGAACCTCTGTGTCTAAGAGCTCTAACAGCACCCAACACTTTCCACACCCCCATACCAGGCTATCTAGATGACTTCCTTAGTCTGGCGGCCTTAAACACATGACCTTAGAGATTGAAGGACTTGTTCTGCTTCCTTAAGAAGACAGGAATTAGGAGTCTCTCTAGCTTAAATATGCCTCTATTGGGAGACTTTGTCATGACCAAAGGGGTTAATGTGATGGGTACCACTTATATTTCATCCCTGTATTCATCGGTGCAAAGTAATAAGATTGGCAGCTTACATCAGATGTTTTTGTTCAAAGTGGGGGTGAAAAATTACCTGAAACGTGAAAGTTCAGGATGTTTCAAGATAGTCAGACACATGTATTATCAGTCTTGAAGTCCATACAATCTTTACAATTTTAAATAGAGCAGTATTTGCTTGAAGCAGGACTCTCAAAAGAAATTTATTATAAAATCCTTGTAATCTCTGTATTAAGTGAAGTATGGTGAATAATTATCATATGATGCGCATTAGGTTTAAGGCTTTTTGTAAACTATGAGAGAAATGAATGAGACATATATTTTGGAAAACAGACTCGAGGGAAAAATCCTAATAAAGGAGACTAGAGCCAGGTTATCCCCCCAGGGCATTTTGTGCATCCCGGAGAGTTTTTTCCATCCTCTAGTTATACACTAGTCCACAGACCACCACCTTGGAGAGGCACTACTTCTGGCTTTGCATGTCAAATTTTCAACTTCCCAAATAAACTGAGATTGCCCCCCAAATCCCCACTATCCTTTAAACTAACATAGACTCAAGGTCAGTTAATTTAAAAAAAAGCAGGATGCTTTCCACTATTCCAATTTTCCTGTCCTTTTAAACAACTCAGACAAAAGCTAAGTTAACCTTTTTAAAAATAAGGTAGTTCCTACTCTTCTTTTCACCTAGAGGTGAGAGCACTTCATCATTAGTAAATGTTTTGTGAAAATAATGAGGAAAGTGATTGCTTCACCTCTTCCCTGTAGTACTAGGAAACAGTCATTCTTTCTGCCCCCATTGTCCAATTGCTATTAATTGAACATGAATCTTTGCCATTACAACCCAAAGATACTGGTTATTGGTTTTAAGGAGCCCTAACAGTGGCATCCTCTGCATTCAAGCCTGATATTAAATCAGAGTCACCTCTTGTGAGGTCAAAAGGTGCTCTTTAGTCCCAGTTAATATAGAGATAAATCATATTATGGCCAGTGGTCAAGAAGGAATGAGGAGGTAGATATATTCTTGGGTAATCATTAATGTAGGTAATGTGAATGTTTTGTTTATTAATATTGCTGATAGAAAGGTAATAGCTAGATATACTTGATATGAAATTGTTTGGGCTACTGCCCATAAGGTCCTAATGAGGGTATATTTTGAGTTAGATGCTCAGCCTGACCATGGAGTAAGTGGCTAGACATGAGATTGCTAAGGTAATGAGTCAACCTACATTTGTATTAATTAGTGGATATGGTACAGGGAGGAGGTTCCTATCATTAGGGCTAAAGTTAATGCTAGGATAGGAATGGGTGCAGTAATAAATGTGAGTATTGATAGAGAGAGGTCAGAGGGATTCCTTAATGAAAACTTTTACTGCATCTGCGATTGGTTGGTTGAAGGAGGCCATCTGGACTCAACATATTGGGCCCTTTATGGGGTTGTGTGTAGCCACATGCTTTCCCCTCAATGCGAGTTAAGAATTCAACAGTTGAAAGAATTGAACGGTTAACGAGGAAAGGTTAATTAGAAACACTGTTAAAAAGAGGAAACAAAGCTCTGGTTCCAAGGGTTTAAGTCTTGTGCAATGACTGGGCTCTGCGTCTCAACAACTCTGTTTGGGGGATGAGTTGTGCTGGGTAGTGAAGACAGACCCATTAGGTTAGTAAAGGTGCTTCAGAGAAGTTGGCCTTATTTCTCTGGCTCTGCAGTACTGGGAGAGATACTTTCATACACAGAAACGGACTTGGAGTACTCCAGTCTGCACTCCGATCATGCAGCGCTTTAATAGTTCAGCAAATGAACTGTAGACAGCTGCTGTGCCATCTTGGTGTCCAGACCCAACATCGAGGTCAGAAGCCCCATGGTCGATATGAACACTTTAGTAGGATTGCACTGTTATCCCTAGGGTCACTTGGTTCTTTGATCAATTAATCGGGTCAATGAATGATTAGAAACTTTGACGGGTTAGTCTACATAGATTTGATTATCTGTCAGATGTTAATTTATGCTCAGAGGGCACTCCAACCCAAATGCAGAGCTCAGAAGATTATTAGTTAATCTTAGGAAGACAATTCATCATTGAACAGGTTATTAAGGCTCCATTGGGTTTTCTTATCTTAGGGGTTTAGCCCTGCCTCTTTGGGGAGGTCAGTTTTACTGATAAAAAGGTAAGTGACAGTGAAATCCTCATGTGACCACTCGTACAAGTCCCTATTTAGAGAAGAAATGATTATGTTGCTTTTGCACTGTCAGTACAGCTGCTTCTGAACTTGAGACACTGGGCAGATGGTGCCTCTAAGGCTAGAGGGGCTGCGGGTTCTGGTTTTGGACAACAGGTGAGATTATAGCTTGCCAAATACAGAGGGGTTGTAGGGAGGAGATGAGTCAGTTAAAGTGCAGTGTAGTAACAACAAAATATGCATCTGTCATCTAGTTCTCAAATGCTTCCTCCCACCATCATGCACCTGATTCTGTCAGACAAGTCCAGCTGGAACAGGATTTGTACACTGGAGTCAGAAACATGGGGAATTTGGGAAAGATGTTCCCTTGGGACTAGTGATGGGATTAGTGATGGGTTGTGTTGGGAGGGTGGAGGGATGGTGGAGTAGAAGGGGGAAACCAATTTCAGGGATTTACCGATAACTTCCTCTCTGGGGCATGGCCAACAGGGAGGTGGGTAGGGGGGACACTTTGGACAGTGTACAATAGGAAAAAGCAATAACAATTTGTAAATTATTAGTGGTTCATGGGGGGAGGAGGGGGAAAGTGAGGGGAGCTGGAACTGGGGGCCTAAGTGGAGGAAGGATGTTTTGAGAGTGATGATGGCAATGAGGGTATATTTTGTATATCTATAGCAGGGCCAAGTTTCAGTTCCAAATGGTATCAGTATGTGCTGAAGTCTTCTTGGTGTTGATCAGATGCTTTTATGAAGCTACATTTAAAAAAGATAATCATTTTATTGGGACCTCTTGTAGCTGTTACAGTTCATCCATCCATCCATCCATCCATCCATCCATCCATCCATCCATCCATCCATCCATCATGTCAAGCACATTTGTACCTTTGTTTCCATCATCATTTTCAAAGCATTTTCTTTCTAATTGAATCCTTGATATCAGCTCCTCATCTCTCCCCCTCCTCCCCTCCCAAGCACACTTTCCAGTGTGCTTACCTTGTTCTGACTTCCCACCTCTCTTACGATATGAAGTTAAAAGAGGTGCCTCGTTTTCTAAATATTTGAGGAATGTGATGCGCAGTGTGTGCGTGCTCAATAGCTGCTTTCGACTAAGCACTCTATTTGAATGGACTAATAAGGCCTCCTTTGACCTTCAGTTTCATAAAGATTTCCATACATATTCTGATATAGAAAATGTATCTCATTACTCCCCACCTACGTTACACCAAGAGCTAACATTTTTACAAGTTATTATTGAGCTTAAAATGATTCCTCTTAAGAGTTTGCTGCAGATAGACTGTATGTAGACTGTATTATCAAGCTGTGGGTAGCTACAGAAAGGTTTATCAACCATGCAACCTGGCTCCTCTAGGTGGATGGGAAGCATCACCATGTCCATGAAGTTTCAAGCTTTGGCTAGTAGTTCTCGGGTGGATGATTCTGTTAGCGAAGTCTAGGTTTGGGGTGAAGGAGAGCAGGCATCTAATTCTTCTTTGTTCCTTAGCTATGGTGTAATTCAGAGTGATCAGCATCACTTTCGTAGCTTATTTTCATTTTTTCTTAAGCTTTTTATAGCATAGTAAACATTTATCTTTATTTTTAGTGTCCTAAGCACTTTTTATTGTGTAGTGACTTGGGTTAATTGCTTACTTGCATCCAACCTTTGAACTAGTAATTGACTATGGAACTGTTTATGCCAATCAAGAAACCCTATACTTGCATTCCTACTCATTGTCACTGAGTCAATCCGGACTCATCGTCATGCCTCTGTAAAAGACAGAGAACTGGCCCAGAGGGTTCTCGGGACTGTAGTTATCACAGTCCAACTTCCTGTAGAATGATGGATGAGTTTGAACTGCCAACCTTTTGGGTAATAGTTGGGCACTTTAACCACTAGGCTATCAGCATTCCTTATACATGTTATAGCTCCCCTAAAAAGCAAAACAAAAGAAAAGAAAAGAAAAGAAAGAAATCTTAGAAGCCAGAGGTGTCTACGTCTAGCTTACCTTTATAGCCTTTTGAGACTTGATATAATGGGCACAAGAAGCATAAAATAAACATTTGTTTCATAAATGTTGTTATTGCTAGGTACCATTGAGTTGGTTCTGATTCCTAAGAACCCTGTGCACCGCAGAATGATCTCTCCTGCATCATCCTCACCATTGCTGTCATGCTTAATGCCTTATTTCAGTAAGTGTGTCAATCCATCTCATAACAGGCTTCTTTTTCATTTTCCTTCTCCTTTATCAAGCTTGATGTCCGTATCCAGGGCCTGGTCTTACTTGATAACTATACAAGACAGAGTCTCATGATTCTCACTTCTAATGGGCAACCTGGCTATACTTCTTCCAAGACATTTATTTTTCCGTCTGGAAGCCCATGGTATTCTCAATATCCTGCGCCAGCACAATAATTCAAATGGAACAAACCTTCTTCAGTCTTCTTATTCAATGCCCAACATTCACAAGCAGATGAGGCAATTGAAAACACCATAGTGTGGAGAGGGTACCCTTTCATCCTCAAATTAACACCCTTGTCTCCAATACTCTAAAGAGGTTTTGTGCAGATTTACACAGTGCAATGCATCTTTTGATTACTTGACTGCCCCTTGGGGTGGGGATCCAAGTAAGATGAAATCTTTGACAATTCAATTATTTCTCCTTTTACCATGATTTTATCAATTGGTACGGTTGTGAGGATTTTTTTGTTTTATTTTTTGAGGATTTTTGTGTTCTGTACATTATCTTGCAATCCATATTGATGGCTGAACCCCATGATCTTGGTCAGCAAATACATCAAGCCCGCCTCTCTTTCAGCAAGCATGATTGTGTCAAATGCATATTAAAGATTACTACAGAATAAACCTTCCTTTAATCCTGATGCTGCTTTGTTTTTCATACAATCCAGGTTCTTAAATGATTTGGTTAGTATCTGGATCAAATACGAATGGAGAGTGGATACTGCTCTGACGCACACCTTTTCCTAATTTCAAACGATGCACTGTTCCCATATTCTCTTAGCACAACTGCCTCTTGAACCATGTGTAGCGCCACAGGAGTACAAGAAGTGTTTTGTAATTTCCACTCTTCTCAATGAGACTCATGGTTGGTTATAGTCTACATAGGCTAATGCTTTTGCATAACCATTGCAGTAATTTTACTAGTAAAAATATTTCATAAATAAATAATAAATATTTAATAAATAGGCATTTACTTATAAAAAATTTACCAAAGGAAAGAGAACATTCACTGATTGAAAGAAACCTTTTAAAAGACATAATGCTGATGCTCACTTCAGCAGCACATATGCTAAAATTAAAAGACATAATGCTGAACATGTTACAGCTCTTTAATATGGAAATTAAAAAGAGAATTTCAAATATACAAACTAACATTTTAATATTTTACTTTGCATCATTACAACACAAATAATACAAAGCAAAAATGCTACATATATTATGCTCCTTTTAAAATATGTGCTGAAATTCTAACTTCTTTTCCTTTAAAAAATTACCCTCATGTGAAGAAGGGGTTTTATTTGGTACTTCGTTAGTAGCCAAAGAGTGGACCTTAGACCTACTAATTTCTGAGTTATAAAATGTGGAAGAAAGACACAGCCAATACAGGGGAAAGACTGTGATAGTCAGGTTTTATGTCAACGTGAGTGAGCCAGGGTTCTTCCAAGATATGATCTAATAGAATATTGTCAAGACCATGATGGATAAGCCCTTCTGTGAAGCAGTCAAGCCGTTGTGGGGAGAAAGATCTCCTTAGTCTCATCCCAGCTTTGATATCCATGAGGAAGATTTCATCCAGGGTGTGCCCCAATCTCTATAAATTGACAGCATTGGTAGTTAGTGGATTTCTATTGCTCAATTTAGATCCTGCATCTGGTTTTCCAGCCTCCTGATCCCTGTAGCCATCCGCAGACCACAGCTCTTGGAATCATTCAGCAGATCATGGATCCATTCAGCTTAGCATCCTCCAGCCTGTGGACTTCCTGTTTGATCTTCTTGAGGATTTCTGTTCATCAGTTCCTGTAGCTACAGGAGCTGGGATAAGTCTTCAGTTTACATCTGTCCCCAGGACTTGAACTGGACTGGAGCGACCCACTTCTACAAATGTGTGAGCCAAGTCTTGTTATCAGTCATCTCTTTATACAACCAACCATTACCGGTTTTGTTCCTCTAGAGTGTGAGCCATTTCTTGATATCAATGATCTCTTTATACATCCAAGCATCACCAGTTTTGCTCCTGTAGAGTACCCAGCCTACATATAGACACCAGGTGTGTTAGTCCAGGTAGACTAGAGGAACAAATTTCAAGGATATGCATATAGATATAAGGAAAGGGTTTATATACTAAAGGAATGTCACACTAAGAAGGCATCCTAATCCAGTCCAGTACAAAGTCATAAGTCCGATATTAACCCATATGCCCCAAATCAGTCTACAAGGTCTCCTTCCGACTCACAAAGTCACAGGTCAGTGGGTGCAGAATTCTGGCAGTGGCAGGGGACTCCCCATGGCTCCTCGCTTCCAGGGCTCAGGGTCCATCAACAGCATGCCACTCCAGCTTCAGAGGTCTGGCTCCATCAGGGCAAAGCCATGTGGTCTCTCCGCTGGCTCCTCCAGCTTCTCAGATGCTGCCATCTTGTCTTTTCTGTGACTCATTGCCTCTAAGACTAACTCCCAACAACTGGGGAAGACAGTGTCTCATCTTCACGAGGGAAATATCGCAAGATTTCCCAGAAGTCTCAGGAGAAAGCCATGCCCACATAGAGGCCTCATTGGCTACTCAATGGCTATCTCCAGATTAATAGGCTAGACTGCACCCCTACATTTCAATCATAAAATTAACATAAGCACATGACTGACACACCAGGGAATACTAAGGAATGCCAGAGTTGCAAACAGCCACTAAAGACCTGGAGGAGAAGTTCACATTTGGAGTTGACACAATTGAGACACAGGTTTGGAATCCTAGCTTCAGAATTGTGGGAAACAAATTTATTTTCTTAAAAACTACTCAGTTGTGGTATTCCAGTTATGACAACACTAGTAACTAGCATATCAATATATCTTAGGTTTATAGGCATAGGGAATCTGTCATTCTATTTCCGGTCCTTGCTTATGTGGATTTTGACAAGTCATTAAACTGGCTTAAGTTAATTTCTCCATCTGTGAATGGTGACAGAAATGTCAGCATGACTTTACTCAAGGGCTGCTGTAAAGCTGTCACTCTGCTTTATAAATGGAGAGTGATTAGAAAATGCTATCACTTTCTAATAGTATGGTGTGTCAAAAAGTATTGCTACTCACATTCCAGTTCCTATGTGCAAGAATTTATTCAAAGTAAACATGTTTAAACATAGTGTTGTGATCAGTGGCTAGAGAGCTGTAAACATAGTCTCTGAATTATACACCTATCTTACTCATGCTAACGTGAATAAAAAAAAAGTCCAATTAAATTTGTGGCTTCTGAGGGAGGGAATCTGCTGGGCCAGATAAATTGAAGGAGGAAGGGTTAGCTTAGAGAGTCTTGCGGAAGTCTCTTTTTTATATTCCAAAAGACTCATCTAGATATCTTTGTAAAAGAACACAGAGTGATCACCTATTGTGGGGACCTATTGCGAGGAATTCTTAAGGCAAGTGAAAACTGCACTGGTGAGAAAAAGGCCAGGGAATTTGCACTGAGGATTCTTTTTTTAAACATCACAACACACCTGTTAATTCTTCCAGGTTAACGTGGATAGTTCTATGAACAGTTTATTGGGAAGCCTTATCATATCCACACTGTACTCCTGCTCTTGCCACTTCAGAATTCTTTTTGTTCCCCAAACTGAAAAACAAAACAAAACAAAATCAAAGACTAAAGAATCCTTCAGGAAGGGATTAGAGAGATGGGAATACTGCCTTTAGAGCTGTCCAAAGTAGACCTAGACAGAAGACATGTTGAGAAATACTTTGATGTATTTGTTTAATAAAATTTTCTCTGATTTTTATAGCAATACTTTTTAATGTATTCTTAGAGATGAGACTGATTGTTTTGACATTTGGTACTGTTTTCTAGGAACTTGTATTCTACAACTGTCTCGCACACACACACACATGCGCGCGCGCGCAAGCGTGCACATATTTTCTTTCCCCTTTACTCAAAGTAATATATCTACCGTCAAGTGCCTTGGACATGTTATCAGGAGAGCCAAGTTTGCAGAGAAGGAAATCCTGCTTGGTAAAGTGAAGGGGCTGAGAAAGAGACAAAGGCCCTTAACAAATTTGGTTGACACAGTAGCTGCAACAAACTCATCATCAGAATAATTGTGTGTGGGTGTGGGACCAGGGGGTGTGTCCTCTTGTGAATTGCTTCTGGTGAAGTGTCCTTATGAATTAGACTCTACTCAGCAGCCCCTAAAACAGGCCCCTTCCATTCCACACAATATTAATGAGATTTAAAAATAACATTTCCTATAAAGAAAATGATCTTGGCTATATACTCATATTTGAACAGTGTTAGTATAACCTGTGCAAGATCATCATTCATTATACTCTATTAAATAATATGCATTCATTCTTTTAATAGAATCTGGAAAATACTGACAGCATCATGAAAACATTAAATCAATTGCTTAAGGGTAAATATTGTATATGTCACTAATGTGAATCCTGTAGAAGAGGCAAGAGAGAGAGACTAGAGGTCCATGGTGGTTGTTAGAGGGGGAGTTTGGGGGTGCACAGAAGGAAGGAGGCCTTGCTGAAGCAGCATTGAGTTTCTGTTTATCCTGATGAAAATTTGGCAACCATTATTGGTTATGTTTACACAACATGATTAGTAGAACTGACATCACTTCAGTGCACAAGTAAAAACATTACATTTACAAATATATATATATATATATGTATATATGCACACACACAAACACACAAGAAAAACAACCCTTCCCAAAGAAGACCTGCTTAACTTCTGGAAACATTGTGTTTACCAAAATTATTTGATCAAGAAATGGCTCTCAACTTTTGTTATTAACAGCATCTATCAATATGAGAAAGAATTAATGTTTATATCCACTTTGAGAATAGATACTAAACTCTTAACCTTTCATATCAATCAATAAATAACCATAACAAAAGCCCATAAACTTAGGAAGCACTTAGTAGAATATTCTAAAATGTGAATTAGCTATATTCTCTGTAAAAATCACTAGTAGGGAATTAGTTTTGTAAGTGGGGAGATATTCTAATTCTTTTGGGCCCCTATAGTGCTGTATACTATTCTGGAGCAGTAATTTCCTCAATGATACCCTACGGTCAAAAGGAGTTTATGCTCTGCTCAACAGACTTAATTCACTCCCAGGATGTAATTTACACACTGGGGTAATCTGGATGAATATGTAGCTTTTTTTCTGGCTTTTCTTAAATCTATAAAACTTTGAATGATCCACAAAGGACAAATCATCAAGCTGTACAGTCTAACAATCAACAATTTAGTGTGCAACTTTTGGGGGGAGTGTAAGTCATCAAAACAAAGCTCAACCAAACTCCCTGTCACGAATCAATTCCAACCCATTGTGAGAGTGATGACTGCCCCTGGTGGTTTCTTTGACTGCTTCTTTATTTTTTGGGGGGGGGGGAGGGCATCACTGCCCTCTGGTGGTGGGAGTAGGAGCCCCAGCCTTTGCTCCTGTGGAGCTGCTGCTGGAATTGAACCACAGTCCCGCGCACAACCACTACGCCACCGGGGCTCAGCCCTTGACTACCTCTTTAGAGGAGTAGAAACACTCATCTCTCTTTTATAGAGCCAGGTGGTTTGAACTGCTCACCTTGTGGTCAGCATTCCAATGCATAACCCAAAGACACAAAATAGGTTATTTACATGATTTCTTTAAAATGATGGAGCTATTTGAGAAAATATTATAATAGTCTTATTCTCTATTTGGACCAATGAAGAAAGGACAAAATTTTGGAAGACTTGAAATGGAATATTTATACACCTAGATTGGTTGGCTTTTCTATTAGCATGTAGGAAGGATAAGGTTGTTTAAATGGAATTCCATCCATACGCGGCAATGAGAGGTCATCGTGAGGATAGAACTATATCGATGTGAAAAGATCATGCAATAACATTTTTTTTTGTTTTATCTTATCTTTTCTATGTTGAAGTGCAAATTGTGGATCTTTTCTTTTTCCAATTCCTTTAGAGGGGTAATTATTGTTTAGTTCACCATCAGGATTAGTCTTTTCGTAAGCATGATTCTTCACGGTTTTCTTCTTGCCTCATCTCTGTGGAGACATCCTGAGACTCCCTGTAATGAAAGCTGCTCATAAGTGTAGACATTTCAGACACCAAAAGAGCTGAACCCTTTTTATTGACTTCTATCAAAAGGGAGTTTGCCAGCGACTCACTGGCAATTCTAATTTGGCTGTTAGAAGTTTGTCTCCTCATGCCAATTTATCTACTGTCGCTGCTGAAATCACAGTGTTAGAGGTGATTGTCCCTTGGTGGGGACAATGCTAAATTAATGCGTATTGAATGCATACGTGATCATTTGTTTTTGAAAACTATCACACAATACCACCTTTCTTCCTTCTCTCAACCAAGTAAACAAACACCTCAACCCCCTATTTGCTTGTAGCCTAGGTTAGTCTCCTCCTTTGACTAACATAGAGCACACTTCTTAGTGTAATTTAATTTTTTGGTCACGTGGGAGGAGAGAGGAAGGCAAGTGAACCTAGGAGCAGAAGTAAGTGAAAGTGACTGTTCCTGGACCATGAGCTCATTAGAAGCTGGACTGTTCCTTTTCCGAGAGATGATGCTGGCTCAGAATAGATCAGCTTCCTTAGGATAAGACTCCACGACATTTTTCCTCTTCACACTCTCGGAAGAGGACTCACCACTGTGGGATTTAAGCGTCCGGGAACAGGTCCCTTGGTGTTCCCAGGCGACTCCCATAACTAGTTTGCTTGACGACAAGTAACCTAATTGTTTCCACATTTATAAGATTCTTTTCTCAAAGGACTTCTCTGAGAACCGAGGCCCATGGTGAGAGATGTTCCTGCCCCGGGGGGGGGCCAACCTAGGCTCTCTCCGCAGGTAGCAATGGTTCTGGTCAGTGCCTTTCGAGAATCACAGGGAAAACAGTAGCTCCTGTGCCTCACTACCTTGCTTTTGCCCTTTTGAACTTTCCCTTCTAAAGAAGCTTATTCCTTAACCCATTGTGGGAACAAAACAAGCAAGTGAAGAAAAACCCAGAAGGATTTTCATCCATGACAGAAAAATTGAAGCTATTCGGTAAAATTCACTTAAAATTCATGCAGCAAAAAAAAAAAAAAGGACAATCCAGGCAAACTCCTGGACAAATGACAGTAAGAACTGAGTAGACCATAGAAATCAGAGATACCACTGAACTTCAAATTCTGTAGAAATAATTGAAGGTGATGGGTTCTATTGAAAAGGAGCTAGAGATAGTCCCCCGGAATTTGAACATACATACCGAGGAACAGGCAGAATTTGTAAGAAGAGACTGGGAGGGGGGGTGAGGATGTGGTCATTCCTGGGGAGGGGCGGCTTTAAACTCAGACCCAGCAATGCATGTCGGCGTCTTGAGACGCGCCATCTCTTAAACCCAATGCTGAAGCCATGTCACATCCCCACAAGGACAAGTTCAATTAACAATAGCAGCTGTTGGTAGCAAAGGTTTTTTATGGGCAGTGTGAAGTCCAAAGAAAGAAAGTCTTCACCATCTCTCACCCTTCCTGGGCTGGACACTGACAATTTCTCTGTTAGGCTGAGCGCAGCGATTGCCAAGATGCAGACAGTAATTCCCTGTGAGCCCCCACCCTGGGGCTCTGCTTTTGGATGCTTAGTCAGGAGGGAAGCCAGATGTTCAATCTTTCTGAGAATCTCACAGACGACTTTCAGAAGTCCATGGAAAAATCAAATAACAAACCATGCAATATTTTCACAATCAGTTTGAAGCCCTCATATAAACAGAGCTCCCATTGCCTGTTGTCAATTGTGGACAAGTGGGTTCCCACTCAAGGTGGCCAGAGGCCAATGAGGACTCCTATTCTGTGAGATGTCAAGTTTGTGTCCTTTCTGAAGCCGATTGCCAGGCATGTCTTGCAAGGCACCGCTCTGTGGGGTTCGAACTTCCATCCTTTTGGCCAGTAATGCACAAGGAAGTATTTGTGCTAACTATAGATTTGAACTTTGACGAGGCTTCTTTCATTTCTTCTCACCCAACAACTTTATCAGACACTATAGTTTCCTTCCCATCAACTAATTTCACCCCAGAGCATTCTATCAGAAATAGGCTTTTACTTTTTATCGACTCAACAGTATTGTACATATTTTTAATTACAGGAAAACTTACCATCAGGGAGAGAATGTATGTTATCAAGTAGTAATAAATGTGATTGTTACTTCTGTTGCACCAGGCTTGTTTCTACTCTCTCTTCTGCTTCCTGGAGTGGGGGAAAAGATTAAGAACAAGAGAACCCCATCAAAGAGCTGAGGCCTCCCCAAATAGATGGAGGAGGAGAGCCAATTCCATCTCCTGGTGTGTTTCCTCCTGTTATATAAACATGAGGAAGAAAGGAGGCACACACCAGTGAGCCCCACACACCAGGATGAATTACTGCATCACAAAGGCCTGAGTCAGAAGCATGTGCACTGAAGAACAAGCCTCCCACTCCCCACTCATGAGTTTAGAAAAACCCACCACCTGCACTTTTGTTCTCCTTCATGCATCTTGAATCCACCCAATACCTCTGGGGCACCTGATTTTACAATGCAAAAGGAATTGAGGACATAAAACTTCTTCCCCATATAGTGGGACTCCGAGCTTTGGGAGGTGACTGAGTGGATAAGAAATGTGGTGGATAGTAAGGGGAATCTCGCCAGATACTTATTTCAAATGCTTTCTGAACTTTAGGAATTAGAAAGAGAGGAGCGAAAAAAAGTCAATTTTGGAGAAGTGATTTCATCCCCGATAATCTCATTCATTAATACAAGAATTAGATTTATATCTGAGAAATAAAGAGTGGGAGAAAAGCTGCGAGCTCTCCATTGTTGGTACAGAGAAACCAATGTGCAAACTATAGTTACCAAAGTGGGGATCGCTGGGGCCATGAGTGCTGGCTATGGTTGGGCTGCTTCATGGGAAAAAGATGGCTCTTCCACTTCCATAAAGAGTGACTGTCTTTGAAACTCACAAGTACACTTCTACCCTATCCTATGGGGTCGCTGTGAGTCACCATCCACTCCATTGCAGTGATATATATGTATGTATGTATATATATATACATATCTTACAGCAGTTTGATGATACCTTGCATGGTGTGGTTCTTCTGATTAAGACACACATGATGTCATATGGGATCTAGTAAATGTGGTGTGACTTTGCTTGTTCTGCAGTGTCCTGACCAGAGATGGAGGGAGTATCAATCTTGGTGGTGCAGTTCTCTGGAAAAAAAGCAGTCTGATAGAAATGGAGTTGAGTCCATTTCGTTTTAGCACTTCTAATATGATTTTCTGATTTATTTGCACCCTATAATTGATCCTACTAACCTGGTTGGAGTACATTATTTTGTCTGCAATTATGATGAGAATATGAATATATTATCAGATGTATGATGATAATATGGTGATATTATGGTGGATTATGATAATATGCTGGCAACATGGTGGAGAACCTTGGAAGACAATGAGTTTCTTGCAGAAAAGGCAAGCACGCTTCCAGTGGAGTAGGACTGTCATCAAGGGATCCCATGCCAAGGTCTGAGGATGGCCACCGACCAACAACAAGGAGGGAACTGAGTCCCTGGGTTTAATGACCCAAGAGGAGCTGCAACTTGACAATGACCCCAGGAGCAAGCTTGGAAGCGGAATCTCCCTGAGAATCTTTTCAGTTGGAGGCTTCCCAATGGATACTTTGATTGCAGCCACGCACATGAGCATAAACCGAAGTATCCAGCCAAACCCAGAGGTTTCCAAAGCCCAGAAACTGCAGCCTTAAGTTTTTAAGTCCAGGGATCACTTACTTTGCAGCGACAGATATATTTCCCATCAGTATTCTGTCCCTGAGAGATGACGGCACAGCAAAAGATTGAAGCAGTCCGAATCTTTGAGTTTCTGCCTGACTAGGAATGCCTATTTTGGAATTTTATGTGACGATAATTAAACTTTAATTTGTGTAAGCCATTGACATTTTAGAGTGGGCCATTAAAAGAGTTAGAATTGCTTACCCTAGTTTACAATCGGTTCTTTCAGCTTTTATATCCTTGGTATATTCATGACACCACAGTGTGCTGCACATAACTTTCTGTCCATGATTCATATCGATGTTTTCCTTATTGATTTGAAATTTATAAGATGGGTTTGGCTCCAGAGCACCACGATGTAAGTGATTTGCAATAAGGCCACTCACAGGAACCTTGCGGTTTCCCATGCACACGAAAGTTTGTTCCCATCCATCTGCTGTTGTCTCGTGCCGCCCTGTGCTTAACAGAATGAAGCCCTGCCAGCCTCACACCCATCCTTAGGGGTCAGCCGTCAGCACAGCCACCGTGTCAATCCACCTTGTTGAGGGGGCCTTCCTCTGCTTCACTGTCCCTCTACTTTACCAAGCATGAGGTGCTTCTCAAGTACGGAGCAGTCAGATCAGGAGCCCTGGTGGCACACAGGGCATGCATGAGTGAATTGTTGCGTTGACAGTGGAAAGCCCAGCCATTTGTACTTGGTAGAGCCCTGAGGTAGAAAGATGGAGGGGTATGCTTTTTTAAAGATTCCAGCATCTAAACCCCTATGCAGCAATTCTATTCTATCCTATAGGGTCACTATGAGGGGAGTCAACTTGACAGTAGTGGTTTTTGTTTGTTCAGTTAATCTATTCAACGTACCACAGCATCTGGGAAAGTTTGAAATATTGAAGGATTTACCAAGATATGGCAAAGGGAAACAAAATGAACACATGCTGTTGTGGAAATTCCTCTGATCGACTCATTAGAGACAGGGCTGTCACAGACCTTCCGTTTGTTAGAGAAACATGATATCTTTGAAGCACAATAAATCACAGTGCCATAAGATGTCTATAGTATGCTTTCATTTTTCTAGAACTTGCCTTTAACCATTTGATATATGTACTGGTCATTGACAGAGCAGAGTTTTTAGGTTCTAATCTGAGAGCAACTTCCTTTTTGATCTCCTGTTGTTATTAAGTCCCACTGAGTCCTTTTCCAACTCACGGAGACCTCCTGTACAAATAAAACACCGCCAGATCCTACGCCATCTCATTTTCTATACTGGAGGCAAGATTGCAGCCACTGTGTCAATCCATCTCATTAAGGGTTTTCTTCTTTTTTTCCCAAAAGTTTTATTGGCAGATAGTCCATTTGTCCTATAATTCAATAGTTCAATTTATCAAGAAATGTTGAACATTCATTGCCACAATCAATTTTAGAACAGTTTCTCCATTCCTGTTCCCATTGTTATTAGCTTCTCATTCCCCTTTTCCTAATAACTCTCTCCTTTAATAATTATTATGTCCTTCTCTAGGAATTGATCCCTTCTGGAAAGATTCCAAAGTACGTGAAATGAAATATCAACATCCTTGCATCTAAGGAGCACTATGGTTGTGTATGTTTTAAGAGAGAGTTACCATTCTTTTGTCAGTCCATAGTATATTTAATATTCTTTCACCAAACTATAATTCAAGTATCCCAGGTTTGTTTTTTCAGTGCTCCTTATTCATTGCCCAGCTTCTACAGGAATATGAGGCAATTGAAAATACTTGCTTGGGTCAGATGTACTTAGTCTTCAAAATGATAGCTTTGCTTTTTAATACTTTTGCAGCATATTTATCCAATATAATACATCTTTAATTACTTTCCTGATGCTTCCATGTGCATTAATTGTGGATCCAAATAAAATGAAATCTTTGACTAACTTAAAGATTTTCTATTTATCCTAGTGTTGCTTATTTATTTTGATTTGTGTTGCAGTCTTATTTATGTTGGGTCAAGGCTTGCAGAGCAAATCAGTACTCCATCCAATAATTCACATGCTTTTGCTGCATTTCACCACAATAGTACTTACCCTACTTCCCCAAGTTGCCTGTTTCCATTCTCCCTTCTTTCCCACCCCTTCTGCCTTCTATAGTTTGTCCTTGGGCATTGCTGTCCTTTTAATAGCAAATAATTGATTATTCAGAGAAGTGCATATCTTCCTACTCTCATAGTTCATCATATACCTCTTGATAATCTGAGTGGAACTTGAGCCATGGGGATTTAATTCTACCATAGTAGAAGGAGTAACCAAGGTCCACAGTCTTGGAAGTCCCATCAGTTCCTGTCAGACCAGTAAGCTTAGTCTTTATATCATTCTGAGTTTGTTCCATTTTCTTCTTACACTTCTTGATCTAGGATCCTCTGTTGTGACCTTTTCCAGAAAAGATAGCAGGATTGTCAGGCACCCTCTACTTCTGGTGTCAGAGTGGTAGAGTTGAAAAGTGTGTCTTTTATTAGTCCTTTAAATAATTCTTTCCATTCATCTTTAAATTTTTTCACTCTACTTTGCATGGGGAGAGATTTAAGATGGCCACTCACAAGTTTTGAAGACTCTACTTGCTACTTACAAAGCAGAATGTGCAACATCCTCTTTGTGAATGATGCTATGCCATTTGATCTTGGTATCCCTTGCAATGATGGTCTCAAGCCTAGACCCAGTGATTCATTTTTTTCTCAGTATTTGACTATGGTTAAAAATTTTACATACCTTTACCCCACTTGCGCTATTAAAAATAGATACCCTTATAGTGCATGTAGATATATGAAGGAGTACCCCCCCAAAATGGGCTTTTCAATTTTATGTATTTAAATTTAAAGTTTTGCAAAACAACCTTATCATCTTCAAAGTATATTCATTTACTCTTAATATATTTGTGATTCCATTCTTGGAAATATTTTTCAAACTCATATGTTTGGATGGCCGATAGCACCTCCTTCAAAAGTCATCAAAATGTGGTTCTTTCATGTTCCTCTTCTTTGTTAAAAAAAAAAAAGAAGTCACACAGAGTGACGTCAGGTAAGTGAAGTGCATGGGGCAAGAGAAGCATGCTGATTTTTGTCTCAAACTGGCACACTGAGATAGCGGCATGAGCTGGTGCATTGTCATGGTGGCAAAACCCGTCCCTTTCTGCCACAGATCAGGCTTTTTTTTGCTGCATACTGTTACAGAATCTTTTCAGAACTTCTAAATAGATAGCTTAACTCACAATAAGACCTGGTGGATTGTATTCCAAATACACTACGAGTCAAAATTTTCAAATGTTTGGGAAGCTGATGGACATCCAGAATGAGGCTTGTCATCAATCAACATTTCACCTTTTTTGAAACAAGAAAACCACTTGTACACTTGAGTTTTTCTCATAAGCTTGTCCTTGGAAGTTGTCTTCAACATCATAACAGTTTCTGGGACAATTTTCCCAACCAGGAAACAAAATTTCACAGCTGCATGCTGTTCTTTTAAATTGGCCATCACAAAAAGTGTGGTATGAGCAAAACTGCTTTTATGAAAAAATTCACTGTGACTGGAGAGGACATTCCTAGGTGACGACACTGGGAGCACCAGCTAAGAGCAAGTTGCTGAATCTGTGTCTAGTGGAAAATATGATAGTATGAAAGCTCTGCCCAGAGGAACTTTTTTCTCTCTCTTTTTTGTATGTGTGTGTGAGGGTACTCCTTCTTATGTTGAAATATAGCTACCAAACATTTCTATCTTTTTCATTTTGCCTCTGTCTCTACTGATCCAGTTGTAAGGACTTTTGTTTTATGTTGAAGTGTGTAATCCATACTATAGACTTTGTCATTATTAAAAAGTGCTCCAAGTCTTCTTCACTTTCAGCACATAAGGTGGTATCATTGGCATTTTGAAATTTGTTAATGAATCCTCATCCAATGTGTGTACCTCCTCATATAGTCCAGTTTCTCCGAATATTTGCTCAGCAAGCAAATTGAACTGGTGTAGGAGGAGAGGATATCAACCTGATTCATACTTCCTGATTTTAAACTATCCAAATCACCCCTTTTCTATTCAAATGACGTCTCTTGGTCTGTGTACAATGAGCAGAATTAAGGGTTCTGGAATTCCCATTCTTCACAAGGTCACCCAAATCGCTTGACCCTTCAATAAAACACAGTGTGGCAGTTACATAATTTCATGTTAACTTGAAGTGTAGGGGTTGAGTCTGCCTGTGAATCAGGTTGCCTCCTTGGAGCATATCGTCCTTATAAGGAGGGTTCTGGAAACCTTCCCCCGCTCTGTCTTCACTGGCCTAAGGCCTATGAGAGTCAGGATGCTTCCATTGCCATTTGATCTAGAAGACTTTGCCGCACCGGCCTGTGCTCATTCTGTCTGCATCACTGCATGTGGCTGTGTGAGTCTGCAGAGGGATTTGTGAACAAGTCTCGGACTTGCAGCTTAGGGACTTGTTTTAGTCTGGGCTCAGATGTTTTCCTGATATATAAAACGTCTTCATACAAAGCTCTTTCTTATGCCTAAAAGAGTGCCACGGCTTCGTGTCTCCAGTCACACTGACCTAACAGACAAGGGTAAAGATTTCTCATTGCTTCCTGCTTTCAGCTGAGATCCATCTGACAGCAGCAATGGTATCCTTTGCTCCAGACATTCTTCTGAAACTAGCTTGAATTTTGGGCACGTCCCTGGTGACTTCTGAATTCTATTCAGCAAAATTTTACTTGCCAGTGTTTATTAATGATTCTGTTTTTAAAAATTAATGACTCTTTGATAATTCCCATATTCTGTTGGATCACATTTCTTTAGAATGTGCACACGGATGAATCTCTCCCATTCAGTTATTCAGGTAGTTGTGGTTGAAATTTGTTGGCACAGATAACATGAGCACCGCCAGCGTTACATTCATTTGTTGAAAATTTCTATCAGTATTTTATTGATTCCTGTGTTTTGCTTTTTGCTAATGCCTTCAGTGAAGCTTGGACTTATTCTGTCATGACCATAAATTTGTTCATCATTTGCCACCTCCTGAAATAGGTGAACATCAATCAAACCATTTTAGTACAATAATTCTGTGTCTTCCTTTCACCTTCAAGAGAGGCCCTGGTGGCATAAAGGTTATGCATTGGTCTGCTAACCACCATGTGAGCAGTTCCAATGTGAGCACTGGCGTCTCTGTGGGAGAACATACAACTCTCTCCTCCTGTAAGGAGGCACAGTGTCAGAGGCCCACAGGAGCAGTCCCACCCTATGCTATAGGCTCACTATGAATTGGCATTGACCACTGGGAATGAGCTTTGTCTGTTTTTGGTGTTGCTCAATAATCTTTCCATCAAAGCTCTCAATATTTCTATTCAGGACTTGAGGTTTTCCTCAGTTCTTTTAGCTCCAGTAATGCCAAGTATGTTCTTCCTTCCAGCGTTCTAATTCCAGTTCCATGCACATTTTATTATTTATTTTATTTTTTGGCCATCACTGCCCTCTGGTGGTCATGGGAGCTACCCAGCACTGCTCCTGAGAGCTGCTGCAGGATTTGAACCGCCAAGCCCATGGGCCGCAGTCCCGCACTCAACCACTCAGCCCCATGCACATTTTATTATAGTACTTAGTTTCCTGTTACATCTGTTCAGTCCTTTGACTTCATTATCTCTTCTATTTTCATTAGCTCCTTTATATTTAAGAGCATCTTTTGGAGTTTATTCTGAAATCATTAGGTTCTTTTTATTTTCCTTGCATATTTTTAAAAATTATAACAATTCAGTTGTTCTCATCATTATCTTCATGTAGTCAAGATTTATCTATTTAAATTTATCCAGGTTAAGTCACATTAACACAATTGTTTTTTGTTTCTTTTGTTTTAGCACTGCTATCTGAATTTTATTTCCCTACTTTTGCTTTTCCTTTCTCCCGAGAGTTCTGTATGTAATACACATTTGTATATGCATTTGGTTATACAAAGTAAAATGACCCACATAGCTATTCATCTGTAAAGAAACAGAATATTAACCAGACCTCAGCAGCTCCCTTGTATACCTTTCAAATGGAAGGAGAAAAATCAAAGATGGTGGAGGGCAAACAATTAGGGGATTTGATTAAAAGTTTAAACACTGTTGGATACAAAGTTGGTGACCTAGTGATTTTATCCCAAGGATAAGGGACTGGTCATTGGACTTGTGAGTGGCTTCAGACCTATTGCTTTGGAAGTGCCCAATGGATGGCTACCTGGGACCAACATATATTTGCTGTTTTCATGTTTTCTCTGCCTTTATTTGACATAAGTTAGTGTGTTAGTCTGGATAGATTAGAGAAACAAATTCATAAAAACCCATATGTGTATAATAAAGAGTTTTATATATGAGATCATGTGTACCTTAAGAAAATATCTGACCCTAGTCAAGCCCAAGGTCTTAAGACCAATATTAGCCCATAAGTCCAATACCGGTCTATAAAGTCTTCTTCAGACTCATGAAACACATGCAATGAAGCTGAAGTCAGGATGACCACAAGCCAGATGGGTAAAATACCTTTGCATCCAGTGGCGTTGTAAACATCTCAGCACTGGCAGGAGTCTCCAAGTGACTTCTCTGGTTTCAAGGTCTGGTTGCATCTGCATTCAAGGTCTGAGCTTGTCCAGCTCAAGGACTAGGGTAGTTCCATATGGCTTCTCCTCAGGGATGCCTCACAGGAAGTCAGCATTGTCAGTCGTGTCTCCCAGGGAGTGAGTTGTTAGTCTTCGACCTCCAAAGGGGAAGCATTGTCAGATTCCCCAGAATACTTAGAGGCATAGATTGACAGGCTAGACTTCACCTCTACACTCTTAATCCTCAATTTGACCCCCGATTAGGTGACTGCCACAGTTAATCTCCAAAGCATGGTTCCACCCTCTTAGAAGCGTGTTACTGAAAATATTGCCACATCTCCAACTCTGACAGCATGTGAAAATAGTGTCTAGTTACCCACATTTTGAAGATATACAAGTTAACATTTAAGCATTAGAGTCTGATGAGAAGTGGTGCACATATATAAAACCCTTTCCTCAACCAGGCTTTACTACTGACTAAAATAATGTTGCTATCTATAGAGTTTCCTTAAGCCCCATGGGGGAAGATTGATGATGTAATACAATAAAATGACAACAGTATCTTCAAAAGACAAGCAGGGGATTATAGAAACAATAGTTATGTGGCTTTTGAGCTCTCAATTGATCATAACTCCAATATAAGAACAATTAATCCTCATGGTATGGCCCTGTTTGGCACTTGCCCTTATGAAGAGATCTCTAAAGATATGGGCTCCCTAGCAACAGTGGTGAAAAACTTGGATGGTGCCTGGCTATTATGAAAAAAAGGATCTAGGGTTCTAAAAGCTTGTCCCAAAGCAAATTGTCATCTAACTGAGGAGTCAGCTAAGTGCACATGGAGGAAATACTCTAGCCTGTGTGATCCAAGGATTGCAAATAAGGAGGGAAATATGCCTAATTTCTAAACATGTGGTTTATGAAAGACAGCAGATGATAGTGGCAGCCCATAATCCATTGGTAGACTGCCTTCCTATGTGGATTGAGTCCCCAGTGAATCACCAATGTATACTGGGTAAAAGCATTAACAACTTTAATATTAGACAAACAACAAAAACAACAACAACAACAAAACCCCAAAACTTAAAGGAGATTTTAGCAGCTGGAATGTGTTTAGGCTGGAATGTAACACCTTGTAATTAGATTTCTTCTTGAAGCCACTGTGAATTAGTACTAAATTTCTAATATTCTCTGCTTCCTTCCAGGTTGAGGTTTTTACTCATTTTATATAGTTATTTTGCTGTGTCCTTATTTGTTGTCTGCCCTTGTTTTATATGTTTATCTGTAGAGGGAAACCAGGATGGATGGAATTTTGAAAACAGTAAGTGGATTGATAATTGCCTCTGGTCAGAATAGAGCAGGGTTGAGAAAATGAGGAGTCAATATCAGTGGGTATAAGATGGAGTAAAAGGTTCCACTTTTTTTTGCAGTGATTATTTGACAACTCTTCATGATCTGATGGAACTATTGAATTGTGTATGTCAATTATAGCTCAATATAATTTTTTAAAATCAATGATCTGAGAATTAAATCCTTACATAATTTATAATAAAAACACTTAAGTCCCCCCCTATTGTTACATGTAATTGCCATCTTAAATTCTATTATGAAATTCACTTTACCCTTTTCTCCATGCAGTTGATAATTTAGATATCTTTAGAATTTTAAAGTATCATTTTTTCTATGTATCTTGATGACATAGTACATACTGTAATTTGTGTCTAGACAGTATCCTTTTATGCATTTTCTCTTGCTGAGAAAACACTAAAGACATAAATTGGGTAAATATCTTCATTTGCAGACTTTATTTTTTATTTTAATTTTATTTTACTGGGGACTCTTACCGCTCTTATCACAAACCATACATATATCCAAAACAAATCTGTACATGTGTTGTTCTATCTTTTTCAAAACATATTCTTTGTACTTGAGAACCTGACATTAGCTCCTCATGTCCCCCCTCCTTCCCCCACTCTCCTTCCTCTATGCTCCCTTGATCATCTAGAAATTATATTCAATATTTTTTTCTCCATGTCTTACACTGAGTGCTCTCTCATTTCACCCACTTTCCTGTTGTCCGCCCCCCTGGGATGGGGGCCATATGCCGGTCATTGTGCTCGGTTCTCCCTTACTTCTCTCCACCCCCCACCTGCCCTAGTGTGACTGCTCCCCTTATTGGTTCTGAGGGGTTGTCTGTTCTGGATTTGGACATAGTGGAGACCCAAAGTCCATTAGTAGTCAATTGGACACACCCTGTCAGAATGGCCACAGGGAAGAAAAGAGCCACCGAGGGTTCAGTATAGCACTGAGGAGACACACAACCTTCCCCTAGTTCTTTATTGCTTTCACTCCCCACCCCCAACCCCACTCCCATGACCCCAATTTGATCTCACAGATCTGGCTAGACCAGACATGGATACTGGTACACATCTTGCAACACATGGAATCCAGAACAGAGTTTAGTGTAGGCAGGGATGGTGGGCAGGGAACATTCGTGCAGTTTTTGGTAATACGATGCTAAGATATAAGTCAAACTATGCTGGTCATTTCTATGAAAGTTTTTATTTTTATAATTTAAAAAAAGACATAATCCCTCCAGCCTTGAATGTCTAGTAGCTAGATTTAGAAGTGTTATAGTAGTAGTGCTATAGTAGCAATAGTAGTCATTTTAGGACTTTGAAATGATAAACATGACAGATCAGTGGAGTTTTAGAAATGGCAATTCTGAGTCACCTAATCCCTGCCAATAATAACCTAATCTCTGTTAGTCCAGGTGCACTAGAAAAACAAATTCATATACACTCATGTGTATAAGAAAGAGCTTTAGGGCTGAGCCCCGGTGGCATAGTGGTTGTGTGCGGGACTGCGGCCCACTGGGACAGAGGTTCAATTCCAGCAGTGGGACTGGGCCTCCTACTCCCACCACCGGAGAGCAGTGATGCCCCCCCCCCCCAAAAAAAAAGAGCTTTATATACAAGAGCAATTGAGAAATATTGAGAATATTGAGAAAACAGCCCAATCCAGATCAAGTCTATGATTGAGAGATTAGCCCATATGCCTGATATAAACTCCTCTTTTGACTCACGCAGCACTTGCAATGATGCTGAATGCAGAAAGATCACAGGCCAGACTTGTGGATCCAGTGGTGGTAGAGGCATGTCAGCACTGGCAGAGGTATCCACGTGGTTCCTTCTGCTCTGAGGCTCTGACTGCAATCTGCCTGTCCCCATGTGGCTTGTCAACAAGAATGTCTTTGAGGGAGTGAGTGTGTGTGTCCCGCCTCCAGAGAGCAATTTATCTCCTTAGTGCCTCCAAATGAGGTCACCAAGATGTGACCCAATTGACAGTCTAAACACCATGTCTTCACGCTTAAGTCAAATTGACAACAGATTATGTAACTACCACACCATCCATCTGATTTGATATAAAAATCTTATTTTTCACTCCATATGCATAGCACAGACAATGTGTATTTTTAGTGAAACTCAGTTGCATAGCCAAATGAGTCAGTATTGCTTGCACTAATAGATGCAGCCTTTGAACCCCTACGAAGAAGTTCTGCTCTGCCCAATAGGGTTGTTATGGGTGATAATTGATGAGAAGGCAGTGAGTTTTGTGGGAATATGCTTTCTTTTGTTCTTTTTGACTTTGTGTGAGCTCTTTTCTCAGTTTACATGCCTAAGAGGCCTCTTATCATTTACTCTTTCAGTCCTACTTAAACATTTCCTTTATTTCTAAATATTCCCGATTCCTCATGCAAAACAAGACAACTCATTCTTCTGTTTTCTAATAACAATTTATCTACATTTGCAATGACATTTACTGTATCTTATTATAACGTTTTGCTTGAGTCTATCTCTTTGACCAGCTTTTTGGGAAATGCTTCATATATATTTTTAACACAACATAAACACTTAATAAATTCTTGCTTAATGGATAAATCTATATCTGATGGGTCTTGCCAGAAAGTTGAAATGGAAGAGGTGGTATTAATCTTTTTTCCCCCTGTGGCTCTCATATCTGAGCATGTTGTTCTGTGACTCTTTTCTGACAAATGAACACAGAGCTACTGCAGTGACTTTGCAGTACAAATAATTCCTCCAAAATGCTCACCAGGGATCATTGGAGGAGTTGTTTGGTATGGTCTTAATGAGCTTTCTGTTCTGAGGATACCACATAGAATATTATTGTTAATAACACTTTTGGCTCATTTTTTTTTTCTTCCCCCAAAATGCTGAGCATGTAAATATCGAGTTCCTTCAAGTGAAGAACTACTGTTTTACCATCTGTTAGTGTAGATGAGTGGTCTCAGTATTAGGAGGAGACCTGGAGATAAAAAACAAAGATCACTCTCCAGGTGATTTTACCATTTCAAAATGATTCTACTCTCTTATCTTTGAAGTTAACCAGACAGAAGAATATTTTTCTTATCTTTATGCCATTTGGGTTTTTGTGAGCTTTCTAACCAGGAGTCACTTTTTGTTTGCTGATTTTACTTTCTTTTCTGGAACATGCTGTTTATGATTTCAAAACTCTTTGTTTACAGTAAGCCACACTCTGATGATCAGACAACTTACTGTGAAGACCCGAAGGCATCCTACTGTAAGGGATTCACAACGAGAGCATAAATGTAAGGCAGATGGAGAAGCGATTAACTTAGAGTAAAAGAATTTAAGCCTTGGCAGAGTAAAACTAAATTCAGAAAATGATACCTAGATGTTATCAGGCTAGAGTAAATGAAACCTATCGTGATTTTAGGCAGAGAACAGATAAAATATTTTAGTCTTAGCTAGAGAGATTGCTAATTCTCCTTGAGTTGTCATTCCAAAAGAGTGTTTGTTCAAATCACTAATCATTTAATGACATATGCATATTTGTCTTTCATATTTATTACTTTAATTAAAAATGCTTTCACTCTTCTATGTAAGTATTTTTCCCAGTAATGTTTCTTTTTTTGTTTTTGTTTTTTTGTAATCTGTTTCTTTGTTCTATGTTACCTGCCATTCTTTGTTCATTCTTTTAATGGTTTTAGTACTTATATTGATATGTAATTCATTTATCATATATTTCAAAAGTTCGGTCATATTAAGAATACTTGTGAAGATTGATTGGAAATTGATTGTGACAATAGTTGTACAAGTCTACTCTATGTGACTGAAATATGGGATGATATGATACACATATGTAGATATGTACAACCATTGTGGAAATTGATTACTTTGACTCAAACAAGTGAAGTCAGAAATTCCATATGACCCAGCAATTCCTCTGTTGGGTAGACACATCAAAGGAGTACAGGTCATAACATGAGCAGACATATGCACTTCCATGCTCATTGCAGCACTGTTCATGATACCCAAGAGTTGTAAACAATCCAAATGTCTATCTACAGAAGAATGGATAAAGAAACTAAGGCACATATGAATTCCAACTAATAATTTATAAAAAAGAATAGTTATGTAATCATTATCACAACCAATTTTAGGACCTTTCTTCTTTCTTATATTTATGTTAGCTCCCCATTTCCCCCAAGCTCCCAGCCAGACCCCTAGAAAACTATCAATACAGTCATTGTCTCTGGATTTCATATACAGGGAAATATACAAAATCAAATCAGAACTTTGTCAGTCCGGGTAGACTAGAGGAACAAATTTCATAACACACACATGGATATAAGGGTCTGGTTTATATATTAGAGAAATAGGACATTAAGAAAGCATCCCAATCCAGTCAAGTACAAAGTCATAAGTCCAATATTAACCCACATGCCCCAAATCAATCTATAAAGTCTCCTTCCGACTCACGAAGTCACAGGTCAGTGGGTGCAGAATCCCGGCACTGGCAGGGGAGTCCACATGGCTCCTCGCTTCCAGGGCTCAGGGTCCATCAACAGCATCCAGTGGTGGCAGAAACAACTCATCGCTGGCAGAGGTCTCTACGTGGCCGCCCCAGCTTCAGAAGTCTGTCTCCATCAGGGCAAAGCCGTGTGTCTCTGCTGGCTCCTGCAGCTTCTCGGATACTGCCATCCTGTCTTGCCCGTGATTCATCATCTCTGAGACTAACTCCTGGGGAAGATAGCTTCTCATCTTCACAAGGGAAATATCGTGAGATTTCCCAGAAGTCTCAGGAGAAAGCCATGTCCACATAAAGGCCTCATTGGCTACTCAATAGCTATCTCCAGATTAACAGGCTAGACTCCACCCCTACATTTCAATCATAAAATTAACATAAGCACATGAGGGCCACAAGAACAAACAAACAAAAGCAACCACTTTATAACAATGACAGATTGAAACAGCAAAACCTCAATAGAAAAAAATACAATATATTAAAAACTGGAACAAATATACATTGAGTTATGAGGCAGAATGAAAAGGGAGATAGAATGGGCTTTTTCATGCACACCCGGGTTGATGACAGCAATGTCTTTCTTTTAAAACTAGTTCAAAACAAAAGAAAAAACTTTCAAATTTCTATCATGTGTTTTCTTAAGCAGAAAATCCTATATGAAGAGTTGTTAAAAAGAAGAACTTCATAGGAGGCTTGTAAGTATAGGTAGCCAGACTAGGGAAAGAGGGGGTGGGGTGGGGTGTACGTGGAGGCTGTCTCCTCAATGTCCACAGAGGCTCACATACAGGGTTGGAAAGAGATAAGGCATGGCCAATGAGATACCCATCGGAAAGTTCCAAACTGGGCAAGTACAAACTAAAGTAAGTAATAACTACTCCCCTAGTAATAAATACCCCCTAGCTCAGGTGAAACCTAAAAACTTAGCTTCCACCTGACCAAGATATCACACAGGTGGGCCTAAACTCAGCCACTGCCTTCAAGCATGCCAGCCAGATGCTAACTACCGCCTCTGCAGGAAGGCCAGCTCTCCTCGACTCTGAGCTTGCTTGATGGGTATATGCTTTTAGTGGAGGACCTGTTGGCGTCCGCACTCTTTTGGTCTCTTGGCCTCTGGGTCCCTGGGGTTGCCGGCGTCTGCACTTGTGGGGGTCACGGTCCTGTTTCGGTGTTCTTCTCACGTGGTTTTTCTTGCCACTTGTGAACCCCAGTGCAGTTTCCACATGACATGGCATGCTCCAGAAATAGGGTGTACCCTTTCCCATTCCTTCAAAAACACTCACGTGGATTACACAGTGCTTCTGCAGCGTGAGTTCTTTCAGCACTGTGTAGCAGGAACTGAGGTTTACGCCACTCCGGAAGCATAAAAGTTGTAGGAAAAGGGGAGCAGAAATGGATTTAGGAGCACTCTAGACCCAGGAGAACATATACTTCATCTGAAGTGAGTAGTTATTACTTACTTTATGTTAATTTTCAGGGGATGATTTAATTTCAGGGAATTTTTTTCTAATGCATCATAAAAGAGAGATGATGAAAGAACATCATATTACTACCTATGAAGCAGTCTCATAAAAAATGAATCGAATATAAATGATGTAACTTCCAGATCTGAGTCTCCATTTACAGCAAGGTAGGGAACACAGGAACTCCTTAAAGGAAACCACAGGGATGCAATTAGCGAACTTCCAGCCAACAAACCAGTGTCTCCAACATGCAATTGCAAGGGCAAAAATAAGAATTTATATAGCAAAAGATTTTAAAAGCTACATGAACAAATCTGGCTGGTACAGATAAGAGGTACAGATCACGGGCACAGATAAGAGCTCGAAGCACAGGAAATCCAGGACAGATAAATCCCTCAGGACCAAAATTGAGAGCAGCCACACCAGGAGGGGAAGGAGAAGTTGGGGGAGAAAGAGGAACTGATCACAATGATCCATATATAATCCCCTTTCCGGGGAGATGGACAACAAAAAAGTGGCTGACGGGAGATATTGGTCAGTGTAAGACATGTAGCGGGAATAATAATTTATAAATTAAAAAGGTTTTGGGAGGGAAGGTGGGGGAGGTGTTGGTGGGGGAGAACATAAGCTGATACCAAGGGCTCGAGTAGAAAGAAAATGTTTTAAAAATGATGATGGCAACATCACATCAAAATGTATAAATGTGTTTGACACAATGGATGGTTGTATGGATTGTGATAAGAACCATGCAAGCAGCTCCTAATAAAATGATTTTAAAAAACCGAAACAATTTGCAATGTATATCTCTTCTTCAGATCCAGAATGTAAAAGAAGTGTTCCTGTTTATGGGATGGAACTGAAGGTTTGACTTCAAAGAATTGCTTATTTTTAAAGTATGGTAAGCGTTTATGATACTGTAAAAATTGTCCTTTTCTTTAGGCCTACAAGTTAGAGTATTTATTAATAAAATTTTTAAAAAGCTAATATACATTTTTAAAAGAAAAATGCCTTTATGTCATATGGTGGTGGGTCACATGTTGCCTGGATTCTGCCCATTTGTAAGTTATGATGCATACAAATATACAACTAAGTTATGTCTTTTAATTTCTCCTCATCAGTAATGAGATTTTCTATTTTGCTTAGATGATATATAAAACCCAGTTTTCACTTGGGCATGATGATGTGTGTGTGTGTTTGTGTGTTTACATGCTTGTGTAAAGAATATTCTCCTACTCATAGTTTATGTTCCTAAACTCTTTAAATCTTCTCCAAATGTTACATTTTTACAATGGTTTCCCACATCATATATCTTACAATAATTAATACAAGGATTCTGAGTAATACCAGGTTAAAGTCAGCAGAAGGTCTGAAGTTTTATCTAAGCAAACCATCCCAGAGCTTCCCCCTTTGGCAAAGGGCACATTCACCGACCTGTCACCATTGTACAGCTCATTGCAAAGTGATGCCATTCGGGGACAGATCATCCCCTCCTCTAGTGTCTCTGGGGATGACTTACATGGCTAATTTGTTAGAATCAGTGAATTCTGTCAAATTCCCTTCGTCCTACTGGAGGGAAATAAATGTAGATATTCCAGGGCTGTCATTGTATCAGAGCCTCTTGAGTCCCATTGAATGAAAAGTGGATGGTACAGCAACTGGCACTAACTCAATGTTCAATAAGCACTAGTTCCTTTCCCTCTGTCCTCACTGATGCTTAGTAAGGGTGACGTATCGAGGACCTGGTGTTGCAGTGCTTAATCACGCTGCTGCTACCTGAAAGACTGACTGTTCAAATCCAGTCAGGGACTTGGAGAAATTAAAAAAAAAAACCCCTATCAATCTGTTTCCAGAAGATTACCATTAAAAAAAAAGATTATAGTTAGGAAAACTTCATAGAGCATCTCTACTCTGTCCTATTAAACCATTAGGATTGGAGATGTACTTGATGGCTGAATGAGATTTTTTCCTCCTCCTTTATCTTTTTAAAATTGAGCTGCTAACCACCTGGTGAGTGGTTCGAACCATCAGCCACTCCAAGGGAGTAAGATGAGGCTTTCTGTTTATGAAAAGATGTACAGCCTTGGCAACTCATAGATGAAGTTCCCCTCTATCATATAGGGTCACCTTGAGCCAGAATCAACATCCTGTCAGTGAATGTGTTAGACTAGGGAAGCAAAACCAGAGACTCTTGTATATGTATCTATGTAGAAAGAGGTGTATTCCAAGACAGTGGCTCACACAGTTGTAGAAAGTGGAAGTCCAGTCTTGTTCCAGTCTGTGGGCCAGATGTAACCTGTAGGCCTGTCCTGACTCTTGTCCCTGCCTGGGTTGATGAACAGGAAGCAGGAAATGAAACAGGAAGACCACAAACTGGTGGATAGCTAGCTGAATGAATCTGAGATTCACTGTGAACTAAATATTTCCAGAGATTGGCAGGCGATACAACAGGTTGGTAGACCAGATGCAAGATCTGAATCCAACAGATGTGAAATACCTTGGGTACACTGTCCGTCTAGATTAAGAATGGGCCACAACCCAATGAAATCTTGCTCAACTTGATCCACTGTGATCAGATTAACTTCACAACCACTTCATAGAAGAGCTCACCATGGAGTCGACCACTATGTGAGAGCATATCACGGGAAAATCCCGACCCACCCAAGTTGGTATAAAACCTAAAGATCACAGTGAGTGTTTTATCTTATTCTTTAAATCAACATTGAAAGAAGGACTTCTTTAGTTGATTAATACTTAGTTGGTTAGATGTGCACGTCAAAAAATTGGCATAGAAACCCTAATAAAAATACCTTTCAGGGACAGAGAACAGCTGGAAAATGTAGAAGGCATGAAATATTTGCACAGAAATATGGTACATATTCAGAGATTATGTTATCTCCAGGAAACACTTCCTGGCTTTTCATGAAACAAACCAAATATTGGCAGGAAATCCATATTAATATCACTGTGTCATCAATTTTAAAATACCTTTAAGTAAAAAGTCTGCATCAAATGTAATTTCACCTGTAAATTTTTCTTTTAAAAAACTAATTAATCTCTTCCCAAATGTTTATTTATTATAGCTCTAGAATCAAGAAATTGATTGTCTGTTAGTTGTTGTTGGAGGCTACCCCAGAGTTGACATAGTTGTAGTAGAGTTGAACTGTTCCATTTGAGTTTTCTGGGCTGTGATTTGTGTGGAAATAATTTGCCAGGCTTTTCTTGCGCAGATAATGCTGACTGGGTTCCAACTACAAACATTTAGGTAGCTGTTAATCACAAACTACTTATACCACTCAGTCTCTTTTGCTGTCTACCTGTGTCCAACATCTGGTTATCCTCTATAAATTATAATGTGGGTATTATTCAAGTTAGATATTTATTTCAGCTAATTCCATCTTCTAATCACAATAGTTTAGCAGAACTTGTCTCCTGAGATTATTTTTCCCCATTTATTTATTTTTTTCCTGTAATCTTTTTGCTCAGCTCCAGCCATTCCACACTTGAGAGGTTGGAGTCAATTATCTGTCAGTAAAAATAAAGTCTAATGGTTTCCATAACTGGAATTGTTAATGCCTGATAACATGGAGTTAAGGAGAATCTTTTTAGAAAAAGCTAAAGTTTCCTTTCTGATCTTTTCATGCACGGGGAAATGGAGACTGGAAATTTGCTTTGAGCAAAAGACAGAATAGATGGAAATGCTTATCTTGTCAAAGTAAGGTCTTAACATCAAGACACGTATTAAATATAAACTGTTTTTAAGGATTTGGAAAATATGCTAGAAGTGTCAACATTTTAAAACCCAAGGTGACTGTCAAAATTTAAGTGAAAACCATTTTGACAAGCTTATAAGAAACTTTTCTTTGTATGACAAGGATATTAGGAGGGTAGGGTTCGGGGGTGGAAATCAATATAGGAAGATAACTAGTGAATGAGTTCTCAGAAGTGCTAGATATTTTTAAATGAACATTAACTTTAACTAAGTGAACTGGAAGAACAGCATTAACAGAGCTGAAAGGGAACCCTGTCAGTCAGAAGGCCAGGGCTTGAAGAGAAGATCCTTCTCAACAAAAGAATTATACATTTCTCTCCTTGGAGGCACAGTGGTAGCTAGTTGCGTTCCGAATTGCAAAGTCAGCAGTGGAAAGCCACCAGCCACTCCCAGGGAGAAAGATGAAACATTCTACTCCCGTACAGATTTATAGTCTCTGAAATACACGGAGGAGGATCTACTCTGCCCTGTGGCAGCACGATGAGTCAGAGTTGACTTGATGGCAGGAAGTTTTGAGTCATTGTATCTGATACACCAGAGAATTAGTACCATGTAAACCACAAACTATCTTTTCACTCAGTCAGACTCTCCCATTTGGCTCCATTTAGCATAAAGTTCAATTTCCTAAGATTAGGTAAATTTCTTTATATTGGACCATTCCTAAACTATAGCTGCATGACTTTATAAACTTATTCAGACCTCAGAAGGATAGGGATATTCATACTCAAGTATACCATTCATTCAAAGATCACATCAACCCAGAGAAGGAAAGATTATGATACTGGTTACACAATGGTTCTGGAGGAGAAAGAAGCGTTTTACTCCCACAAAGAGTTACATTCTGGGAAACCCAGAGCGGTAGTTCTACCCTGTTTGATAGGGGTGCCATGAGTCAGAATCAACTTGATGGTGGTGAGTTTGGTTTTGATTTTCACAGCTGAGTAATGAAAAGCTTACTTACTCCCTCCCTCAACTTGATTCTGAACTTTGACATAGAGAACTGCAAGTATAAATCTCACAGGAGTAGAGAAACCTTACTGTCAGGAAGTTTGTGGGAATTGTTTACACAAAACAAAGAGGAAGTCCGAATTAGGGGAGATTTGAAGCAGGCTATATTGGGAGCTTGCCGGTGGGTTCAACAGCTTGTGGGGAAGCAAGCTGATGAAGCCGTGCCCAACCAAGGTAGAGGGGAATTTTTTATAGCCCCCTCCTTCAGCCTAGAAAGGGTCAGGCTATTCTCTGTGGGCAACCGCGTGACGGTTTTGTGGCTTTGTGCAGAAGGGAGTGGTAAAACGTACATAATGGGTGAGTCCTCCCCTCTGTGGCCATGGGCAGCTGCCAAAAGTTAGGGGCTGGGCCATAAGTGTTTCGTGGACTGATAACGGGGATGCAAGTTACAACCGGGGAGGGGCAGGGGCCGTTGCGGGACTCGGACACTTACCTTTCACTACTGGAGCAGATGATTATGGACTGCTGAACTCACGGCTCCCATCCCGACTCAGAACCCATCACAGAACCAGGGCTCTTTCTTGAAAGGTTCATTGTTTTCAGTTGGTTCCAACTCACAATGACTCCATGTGCAACAGAATGAAATATTGAGCCATCCACCCCCCTCCCCCACTTTTTTAAAGTTTGAGCCTGTATTAGGCTGGTTTCTCTAGAGAAACAAAACTATGACACTTCTGATTATATACATATAAAAGGATAGATTTATACTCTGAGAAGGAATAAAACAGCTAATTAATCTACATAGTAGTACACAGGGCTCAGTTCAGCTCACTTTCACAGACCTGTTAAGATAATGAAAGTCCTTCAATTCACAAGGGCTTTGGTGGAAAGGTGAGCACACCGAGAAGTCTTCCCTCAGGCAAGACAGTCTGCCCAAAGGCAGCAGACAGCAGGGTGGGTCAGCCACACTCAGTAGTAGCACACTAGCTTAACGAAGCAAGGGATGCCCAGAAACAGGATCCGCTGGGCCTCAATCTCAAGAGGCAGTATCCAAGGGTTGGCTTAGCTCGCGGGTCATGCTGCAAAGAGTTGAGGCAGATAACCAGCTAAAGCAGCAGCCAGTCAGGTCACCAGAGAGCAAGAGAACTGGAAACAGACCTTGCAGAGCCATTTATCTCATTGACCTCCAATCAAGCTGTGACCTGATTAAAACCCACCCACACATTCCTATTCGCTTGGTTGGTATGAAAAGTCTCTCACAGAACCCGTTGTTTTTGCCACTGACAATCCATCCTGTTGAGGGCCTTCCTCTTTTTCTGCTGCCCCTCTCCTTTACTAAGCATGCTATCCAAACATTAAAGGTTTTAAAAGTCTAAGTACTCAAGAACATATAGCGATCTGGTGTCCATACTGAAATTTGTGTGTCGATTTGTCTGACTACGTCAATGGTATGCTATTGTGGTAAGAAGCAGAAACCAAGAGCAAAGCAGGATTTTATTCTTTTTTAAATGTCTTTGGTGTGAGTGGATGGCTCAGTAATAAAATGCTCTTGTTTTTTTTGGTATTTTTGGGGGGTCATCACTGCCCTCTGGTGGGAGTAGGAGGCCCAGCCTTGCTCCTGGAGAGCTGCTGCTGGATTTGAACTGCCATCCCACTGTGCTGCACACAACCACTAAGCCACCTGGGCTCAGCCCCCTAAAATGCTCTTTTGTGGGGGAGAAGCAGGTTGATTCCTAGTCAATGTACCTCCTATGCAGTCACAATCCATTTGCCAAGGGAGGCTCTTGGTGTGGTTTTTAAGATGAAGAGGTTTCAGTGGAGCTTTCAGACTAGGATAGCTTAAAAAGACACATCTGGAGATCTACTCTCCATAGTACAATGGCAAGATCCAAACTGATGAGGCAGGCAGGGAAGGATCAGGCTTCCTTTTGTTCCATTGTGCTGGAAGCAACCATGAGTCCAAGTCAACCTGACAGTAGCTGTTAGCAACAATAAAACTTCTGATATGGACTCATTCTCATGATACCTGAGGGGATTAACAAAATGATTCAAAATATCTACCTTAAAATGAGATTTTAATTTTTTTCTCAAGTGAGAAGTGAATTTAGAGATGAATGAAGGTTTCTTTGCCTTTCAGTTTAAAAGATATCTACAGAGAGCTGCAAACATGTCAGGTTTTTGCCAACATGCAAATTTTAAAGGAAAATTTATCCAAGTATTTTTCTTAAAATTTTGGAAGAACTTATTTGATGCTCTTGGCAACAGTAAAAGTTTTATATAAAATGTGCAGAAGGTGCATCAAAACTATTCTCATAAAAATATTCCTTTATTCAGTTTCCATACAAGGTCTCTCTTGAAATTTTTATATTTTGAAATTTTCTTCATATTTTTCAAATACATGTGCACATCCCAATTCCCAAGGATATCGTGTTAGAATTTTTTTTGAAAATACCCTCAAAGGAAACTTTAGAAGATGAAAATGAAAGAGCCTGCTTTGGTATTACAACCGGGAGGCAGCAGTATATTAATTTATGACTTTAGGGCATTTACGAGTCCCAGAAGCGGCACAGGAACTGGTAGATAGTATCACACACTCTATGCATCTGTGTGTAGACCTACTGTGTCAGTCCAAGTTGCCTAGAGAGACAAATCCTGGCACACTCATATAAGAAAGATCTTTATATCAAAGAGTAATGGCATATTACAAAAAAACATTCTAGCCCAGTCCAGATCAACTCCAAAAGTCCGATAGGCCATTGAGTCTGATACTTATTCAAAAATTACTCTTCAGATACATGTAGGTACATGCAATGATGTAGAATGCAGGAAGATCGCAGGGTGGTTGGTACAAAGTCATGTGAATATAATGGTAGTGGACTCATCTCCAAGACGCTACCATTAGCATGGCTTCATGTAGTTTGTCAACAGGAAAGTGAAGCAGGGAGAGTGTGACCCTCCTCCAGGGAGAGAACAAGGAAGTTTCCAGAATGTCCATGAGAAGGTCATGCCCACCAGGTGGCATCATCAGACTGTGGTCTGATTGACAGACTAAGCTCTCCTCTCCCTTCAATCCATTTATCAAGTTGACATGAAATTATGCAACTACCACACCTAAGGTAGGGCCAGCTTTGAAAATGCTGAGTGGGCTGAGTCCCGGTGGTGTAGTGGTTGTGCACAGGACTGCGGCCCACTGGGTTGGAGGTTCAAATCAGCTCCACAGGAGCAAATGCTGGGCCTCCTACTCTCACCACCTGAGGGCAGTGATGCCCCCCCCCCAAAAAAAAAAAAAAACCAAAAAGAAAATGCTGAGTGTTAGGAAACCTCAAGCGGCTTTATTTTCACTGTTGTCAGAGATATACTATTTTTGCTGTTAGTTGCTGTGGAGTCTTGTCAATCCTGTGTATATAGAGCAAAACTGTTCCATCAGGCTTTAAAAGCTGTGGTCTTTCCTAAACATTACTAGGCCTGTCTTTTGAGGTGCTTTGAATTGGGTTCCTCAAGAGCCAGGTCTGGCCATTTGGTATCTGGCCCTCCCCTACACAATGTACCAAAGAGGGTGCCATGCTGTTTACCATTTCCTGTGCCTTTTTTAGGATGCTTGCCTCTGGTTGGGTTTGTTAGGAGCTCTGGTGGTGTAGTGAGCTACATGTTATCCTCAAGTTTAACTGTTCAAAACTACCAGCTTCCCCTCAGGGGAAGATGAGGCTTCTTTTTCCTGTAAAGAGTCCCTTTTCTCTTTGCCATTGTGTTAGGCCAGGTTGAACAGAGAAACAAATCCAAGGACACTCATAAATGTGTAAGAGAAAGCTTTGTATCGAGAAGTAATTAGATATACATTAAGCGAACATTCTAGCCTAGTCCAGATCAAGTCCAAAAGCCCAATATTAATCCATAAGTTCCTCTTCCGACTCACACAGGCACATGCAATGATGCAGAATGCTGCCAGATCACTGGCCAGTGGGTTGCACAATTGGTGGGATCCAATGGTGCTGGAAGCATCACAGGACTTGGAGATCTCGGCATGGTAACTTGTGGGCAGGAAGATGAAAGCAAAGAGAGAAAGGAGGCAGTGATCCCAGAATCCTTTTTATGAGAAGACCATGCCCACAAGGGGACACCATCAGGCTGTGACCCAATTGACACGCTAGACTCCACCCCTTCACTCTCTTTATCAAGTTGATATGAGATTCTATAACTATCACAGTCATCTTTCCTCTTCCTCTGCTACTATAGCCATGGAGCTGTGCAGTTTCAGCCAGTACATAGTTTACCTCTGACATAGGAAGTGCTACAATGGAAATGTTTTCCAATTCTTAATGAGAATCACATGCCTTTCCAAGAGGAACCCTCAGTTGATAAACTGGACCTTTCTTTACTGAAGGAAGAACAGAAAGAAGTAATTGGAAGAAATTAAAAAGGGAAGAACCCATCATACAGTCAAATTCCAGGGGGCCATCGCTGGTGTATCTCTTGCTGTTATAATGGCCAAAAGGAATCAGAAAACTGAATTTAGAAAAACTCAATGACATCATGCTGTCAGGGCAGGAAGTCCAGGAAGCTAGAAAGGCAAAGAAAATGTCTAAAAAGGCATCAATGGCTGAAACTAAGGCTTTCATCAAGGCAGCACCTACACAAATGATTGTGAAGCTTATGAAAGTTTCATCTCCTCTGGTTGGTGGAAAATGGTTAGTTGGCAAGTGAGACTTTTGAATAAAGATGAAATTATCACCCAAAGATTTGATGTCAGTAAATTTGTTTGACTTTTGGCATGCTTAGACTCACACTATCAACATTTGGGCCAGTAGTGGAATGTATAATTATTTGTACCACCTAGATGTATTACTCATATACATAGGGGTATAGGTGTATATAAATATATAGCGATGAATGATTTTGGAGACATAGTCAATTAATATGAACTTTCTAACAGTAATTGCTTACTTTAAATCAGGGAAGGTGCTGCCAGGACTGTATCCTTTGTATTTATTCAGTCTGTATGCTGAGGTAGTAGTCAGAAAACCTGGACTAAATTAAGACGAACTCAGCATCAGGATGAGAGGAAGGCTTATTAACAACACTTGTGATGTTCAGATGACACAACCTTGCTAGCTGAAAGCCTGGAGGACTTGAATCACTTGCTGACGAAAAGATGGTCGCATTTAATACAGATGACAACTCCATGTGAAGAAGACCAGCATCTTCACAATTGGATCAACAAGTAACGTGGTAAGTGGAGAAAGAAAATGAAGCTGTCAAGGATTTCATCTCATGTCCATTCACAATCAGTGTGCATGGAAGCAGCAGGGGCATGATATGGGAGAAGTGAGGCTGGAAATTAGGGAACTTACCACAATCAGAACAAGAAAATGCTCTGAAGTTGATTGTGGTCATGATCTTATTAATATAATTGAGCAATTAAATTGTCTGATTTGTGGAGTATATACCAATGAAATTTTAATTAAAAGTAACTAAATTAAAAAAAGCCACACACACATATAAAATAATCAAACACCACAATGTATTGGATACATCCGCTGCACAGGATCACTTTAAAGTGTGGAGGAGCAAGACTGTCACCTTTTTAACTAAGGCGTGCATGTGGTAGTTACATAATCTGGTAAAAATTAGAAAATGCAAAGAGTTCCTTTTTTGGGGGGGCATCACTGCCCTCTGGCGGTCATGGGAGCTAGTCTTGCTCCTGGAGAGCTGCCGCTGTATTTAACCACCAATCCTGTGGGCCGCAGTCCCACACTCAACCACTTCGCCACCGGGGCTCAGTCCAACAGTTCCTTTTTTTTTTTTTTTAAATCAGTCACCATCCTCCTAGGTAAGTCTCTTCACCTTTGAATGTCCTGAGCACTCAACACACTTGGTGGGCCTTATCTTTTTAGAACCTTCTTTGCAGGCTTGTGATAAACCCATTAATGGTCAAACTTTAATGATTTTAAAGATAAAATTTATAAAGATCAAAATTTAAAAGATCAATTCTACCAGACAAACCCAGCTAGATCAGGGGATGTACACTGAAGGCAGAAACATGGGGAATTTAAGATAGATGATGCCTCAGGACTAGTGTTGGGAATGGTGATACTGGGAGGGGGGAGAGATGGTGGAATAGAAAGGGGAAACCGATATCAGGGATCTACATATAACCTCCTCTCTGGGATATGGACAATGGGAAAGTGACTGAAGGAAAACATTGGACAGCGTACAATGTGAAATGGTAATAACAGTTTGTAAATTATTAAGGGTTCATGGGGGAGGGGGGTGGGGAGGGAAGTGAAATAGGCGGAGCTGGTACTCAGCACGTAAGTGAAGGGAGGATGTTTTGAGAGTGATGATGGTAACCTGTGCAAATGTGGCCGGCATACCTCAGTGCATATGACTCAAGCAATGATATTTTCAATCATCTCCTATGCATGTGAAAGTTGGTACTTCGTAAAGAAGACCGAAGAAGAATCATGCATTTGATTATGGTGTTGGTGAAGAATGTTGAAAGTACCATGGACTGGCAAAATTGAACAAATCTGTCTTGGAATAAGGAGTGCCAGAATGTTCCTTAGAGGAAGGATGGTGAGATTTAGGCCCAAGTACATCAGAAGTGTTGTCAAGAGAGACTCTGGAAGGGGACATCATACTGGTAAGGCAGAACATCAAAAAAGTAGAAAATATTGAGGAGAAAGTTTGACACAGGGACTGCAACTATGGGCTCAACCCACAGCTGTGAGGGTGGCTAGGACCACGCAGGGTCGTGTTTTACTGTACAACGGACTGTGAGGAGTTTGAATTGACTCCAGCTCACCCAACCACAACAACCACAATTCCTTATTATGTTATAACTCTGGACTCTATGGCTATCATCCCAGTCTGGAGGGTTTTCTTTGCTATCCTAATGGACATGCTTAAGGTGGTGCTAAGTCCTAACTTTAGTAGTGGGTTTGTACAAAGCCACACCCTCTGTTGTATGGCCTATTGAAAGTCAAAAGACACTCCTCCATCAAAGTCATATCTCTCTGTACAAAGTAATCACAGACACAGGGAACGCTAGCAATTCCAAGACCATTGGAAGAAGAGCACATCTGAGATCTCTGTCTAAAGTGGAGGACTCTGAGACCAGGCACCAGGGACTGTGACGCAGAGACTCGAGCAAAAGAGCCACATTGAGACTAGAGGCTGAGGCAAGGAATCCATCAGACAGAACCGAGGAGCAGGAGTCAGACTCTTGCTTTGTGAGGCAGAGTGACAGGGAGGCTTCCTGGTCCACTGAAGTGAGGCAAAGGGACAATGTGACCGAAAGACTGAGGACAGGGAAGGGACTTGTCTGCCTGCTAAGGTGGGGGGTAGTGGTGGGGGTGGGTGAGTTGCTGTGTAGCTGTACTATTTACCGAATCTGACTTTTGGTAAACGTAGATGTTATATGGAATTTGCAATTAGGCATCAAGATGGCTATAATAACCAGAGCTGTGAGATATTTTGGCATGGCATCTCCATGGGATTTTATTCTGGAAAGGCTTTCTAAAAGGCAACACTTGTACTTTTTTTTAGAGATGATGCATATTGTCTCGTACTATTCTAATTATTATTGGGTAATGGATTTGAAGAGGCCAGTGGATGGCGCAAACGATTGACACCTATGCCTGCTAATCAAAACACAGCCAGTGGTCCCTGGGAAGAAAAGACTGGTAAGTCACTTCCCAAAACATCAGCCCCCCACAAGCCCTGTGGATGATAGCTGGACCACCAGCAGCTGTTAGTGTGGTGCACGTGAGCAGTTTGAATTAACCAGCTTTCCCTACTACGGCAAAACAGGCTCTGCTTTTCTTCTCTAACTTAGAGCAGCTGGGGCATAGACCTCAAACCCAAATGTTTCCTGCAATGTTTGCTGCGTTTGTTTTCAGTGACAAGCACTACTTTTAGGATTTATTAATGATGTCGGTACCAGTAAGAGGGAAGTTTCAAATTTTTTTAAGGTGAATGAGGACTTGATAGTACCCCTCAAAAGTCCAAAAGAATAGCAGCTGCCAGAATTAACTGTGCTTCAGGCTTAGATCCCTTTTATTCGTGGAGGTTTCAGCTCATAGTGACAGGTCATTTTACAGATAACTGGTTCAGTAATGTGCTTTGTGTTTCTCTTCTACTTCCCAGTTCATGGTGTAGCACATAGTGGTGGAGTCTTAAAATCACACGAGGAGCTGGCCCACATCTGTTCCCAGGACAACGGTTGGGCTGTATTTGCCTGCAGCCACCGAAGGAGATTCAGAATCCCAGAGGAGGAGCCGAAGGCCTGACTAATTGCAGTTATAAACAACTACAGTAGAACCCCCCTACTCAACTCTGTCAGGACTTCACACAATCAGATTGGAATGCGAAATGTCAAGAAAATTTTGCATCGGAGCACAAACAAAACATCGGTATCTGACCCGATTCATGTTTCGGTCACTTGGCATTAGTGGGCGTTGTTAGTAAGCATTGGTTAAACGTTTTGCGGCTGTTCCAGGCGTTTTACTATTATTTTCTTAGTTTTTGTGGCTTTTTATACTGTTTTTAGATAAAAAGCATGGGCCCGAAGATTAAGAGTTTTTTGAAAAGAATCGTCACGTCAAGACAATTTAGTAAAACTTTTAGAGCACAGTTAAGGAAATACTAACAACAGACCACATTAGACAGTGTTGTTGTTGTTGTTTTTTTAAAAGAGGAACCCAACCAGGTGCTAGTGAAAAGAGGGAAACTCCTGAAAAACAGCTATGAAGGATTTTATGGAAGGGGATTCCCCTTCCAAAATGTAACTCTCTCGACACCTCCTCTCCACATCCGTGTCCACAGATCCAGATCCATATCAGTCTCAAGGTGTGGGCCCTACTGTAGTTGTTAAAAATTCTTTTAATGTTGTGTTTCTTATTTAAATTATAATAACTTGGAACTTACTTATTTTGAAATTTCTATGCAATGTTTTGCATAATAAGGCAAGGTTAGGGTAACCACTTTGTGGTGAAGAATGGATTAATCTGTTTTCATTTATTTCTTATGGAAAAGATTGATTCAGATCTCGCCTGGAAAGCTCCTCCACACTTTTTCTAGGACAGATCAGCATCGAGGTCCAGGTTCTACAGGACCTTCTTTGCCATAAGAAGGGAAGGGTGGTGTCTGGCTGCCATCACATACCACTTTGACCTAAAGCTTCTATAGAAGAATCCTGAGAACAAGGAAAATATGGAACAAAATTCTATATTCTCATGGAGTTTTCTAGAGATACAGAGGCTCCTACCCCTAAAACTGTTGCCCTGAGATGATATTTAAGCCTTAAATAATAATAAAAAAATGCCTGGAAATCTTTTAAAAATGAATCAGTAGCTTAATTAGTAAAGACCATATGCCATGATTGTGCTTCTTTAAGATCTAGTGATACATATGGGGTTAAATCGAAAAAAGCAACACAAAAGATTACTCTATGAATCAGAATCGTCTCAATGTCAGTGGGCTAGAGGGCAGTGAGTTTATGTTAATGGTGGAGGAGGAGTTCAGACAAGGAGCATGAGAATAATTGCACAACTCACAGAATGTTATCAATGCCACTAAAATGTATCTGTAGACAATGCTAAATTGAAGGATAGTCTTTTGTGTACATTCTCAATAACAAAAGTAGAAATAAAGTAAATTATTTTAAGGGGGATTATATACTTAATATCTCAATCTACAGTGCACCCAAACCGACAAACATTGCCAGAGGCTTAGACTATATTTACAGTCTACAATTAAGCACACCCTATTTTGCTGCCATTCTCTCCCCAAATCCTCTTTTAATTATACATAAGCTCTAAAAGCCTCATGCTGTTTGAATTATTAAGATTTTACCCATTAGCATTTGTCTGATAAACTTCACCCCCCTAAGAGCTAGCATACTATAAATATGGTTTTGTTTATCATTTTCAACTGTTAAATATCTTAGCTCTGACATCATTAGCCTCTTATTATCTGGGCATTGATTTTCAAGATACTCTTCTGACTCCCCAGGAAACTCTTGCACTTCTAGGCAAAAGTGATGAACTCAAACTTGTACCGGCAGGAAAATGAAGGAAGAAAGGGATAAAGGCGTGCTATATTTAAATAGATTTATAGACAGAGGCAAACAGGGTATAGAGTGAATCTGTTACTCTATTCATCTACAAATTGTATTTCATAACCATTTTGTGTTAATATGCTAGCAAATGAATTAAGAATCTGGAGTATAGAAGGTCGAAAGGAAATTGAGCAACCCTGATAGCAAACAGATATAATTCCTTTCTCTTATCGTCAGATTCCTATTCATTAAAAGACATTTCTACCATGTCATCAAATTTAATGATTATTTTGAACTTATTACATTTTTGCTGCCATAGAAGCTCATTTGACAGAGAAAGTGTTCTATCATTTCTCAAGAAAGACATTCTTTGGGCTCTAGCAACTTCTTAAACAGAGCCTCTGTTTATATCCCTGAAGGCACTTTGAAAGGTAATTTCAGAGAAAGAAAACAGTTTGGGAAATGACTGGCTGCTGTTTGCTCTCTTTTGTTAGGCTAGGGCTTCAGCCCACATCAGAAGCTCCTGCAAAACGTTGGGAAGTGTGCTTCTCTGGGCCCTACACTAAGAGTGTTTTTTATTTAATTTAGTAGCCCATGAGTGTGTTAATGCTCTAAGCGGCCAACTGAAATCACGTCACCCAGAGGTAACTCAGAAGAAAGCCTGGGGATCTACCTCTGAAAAGAACCAGCAGCTGTTGAAAAGGATGTTACATGCAGATTCTGCTCTGACATACATACATGGTAAATGGATAGATTTAGGGTGGGACCAAACAATTAACATTGTGAACAAATTCCAGATCTAGGGGACACTCTAAGCACCATAGTATGAGGATACTTGTTGAAGGTGGGGTAGTGGTGGTAGGTCGCCTACTTTCTGATACAGTCTATTCTGACCTAATTCCGCCCCCCCTCATTTCACTCAGTCTACCACACATCTATTCCCAAATGATCTAATTTTCAGAGGAACCAAAAATCTTTTGGGCCTTGTTGGCTTTCACAAAGAGAGAGAGTAGACAACTTAGTTTGTAATATTCTATGCTCATATTATGTAAGCAATTTTTCTAAGGAGAAAAATGATTTCTGAGCTAGATGAGTTTTATTGCTTAACAATAAGTGGGCCGGTAAAAGCTAGAGTAACTATTTTTTTGACTGCCAAATTGAAAGACAAAGTAACTCTTGAGGCTGAAACAGCTGCAAAGGCAGTTGTGGGAGTCAGCACTCCATCAATGGAAATCCAAAGTAGCTGAAGCAGCTTTCTCCAAACACGTAAGTGCTTTTCTTCTTCCATATAACTCATTCATGCAACAACATTATGCTCTTCTCAAAAGTGCCAACATTGTCATTTTTGTAAACAAGCCCTTCTAAAGTGATGAAATTAAAACCTCCACCTTTAAAACACAAAACCAGCTCCACCTGGTATTTTGGCTTATAAATAGGGAGGCCCTAGCTTATTTGCCACTTCTAATGGTGTCTTTAAGTCAAGTTTTATGTGTCATAGATTGAATTTCCAAACAAATCCGTCTTAGAAGAAGAAATATACCCAGAATGCTCCTTAGGGGGGAGCATGGGATGATTTCGTCTCACATACTTTGGACATGTCATGGAGTAGACCCTGGAGAACGGTGTGCTTGGTAAAGTAGAACATCAGCAAAACAAAGACAGACCCTGGACTAGAAGGAAGGACAGAGTAGCTACCACAACTGTGGGCTCAAACACAGAACTTACGCTGAGAACTGCCCAGGATGGAGTTGCGTTTTGTTGTCTTTTACAAAGGAACTCTGAGTGACAAGCCATCTTGACGGCACAACAATATGGATTGAATTGTATCTCCCCCCAATATATGTCACTTTCATTGGACCGTGAATCTCTGGTTTAGCAGTTGTGCAATTAGCTAGCCTGGAAGTTATATAATGATCACCCATGAGTCTGCAGGGTGTGATACACCATCAGAGGATTAAAAGTGGGCTGCCGCACCCCAAGTCCTGCCACAGTCCTAATCCAACGTAGGATGCTGTTCTACCCCGAGAAGGGAGAGAAGTCAACAGGAATCAGTGGTCCCTACCACCACCAAGGGAGAGGAGACAGGCAGGACTGGAAAGCATCCCTTGTACCTGCAGTCACTGTACTGTGAAACTCCAAAATCTGGGAACATCTGATGCCAAGATATCTGCCAGGGCTGCTGAGACTACAGATGATGAACGGCAAAAAGGATCTTCCCACAGAGCTTCCAGAGAAAAAAAAAGCCTTCCTCGAGAGTTGGTCTCTGACCTCTGTTCTAGCCTTCCCTAAAGGATGGGAGAATAAATTCCTGCTTCTTAAAATCATCCACTTGTGGTTTGTCTCTTATAGCAGTACTAGATAACTAAAACCGTGAGTAGGAACAGGTGTATATGATCCTTATTTATCCTGAATAAATTCAAGAAAGGACACTTGGTGGTGGTAGGGTAAGTACCGGGTTGCTAACTACAAGGTCAGTGGTTCAAACCTAGCAGTTGCTCCATGGAAAGATGAGGCTGTCTATTCCCTGGAAGACCGATGGTCTCCGAAACCCCAGGGAGCGGTTCTAGTCTGTCACTGTGAGTCAGAGTCAATTCCACAGCGGTGGTTTTGGTCTTTCATTATATATTGTTTCTTTTTGTTTCAGTGTATGAAAAGGCTGTAGGACTTTTGAACAATTTCAGAGCTGCCTGTGCAACAAGTAAAGGTAATTATGATGAAGGGTCTTTTGCATGTGGGGTTGTGCCTTCATCTCAAAGTGAGGTCAAGCTTACAGAAATCTAAAGGTCATGTATGATTTGTCCTTAAGTTGGATGTTTGTAATTCAGAAACTGACCGTGTTTCCATCCCCTCCCCCCCACCCCTTTCAAAACTGAAGAGTGTGGCCACAGGTTCCGAGGAGCATGCAGGGACAGACTTTCTCTGCATTTAAACGGAAGTTCTTCCCTGATTTGAGCTTCTATTGTGCAACTTGCCATTCACCAGCTCTGTCAGGGATTCCTCTCTAAACGGATTCTATACTGACTGTGTTAGTTTTCAATTGTGGTCAACCAGTTGCTACAGATGTAACAGCTAAGGCCAAGATATTATTGTATAGTTCTATCGATCAGGAATATTTGGTCTAGATCTCATGAAACTGAAGTGAGGGATCATCATGATGCAATATTTTCTTAAGGGCATAGAAGAGGCTTCTGTTTCCTGCTTCTTTAAGAATTGAATTCCTTGACATTGTAGATAGCCAAGTTTCCTTGGTGACTTGCAGTTCAAGCTGTTCTCAACTTTTGGATGCCCCCTGTATTCTGGGTTCCTCCCCATTTCCTCCAGTATTAAAACTTGTTCCACTGTGTTCAGATACTTGAAATTAAGTCTCCTTTCCCTGCTCATCTTTCTGTCCATTCACAAAAAGCTCTTCCGCCTTTAAGGATGTATACCATTATCTTGGACTCCCCCAGACAGTCCACATCTCATGGTCCATGAAAAGTCCTTATTTGTTACTATGCAATGCCAGGTTGCACCCCATTCATAGCAACAATACAGGACAGAGAAGAACTGCTTCTTTTGAGAGAAAAAGAAGTTGTTCTGCATACTGATACCAGGAGAGCAGGAGTCCATTGGGACACATGCACACACGATTTGACACTAAGCGTTAAGGGCTCAAACACAAGCGCAGACGGTGTTTTGGTCTGCCATACATAGGGTTGCTATAGTGGGGACAGACTTAAGGGTATCTAACAGAAGGAACTAAAGCGTCTAATGTATGCATTTGTATATATGTGTGCGCGTGTGTTTGTGTATGTGTGTGATTTTTGTGGGCTGAAGTAAACAGATTATGGTATGTGATCAGGATACTATCTAACCAGCACTTTATTTGTGATAAATATTAGAAGAGTGCCTTTTATGGGACCATAGGCCAGAGAGATTAGAGTAATCAAGAGGTGAGTCAGAACACAACTAAACCATCAAGAATCTCCTAGCTAATTTTCAAAAGATATGTTTGAGGAGTTTGATCCTGACTCTTAAACATGTTCCAGGCTTGTATGAGTTGATGGGGATGGAATGAATATTGATAGTTGGCATGTATAGAAGAGGGTGATGAAATTCAAGACTCCACAAGCATGGGGAGTACAGGAGGATGAGTGTCTACTCTTCCACTCACCCTGGCAAATCAGGACCGCTGGGGATTAGTGAATGATAAAGCAAGTAACCTATGTAGAACACTCCCTTAATTAAGAAATGGATTATTGGGGATTTTACTTTAATTAGCCACCGAGTACCACATTAACCTTTTCTCATGTTGCTAGAAAGTTACAGCTTGACTCTCCTAGGTAGAATTGCTCCAAATGTAATCTACTGTCCTTAGGCATATGAAATTGAAAAGAAATGAAATATGAAGAAGCTATGGTTACTATTTCCATTATAAGGTAATTACAAAACTCAAATTATGCATGCATATATTCATACATGATTGTGTAATGATTTTAAATGAAGCAATTACTTTGAGATACTCATTAGTTCTAGTTATAAATGATTACACATTATATAAGAATTAATGTTTTATACTTATTTACATTTGGAACATATTTTAAGATGAGGCTTTCTGCTTGGATAATCTTATTAATGTATTACAATCTTATTTATGCAAGATAGGGTTACATGATTCTGGGTTACATATATACTATTTTAATTTTCTTGTAATTCTCTGGAATATTAAGCTTTATTTGAAATGCTATATTTTTGTAAACTGTTATGTAGTTTGCACTAAACTTTGATGTTATTTTTAGCTTAATGTGTTTAATTTATTATTAAAAGCCATTTGAAGGAAATTTAATAAATGACATTGAACTTTTATACTTAAAACTAGAAGAAAATTGAATATCTGAAGTGTTTTAAATTTAAGATGTCTATAATTTAAGAAGTTAAAAAGTAATATTCTTATTTTGAATTACTATCTTGCACATAACATTTCTGGGAAAGATAAAATGTAACTTCTTTAATTGTTATTGATGTGAATTATAGAAAGATGAGTAATGTTAAGAAGTAAACAGTCCACTGAAATAGTTCCTTGTTACAGGAAAATATGATGAATAACAGACAAAACACAGTTATTCCTTTGAGAATATAAAAACAAAGATATGAAACATAATTGTATAGATGAATGCTAAAAATGATATGAATACATAAACATTAAGAATACATTTAAAATGGATACTAAATCAAAACAAATTTCACTTTACAGAACTTAAAAATATATGTGTGGAATTTTTATACATTAAGTACATAAGCCAGTATTTATGTATTTTTCCAGATTTTTTTGGGGGGGGCATCACTGCCCTCTGGTGGTGGGAGTAGGAGGTCCAGCCTTTGCTCCTGTGGAGCCGGAATTGAACCTCCATCCCAGTGGGCCGCAGTCCCGTGCACAAACACTACGCCACCGGGGCTCAGCCTTATTTTTCCAGTTGAATTAAAATTTCCTTTTTACCTGTTATGAAGTGCCACAAATACTAAACAAGGATGGCAGATCTCAGCAGAAACATGTTGTGAAGAGAATCGTTGTGGGTTGAGAAAGTAAGAACTGGGCCAAGGCTAACAGAAAGGAGTGGCTGGCAGAGTGACATGAGACAAGCTAGGAATGTCCGGGGGAGAGGGATGTGTAGGAGGTTTATTGTTAATGACTAAATTAGGCCAGATGTGAATTCTATCAAGGGTGGGCACAAGTTCAAAAAGATCAGAAGTACCAAATTTGATTTGGTTATGGCAAATTTCAAATAAATGTAGGCTTCCCATTTGGATTGTCTCAGCAGTTGTTGAGTACCAGACTATGTACTCAGAAAAGAAGCCAGGGGAAAAGGTAATAGGAGCAAATGGTAATCAAATCTACGAGGATGGATAGCATTTTCCAGTGAGGGAGTAAATATCAAGATATAACCTCAAATATTTAAAAGGTAAGTAGGTGAAGAGATCTGAAAGAAGTTAGAAAGACGTTCCCAACAAAGTAGGAGGTGTGAGAGGCTAAGGCACCTTGTTTATGATGCTGCATATAATTGATATCATAGTTATGGACCATTTCTCCAGAAATAGTGCAATTGCAAATAATATTAACATGTTAATGAGCTTTCTCCTCCTTAACTACATATGATTTCTTTAGGAGAGTTAGCATGCAAGGATCAGCTGCCATGTTTCCTTTTACATATGGAGATATTAATGTAGAAAGGAAAATAAATAACCTTGTCTTGTAAGTCTGTCATCTACTGTGATATCTTTAGTCTTTGGTATTTCAGACTGCTTGTCAGCAATTTTATGAAGTAGTTTCAAAATACTATTGCTCAAAATTACAGCCGCCATCACACATATCTATTGGGTTATTTTGATGTAACACGGAGAGTGAGATGGGTCAGATATTTCAAAATTTCTTTGTTTCTAAATTCTAATTTCCTTTGATTCTTGTCAGCACTGGAAGGGGTAATTTTTAAAAGACACCTATAAAAGTGATGATAAGGGTTCTCTGCTGTTTACCTTTGCTGTACTCAACATTAATACAAATATTATTCATACTGTATACAAATAGTCTCCTTTTGTTTTTCTGCTTCTTCCTCCTGGAGGCATCTCACATTATTCCCAAATCTGTCAAGAAATGTACTATTTTCACAAAGCAAAATTTTTTATCTAGTTTGCTATCTTTTCATTGGGTCTTTCTTTTTGCTTTTGCCATTTTAATTTTTTGTTTTTAAGTGTTGCTTAAAAAATGTTAGACAGCTTTCCATTATTTTAGTAGGTAAGTTATGTTTCTTACATCAGCAAAAAAAAGAATGTTGTTCTTAGATGCCTTCATATCTGTTCCATTTCCCAGCAATTCAATGAACAGCAGAACTCAGTGTTGCTCTGTCCTGTGCCATCTTTGCACTTGTCAGTTTTGAACCATCATCGAAGCCGCAGTGTCAATCTATCTCGTAGGCTTTGTGGTAGTCTAGCTAGACGAGCGAAACAAATTCAGAGACACACATGTGTATAAGATGGAGCTTTATATATAAGAGCAATTGAACATTGAGGAAACTTCCCAGTGCATTCCAGATCTCTCCTTAAGTCCAATATTAGCCCATATGTCTGATACCAATCTATAAATTCTTCTCCAGATTTATGAAACACATGCAATGACACAGAATGCAGGAAGGTCACAGGCCAGTGGATGGGAAGTTTTGTGAATCCAATGGTATTGTAAGCATTTCAGTGCTGACAGGTTTCTCCATATGGCTTCTCCAGCTCCCAGGTCTCTGGTTGCCTCATGTGGCTTCTTGTCAGATATATCTTGCAGCGAGTGACGCCAAGTCCCGCTTCTAGCAAGTTATTTATCTCTTTAGTGCCTCGAAATGGGTTCATCAAGCTGCGACTGGATTGACAGGTAACCTCCCCCCCTTCACTCATAAGGCTCAAACTGAGAGCAGATTGTGCAAGTACTTTCACTTATTTGCTGCCCCATTCACTTTATCGAGCATGATGTCCTTTCCCAGGGACTGATCTCTCCAAAGCACATGAAATAAAGTATTTTTCCTTTCACAGAGCGTTCTTGCTAGATTTCTTCTAGGACAGATCTGTTTGGCCTTTTGGCAGCCCATGATACCTTCAGTGTTCTTTGCCGGCACCAGAGTTCAAATGCATTGATTCTCTTTTGGCCTTTCTTATTCAATTGTCCAACTTGCAAAAACTGTATCCGAAGTGACTGACAATACCATGACTTGGTTCAACTGACACCAGGTTCACCTTAAAACTCAAATTGATAACCATGGCCTTCACTCTAAAGAGGTTTGGGGCAGAAGATTTTTCCAATACTTTGCATCATTTGATATCTTGACTGCTCCTCCTGCGAGTGTTGATTATGGATCCAAGCTTGATAAAGTCTTAGAAAACTTCACGCTTTACTCCATTTATCTTGGTCCAGTTGTCAGGATTTTGGTTTTCTTTACTTGAGCGATGATTAATGTCAAAGACTAAAATTCTTGATCTCTCATCAACAAGTGCTTCAAGTCATTCTCACTTTCAGCAAGTAATGTTGTATCATCTGCATCTTGCAGATTGTATTAATAAGTCTTCCTCCCATCCTGTTGCAGAATTCTTTTTCGTATAGTCCAACTTCTAGAATTATATGTTCAGCTTAAAAATTGAATGAGTATAGTAAAGAATGAAGCCTTGACACATACCCATACCTTTCCTGATTTTAAACCATGCGGAATCCCCTGTTCTGCGTAAATGAGTGTCTCTTGTTCCATGTACAAGTTCCATATGAGCACAATGAAATCTTCTGGAATTCCCATTTCTCAATTCTATTCATAGTTCATTATGACTCATACAGTCTAATGCCTATACATAGTCAATAAAATACAAATAAACATTTTTATGGCATTCTCTGCTTTCAGCCAAGATCCATCTGACATTGGTGAGGATATACTTTGTTCTGGGGCCTCTTCTGAATTCAGCCTGAATTCCTGTCCCCTCCCTATTGATGTACCTCTGCAGTCATTGTTGGACAGAAATAAAAAGGAATAAAAAATGTAGTGGTGTCATTCAATACTGTTAGCGTAGACTTTTAAGATCTGAGAAAGAATTTTCAATTATTTGTAAATCTCAACATAAGAACACTTGGAAACATTACAAATTGAGTCACTATTCATCTACAAATTTAATGTCTTCATGCTTTAAGTAGGAAATTTCCATGGAAGAATATCAGAGTTTATGGCGAAGACAGGATGAAATAACTTGTTTTCTAAAGTATTTTTACATTTAAGTTTTGTAGAAGAACATTCTTGGAGATGTCTGGGCTAAATTTGGCTTTCCTCTAAAGAGGTCTTTCTATAATTCTCTTTGGCTCTCATATTAAGAGTAAGCAAAGATTAGATAAAGCAAAAAAGAATGAAAACAAATATATTTAGCATACAAGTCTAAATAGACTGCCAGGTTTTTTATGTTGTTGTTTTAGTTATTGGTTGTTGTTTTACCTGGGGAAAAACAGGCCAAGAGGAGAGGGGAGTTTGGAAGGTGATGTTAATGAATGGGCTTTTAGGGTGTGAAATCCTGGGTTTTTGTCTAAATGCCCATAATCAGGTTTCTTGGAGAAACCTGTACAGAAATAAGTTTATAAGAACTAGTGATAAAGGGAAGAATCATGTTTTTCTTTGTGAAGCTACCTTCAAACATTATTATGGGTGTATTTCATTGCTCTCTGCTCTTGGAAGGAAAGTAAAAGGACAGAATTAAGATTGATTGGATAAAGATATCAACTTGTTAATTGGGTGACTGCCCTCAGCTTCTTAATCATTCATCTTTGATAACTTTTATTTTTTGTGATTTATTCACTGAATTAGGTGGGGGGGGCGGTTAACATTTCAGATCATCCTGTCTGCATTCAATTATTCATACCACTCATCCTGCCCCCTTGGAGTCTACTCTACCCCTCACCCTTGACTCCGTTCTTCCTCTTGTGACCCTCCATGTTCCCTATCACCAAGTGGAACCTGTCACCTCTTTGGTCTATTGCTTTATCTTAATCTCCTATCCCCCCACCATGGTGACCTCCAAAGTCTTCTTCTTTTGGTATAAGAATATTTGTCCTTCCCTGCCCCCTCCTCTCTCCTTAGACTCATGGTCTCAAACATTGTGTCCTTTGTGATTGAGTAATTTCACTCAGCATTATGTTCTTCAGGCCCATCCATGCTTTGAGGTGATTCATAATTTCCACTTTTTTTCTAACAGGAATTATACTCCATTGTGTGCTCTGGTAATAATCTGTGAGAAGAACTAATATCAGAGTAGTCCCAAGGAGTGGGAGATTAGCGATATCCTAAATGTCCTAGTCTTCCATTAGCCTCTCCAGCGCTGTGCTTGTCCCACCATCCACCTCTTCTCTTGAGGACTTTCCCTTACCTTCACGAGTTTTGTGAATTGCTCCAATTTCTCACAGAAACTCATGGATTTTTGAGGAGTTGTCTCATATAGTGGTGGGTGTCATTCAATCTAACATGCAATCCAGAATGCGGTGAGTCAAATGCAGGATCCAGAGCCAAAAATGTCCAAAAGTCACAGCAGGTCCTTTGGTTTCCAGAGCTCAGTCTTTGTTTCCAAAGCTTTGTTTCCAAAGCTCAGTCTTTGACTAGAGGTCTGGTTTTCCAGCTGAGGAGATGAATATGTGAAACTCTAAGGAAGCACTATTTTAAACAGATCCCAGGAGACAAAGGAGAGTGTGGTTTAATTCATATATTTTTCTAAAGTAGGACCTTAAAAATGTCATCTCAGGAATGCTAGTGGTGTAAGGTTTACGCATTGGGTTGCTAATGGTCATGTCAATAGCTCAAAGCCACTACTTGCCCCATGGAAGAAAGGCAGGGCTTTTTATTCCTGTGAAGAGTTACAGTGTCACAAACTCATCGAGGCAGTTCTGCTCAGTCCTGCAGTGTCACCATGACTAGAAGGGTCATATTAATTGACTATAACATATATATATATATATGTATATACACACACAAGTTTCTTCATCTATTCGTCTACTAATGGGCATTTGTGTTGTTCCCATCTTCTTGTTATTGTGAATGGTACTGTGATGAACATGCGTGTGCATATATCTGTTTGTATTTTGATTTTTACTTTTTCACGGTGTATGCCCAGCACGGGTATTGCTGGATCATATGGAATTTCTATTTCTAGTTATTTGAGGTAGTGACATATTGATTGCCGCAAGGAGTATGCACATGTACAGTCCCACCAATGTCTTATTTTTATAGGCCAGAGTCATTTATTTTATCTTTTGTTATATATGTGTCTTTTTTAATATTTATATCTATGCCCTATAATAGAGTTCTAAAGATTATCTTTATTTTCTCATTGATGATATTTAGAGCTCTGAGATTTACATTCAGGTCTTTGATCCATCTTGAGTTCACTTTTGCATCTAGGGTGAGAGATGGGTCATAATTCATTCTTCTGCAGATGGAGATCCAAGTTTTCTGACACTATTTGTTGAGGAGACAAATTCCTGTCGTTACTCTTTTTTGAGTATTAGCTGTCTGCAATGGATGAATTTATTTCTGGGTTCCATTTGTATATCTAGCTATCTATCATTGTACCAGCACCAGGATCTTTTGACTACTGTAGCTGTGTTTTTTGAAGTCAGAAAATATAAGGCTTTCACTTTTGTTCTTAAGGAGATTTTTTGTTTATTCTGTATCCCTTTCTACTCCCACACAAATAATTGGTTTTCCTATTTATGTAAAGAATGAACATGGGATACAAAATTGCATCAAATTGCATCATATTAATAGATTGATTTTGGTACGTCATTTTCATAAGGTTAAGTCTTTCTATCCATGAACATAGAATATTCTTATATTTACATAGGTCTCTTGTGGATTTTTTTTGTATTAGTATTCTGTAGTTTTCTTTGTACAATTCTTTTGTTGATTGAGTTAGGATTATTTCTAAATATTTCATCTCTTATAAGCCTATTGTAAATGTTATTTTTTTCTTTTTCAGCACTCTCATAGTTTATGGTAAACCAATCGATTTTTTTTGTGTTAATCTTATATCCTATCATATACAGAATACTTTGATTTTATTCAGCAATTTTTCCCATTTTTGAGATGTTCTACATATATATGCAAATAGTGAGAGTTTAAGTTCTTCTTTGCACACTTTTATTGCACATATTGAACATCATTGTTAATGCTTATCCATTTTGTCCTATCTCCATAGCTGTTACTGTTCATGTCTCTAGTAGCCACTCTGATCTCAGTGCTTATTCTGATAAATAAATTCAACTGGTTCATGATATTTAATTGCCATAATTCTTCTGGTCTCTATGATTCTCAGATCTCATTATTCCCATTTCAATCAGTGCGTTGGATGGCAGAGAATACCCACCACTGAGTGTCTTAGTAATGTGGATGACTTTTCAGTACCACATCCTAAGCTCTCATCACTTTGATAAATAATGCTTTCTTTAAGTTCTCCTAATGTTATGATATAAAAAAGGGCACCTCTGAAAATCTTATGCATTCCTTTGAAACACTTTCAAGTACCAAAAGCGTAGTGAATGGAAGCAGAACATTATTGGAAATAGTGCCAGAAGATGGACCACTTGAATCAGAAGACACTCAAAATGGGAGAATAGTTCTTGTTCATGGATAGAAAGACTTAATGTTGTGAAAATCCCGATATTAGGAATAGCTGAGGAATAGGTGCTTTCTCAAATAAGGGTCAGCCACAGTGATCTTCACTGGTTGATGGATCACAACTCAAGGTAAGAAGGAACAGGACAAAAACCTAATAATCGGAACTTGGAATGGATAAAATATGAATCTAGGAAAATGGCAAGTGATCAAAAATGGAATGAAATGCATAATGAATGATGTTTGGGGCATTAGTGATCTGAAATGGATTGGTACTGGTCATATTGAACCAGAAAAATTATATGGTTTACTATACTGGAATGACAGAATCAAGAGGGATGGTTTTGAATTCACAATCAAAGAACACATTTCAAAATCTATTTTGAAATACAGTGCAGTTAAGGAAGATTATATCTATCTGACCTCATCCAATCAATACAATTATGGTTCAAAATGATGCACCAACTACCAAAAAAATAGTGGTAAAATAAAGAATGCGATCAATATCTTTAAAAGGAACCCTGGTGGCATAGTGGCTGTGCATTGGACTGTGAGGTCAGCAGTTCAAAACTACCAACCACTCCTTGCAGAGAGACAAGACTGTCTTCTGTGGAAAGCAGTATAGTCTCAGAAACCCAAGGGACATTCTACCCTGTCTTATAAGGTCACTCTGAGTCCACATTGATCTGATGTCAGACGAAATCCTTTCGTCTGAGACTGACAAAACCTTGAGTTACAATTTTGAAAGATTCTCTGAAAATAGCGTTGGGTGATGCAGGAGGCATCAAAAAAAAAGTCAGAATCTGTACCAAAAATTACTAGTAAACATTCTACCATTTCAGAAGGTAGTCATGAGCAAGAATCCATGTTACTGAAGGAAGAAGTTCAAACTCCACTGAATGCATTAGTCAAAAATAAAGCTCCAGGAATGGATTGAATACCAATTAAAATGTTTCAAGAAGCTCATAAAGCATTGGAAGCATCTAATACAGAAAGTTGGAAGACAAGCTAGTTGACCAACTGACTGGAAGATATCTATATTTGGACTCCTTCCAAAGAGTTCTATCATTGACAGTACATGCCACTTTTTGCTGAAGATCATCCTGCAATGGTTGCAGCAGTGTATTGACAGTGATCTGATAGAGGTTTAGACCAGATTCAGAAGAAGCTGTGGAGCAAGGAATGCCCTTGCTGATGCCAGATGAATTGTGGCTGGAAGCAGGTAATACCAAAAAAGATGTTTACTTAGGTTTAAATGACTATACCAAAGCCTAAGCTGTGTGGATCATAACAAACTATGGATATCCTTGAGAAGAATGGGATTCCAGAACACTTCATTGTCTTCATTCCTAAAATGTCAGTTGTGAGGGCAGAACTAGTGAATACTGCCTGGTTTAAAAATCAGGAAAAATGTGCATCAGGATTGTATCCTCTCACCATTCTTATTCATTCTGTATGTTGAGCAAATCAGAGAAGCTGATTATAAGAAGAAGAGTGTGGTATCAGAATTGGAGGATGGCTTATCAATAACCTGAGATACGCAGATGACACAACCTTGCTTGATGGAAATGAAAAGGACTTGAAGTACTAATGAAGATTAAGGATTGATCTTTCAGTATGGACTTACAACTCAATGTCAAGAAGACAAAGACCCTCATAACTGGACCAATAGATAACCTGATAAATGGAGAAAAGATTGAAATCATGAAGGATTTGGTCTTACTTGTATTTATAATAAATGATCTTCGAAGCAGCAATCTCGAGATCAAAATATGTATTGCATTAAGTAAACCTGTTGCACAAGACCTCTTTAGAATGCTGAAAATCAAGGATGTTATTTTTTACAATAAGGTGAGCACAAGGTATTTTCCATTACAATTTGAGCACCAAATAAGGTAGACTGAAGAAGAATTTCTGCTTTTGCATTGCGGTCTTGGTTAATTGTTGGTTGGAAGTATTGAAAACTCACACTGATGGCCAAAAGGACAAAACGATCTGTCTTGGAAGAACTAAGACCAGAGTGCCCTTTAGAGGGAAGGATGGTGAGACTCATCTTACAAACTTTGGACATGTTTTCAGGAGATTCATATCCCTGGAGAAAGACATCATCCTTGGGAAAATAGAGGGCAGCAAAATGAAGAATGTCCTTAAAGAGATGGACTGATGGACTCAAGAATAGTAACAATTGTGAGGCTAGTGCAGGACCATGCAGGGCTTCATGCTGTTCCATGTATGGTAGCTATGGGTCAGAACTGACTTGATGTCACCTAACAGCAATAATATGGATTAATTTGATTAAATAATTTGATTAAATTCAAGCATGACATTTATCTGAGCTTTCTAATCCTTTCTATGATCTTCTATGAAAATTCTGTGATTTCTATTTCACATAGTATAAACCTTTGCTTTTCTAGGATTCTCAGTTTTCTAGTGTTTTCTGTCCCTTTCCTTCGAAACCTGTTTGTTATATGTTTTTTAGCTCTTGCTAGTACATGCTGCCTAGCTTATGTTCTCCCCAAGTTGTTACTTGACCCTACTTATCGGCCCAGTGAGCAAAGGGAGAGGTAAGGTTGATTTGAGAATGGAATGCTTCACTATCTTTAAGGCTTTAAAACTCATGGTGACCCCTGGAGGGCAGGGTAGAGCTGCCCCATGTGGGTTTCTGAGACTGTATTTAGGACATAATCCTTCTCCAGCTGGAATCCTAATCTTATTGCTGGAGTCTTGTTATGTTGAGTCTAATGGTCTTTGGAATTCTCCAATACTATTGCTTAATCCTGTCCATAACTTTTTTTTTTAGCCGTCCTACTGCAGGAGATGGGAGTTTTTTATGGACTGTTAAGAAGACCCTCTGGTTGTCTCAATTTTGTTCCTATTTTAAAGTAGAATTTAGGGCTGAGCCCCGGTGGCATAGTGGTTGTGCGCGGGACTGCGGCCCACTGGGATGGAGGTTCAATTCCGGCTCCCAGGAGCAAAGGCTGGGCCTCCTACTCCCACCACCTGAGGGCAGTGATGCCTAAAATTAAAAAAAATAAATAAATAAAGTAGAATTTAATTCTTAAAATACAATCAATTGTACTTAGAAACAGCCACCATTCCATTATATATATATGACTATTTTCCAGTATTCTCAAATGCCTCACAAACCTACCTCTTGGGGCACTAATAATTATATTGCACTGATAGAAGAAATTACATGTGCTCTATCTGCTCTCATGACTGGGTTCTCATTGCCATTAATGTGGATAATCGAGTGCTCAAATGCTATTTTTTATTATTAAATCATTTTACTGGGGGTTCATATAACTCTTATCACAATCTATTCATCCATCTACTGTGTGAAGCACTTTTGTGCATTTGTTTTCCTCATCATTGTGAAAACATTTGCTTTCACTTGAGCCCCTGGTACCTGTACCTCTTTTTCCTTCCTCCCTCCTCCTTCCACCATGAGCTCTTGAAAATTTATAAATTATTATTATGTTGTCATATTTTGCTTCATCTCATGTCTCCCTTCACCCACTTCTCTGCTGTCCATTCTCTAGGGAGGAGGTTATATGTCTATAACAGAATGTAGACTGGACAGAAGGGAACTGGAAACACAGGGAATCCAGGACAGATGAACCCCTCAGGACCAGTGGTGAAAGTGGCGATACCGGGAGGATGGAGAGATGGTGAGGGAGAAAGGGGGAACAGATTACAAGGATCAAATGCAATCTTGGAGTCTTCTTTCTAGACCAGTCCTGGACCCAGGTATTAGGAATTGGGGAAGCAAATTGTGGCTTGGAGAGCAGCGTGCCAAAAGTTAGACACAGAATGTTCTCTCAATCTATAGTCATAGAAGAAGAAGAAATTGGCTTTCCATTGGTTCTCAACAAAGATCTCAGCAAATATCAAGGAGAAAGTTGAAGCTGGAGCGGCCTCTACATTAACCAGTTACCTAATGGAGCTTCCAACAAAAGAGTTTGAGGGGAAAGCTGTCTGTTGGTAGCAATGCTAGCCCCTGAGAGAATAGACTCTGGCACCAAACATGTTTAAAGAGTCTCTGTGATCAGTGGATGCCTACAGATAAGTTCTCAAAGTCAGATACTGGTCTTAGTTTCTCTCAAGTGCCTACAAGGAAAGGGTACTTTTTTTGGTTGAAATAAAAAAATAGGTGGAAGAAAGCTGTAGCATTGCCATTGAATTATTAGCTGTTGGAGCTGAGATCTGCATGGGATCAGTATTGTTAGTTTTGAGTGAACATCATGGCCTCAGCAAGCTTGACGGATTGTGCAAAGATCAGCTAGCTCAAAAAGCTGAATATTCCCTCAGTCCTTTCAACAAGCCCAAACCAAAGGAACAGATTTATGGAACAAATCATTACAGGAGAAAAGTATTGGATTTACCAACATGATCCAGAGGGCAAAACCCAATGAAAGCAGTGACTTCCAAAGAACTCTGCTGGGAAAGTAAAATTCTAGGCAGAGAGGTCAGTTCAGAAGGTTATAGTAGCTGTTTTTCAGACTTTCTAAGGGGTAATTTTGATAGTATCTTTGAAGGACCCAGGATGACCACAGGGGCTTATTAGGAATTATTTTCTATCATGATAACACACCAGCTCATTTTTTCAGAGTTAGTAGGGCTGTCCTAGGAGAATTTTATTGGGATACCTTACTTCATTCATGCTGCAGTTCTGATTTTGCCTCTTCAGACTTAGTTTTTGCTTTCCATACTCAAAGAGTGTTAGGACTTGGGACCCTCTGGATCCCCAAAATGCCATTGGAGATGGTGTAAACAGAAGAGTGCAGCATGAATTTGGGGAAGGATTAGAGTAGAGGTTCTCAACTTTCCTAATACTGTGACTCGTAAGTACAGTTCCTCATGCTGTAGTGACCCCCCCAACCATAAATTTATTTTCTTTGCTACTTCATAACTGTAATTTTGCTACTGCTATGAATTATAATGTAAATATCTGATATGAAGGATGTATTAGATGACCCCTGTGAAAGATTCATTCGATTCCCAAAAGGGTCATAACCCACATGTTGAAAACCACTGAATTAGAGAAATGGAAAGGTTGCTCTCACAAGTGTAACAACAGCATGAGTTTATAGAATTACCATATGTGTGTATATGAGCAATGATAAGTATACATATATGTAATATTTCAACTCTTAGATTCAGACAGAGTTATGAAACACTATAGACTAAATTAATATGAGAGAATTGAGAAAATTTATTTGGGCCCTGCTCAGGCACATTTGGACAATCCTGACATAATTTAACTTGGAACATTTAAATATATGTTGGCCTATATATAGTTTAGTTCTGGAGGAGATTCCATCATTAGTGATTTAAATCTTTGGAATCAGTTTGACTTTTTTTCCTATAGAAATTTGTAAAATGCAAATACTGTTAGAAGACTACGGCATATTAGTCAATATTTTTAGTAAGATGATTCCATCAGATTAAGGCAGCTAGCAAAAAAAGTAATAGCATATGGAATAATAAGTTTCATGTAAGCAAAGAGAAAAGTGGTTAAAAGGGTACTTTAGAGAAGCATATGTATTAGATTTGAGTCTTAATGCCAAGGAAGCGCACAGGGTGATCGAATCTGGGGCACAAGAAACCAAGAAGTATGAAAGGGGTGCTAAAGAGAGAAGGGGGTGGCTTCTAAAAATGAACTTCAGCTACTTCAGAATTTTGCCCTGGGCATTCATCATTATTCTTGAATTTTAAATTCTTACCCCAAACATTCATAAAAGAACTTCTTTTTCTCACCCAGGGTTATGAGATACCATGTCAATTCAGGTCAAAAAATGAAATATCAATATAAGAAAGCTGGCATAAAATCGGAGAATACCAGGTGGTAAGGAGGGTGCTGATAATGCTTTTCAATGACCTCTGAAAATGCATACTATCATCCAATGCCCAGGATTCAAACTTATGCCAATGAAACTGGTGGCAGTGTCAGAGATGAACAGAGTAAACAAAATGTCCTCCGCTCACAGCAAGTGATTTATGATGTGTGTCTTTAAGATAACTCTTCCCATTCACCCAAACCACAATAAAATGTTAATGACAACTATTAAGGTCCAGGATATTAATATGAACTACGAATAAATAAGCACTAATTTCTAAAATCTCTAAGCTACAAATTTCAGAGATAATATAATATAATCATCAGCATGTCTTATTTCCTATTAATTATAAGTTAGTGTGGGGTTATGAGAGGACTTTCTATTTCCATAATGAGTTACAGTCCCAGAAACAGTACATTGGCAATTTTATCCCCTGCTACAAGGTCCCTATGAATCAGCATCATCTTCAAGGGCAGTAAGTTTGGTTTTGTGTATAAGTTAGTAAACTTTATATCTGGAAATACATCTATATTATATAAGAATTATAAAATAGCATTGTTTCTGGCCCTATGACTCATTTCCTTTTTAGGTCAGTTGAAACTATCTTAGAGAGGAAAAAGTTTTCATTTTTTTGAACATGTATCCAAATTGTATTTAAATGTTAAGTCATACCTGATACCCTCTTTCATTGCTTTTTTTAATCAGTAAAATAGTAATAATAATATATTGAAATTTGCAGGCAAAAGATAGAGTAGAAAATATGAACATTAAATTGAACTATGAGTCATGATTGAATGATCCAATTTTGAAATTTTATTAAAAATAAAAATTTTATTTTATAAAGATGGTTCACAGATACTTCTTTATCTGAGAAACTGAAAGTAGAGAGACTTTGAAAAACAAAGATAATTCAACAGGAAAAAATTATTTTGCCAGCCTTTCCTGGAGAAAATAATAGGAAGAACTAGTCAGGAATAATTCTAGGGCACCTTTACATAGATTTTCCTCACCTGTTTCACAAAATCACAGTGCAGTTTCAATTTCCTAGTAGCCAACATTTTTGATAAAAATTCCTTGAAATGAATCTAAATGAATAAAATTTAAAAATTAGTGTCTAACTAGAATTTTTGCATCATATATAGACCATTTTAAAAGATTCTCTTCTAGAGTCAAATTTCTAGGTACAGCATCTTTTGTGTTTCTGTCCAGAGTGGAGAACCAAAAATCTCATGATAAAAAAAGTTCATTTCATTTAAAATTAACAAAAAGTTCCTTACACTTGTAATCACAGAATCTTTGAAAATGAAGAAGACTTTGAAGTGTTTAAATCTAACCTCTAATTTCCCCCATTTACATGTTTTAGGTTAAAAAAAGCAGTAAAATTCTAATATTAGTGTATCCAATAACTTTAACTTGGCTTTATACTATATTAAAGTAATCAGTTAATCAAAAAGACCAATTTCTTCAATATCTGTATTCACAAATTGAATTCCTTTTGATATACCACTTATTATTTTATTAGTATTGATTATATTGTCACATAAATTAAAATATATGTTGACTTATATTTAAGGTTTACTTGTCCTTGAATTTATTTTTCTTAGTATCCTCTTATACTCAGACTATGAATAACAGTCACATTCCATGTTTTGGCTTAATATGGACATAAACAAATGTGCCATCAGCTAAGGTAATTTCCCTCTTGTAGGCTATTTTGAAAAATATGATTTGGAATTGTAAATATGAAGAACTTTAAGAAAAATATAAAGACATCTATGTTTATGACTTTGAATGCAGTGTGTACAATAAAATGCTTGTTGCTTCTTAGGGATTAAAAATTGCATCTACAGAGGGCATTTCATTTTATGATCTTGACAGAGATACCTTAAAGAATCCATCTGATTTCATGGTCTCGATGGCTAGAACAGATGAGATGGTGACTAAAAGACTGTGAGTTTCTCAAAAATAAGGTCATATGATTGCCATTAGTTTGCCAGGGCTGAAGCTTGTTGAATTTGTGCTAATCCTGTATTCACAGATACTTTGCCTTTTATCATATAGTTATGTAGGCTTTGGATGCTTATGAATCAATAGATTATTTAACAAATAACTTCTTACTTGAGATTTTTACATTGACAACTGAAGTACCCTCAGCCTTTTCCTAGGATCATCTTTGAGAATAAAAACTCATTATAAATGCAAAAGAAGAACCTCCCATGAATATCAAGCAACCTTACCAATGCCGTTAAAGAATCCACACTGGCCACCAACACCTTTTACAAGGGTCTTGAAAAGACTTGTCAATTTCTCATTTCTGCACAGTAATTCCTATGCCACTAAATAATTTTGCTGTCTTTTTCCCATGTTAGTTCTTTTCAAGTCATAAGATTTATTAATGTATGGTTGAATAGTATCAATTTGAAAATACCACAAAATCAAAGAAACACAAAAACATGCTTAACTGTCCTTCCTTTGAAAATAGCATCCATATAATTTTCAGGTCTCATAAAGCTCAGGGAGCTTATCGCATTTCATCTCTTTTTAGTTTGAGCAGTTTTTATGTGGATGAATTTTCTGACAACATGTTTCATAAACTTACTTTTTGACAGTTTCAATCCACTGCACAGCCACTGTTCAACTGAAATGCACTTGTTCTTCTGTTTCCTCTGTCCATTAAGACTTTAAATCGTCCTTTTCCAGTCTTCCTTACAATGATTTTTACATGCGCTTTTCAAGCACTCCAAGTGTAGGACATTTTTATTTTGGGATTTAATAAGAATCTTTAGCATAAACACTTTCACCTTTGGAGATAAACAGTTGTGTCATTTTTTTCATGGGTTATAATATTTTAAAGAGTTTTATTTTGATATTTTCAAATTTAGAGAAAATTTGCAAGCTATTTTACCCAGATCCTAGAATTACTTATACATTTGCCTAATTTGATTTATCATTCTATCTATACTTTTTTCCTGAACTGGTTGATAGAAAGATAAGGATGTGGTAACTGTATACCCTGACAGAATCACCTATGTTTAAGAACAGTGCTTTCCTGATGGAGCAGTAACTGGCCAACCAAGCGACATGTCCAAGTTTTATTGTGATGACTGGACTGTGATGCTTACAAGAGATGAGAAAGACACACGGCAGTGGGAGGGACCCCAAAGGGAATGAGAGAGGACTAGCAGCACTGGATGGTCAAGCCAACTAGAGGCAGGCAGAGTGGTAATACGATGACTGCATCTCAATGAGGAAGGATGCTTCCTACAACATTCTCTGTTCCTCCAATACTGGGAGCAGTCATTTATCAACCCCCCTTTCCCAGGGCCTCTTCAAGCAGGTATGATGCAGGCTCCTCATATGGGGCAAGGGAGCACCTGTGATCCCCTCCTGGAATGTTGGGCCCTCCTGGAATGATGCCAATGGAAAGTGCTCCTGCAATGAGCCACTTGAGGGCCTGGCTGGTCCTCCCTACCGGTGCTCATTGGGCCAGCAATGATCTGACTAGACCATTTGGTATTACTTGTCCTGCTTCACCAGGACATCATGGTGATCTGACTCCTGGGTGTTTCCTTGTGGCACATCATGGGAGACACGCTCTGCCTTTCAATGAAGAAGAGAATTGTTTTTGTAGTGAAGTAGTGGGCAAACAAACACAGAACTGTTTTTATTTGTCTAGAGATATGTGAAAATAAACTGTGGACTTAGAAAAAGGATGATCTCCTTTTACATAACAACATTGTAATTCTTCAAGTCAGAATTTTGAATACCAGCAATAACACAATTATTGAATCCACAATTCATATGGAAATATCACTAATTGCCTCACTACTGGATTCTGTAATTATTTTTCTCTTACTGAAGAATCCAATCTAGCACCACACATTGTATCTTATCAGTCTTCTCAGCTTTATTGTTCTTGACTTTGACATTCTTGAAAAATCGGGACCACATTGCTGTGTAGAATTTTCCTCAACTTAGGTCTCCCTGTTGCATTCTCATTTATGATGTCCAAGGGATGCGTTTTGAGCTGGAGCTTTGTCAAAGGTAATGTGTCCCTCTCAGCATATCGCATCATTAAAACAAGTAATAGTGAGACCACTTTGTTCCAACCGGGGTCGTTTAAAATGTGCTTCCTAACTTTTTTGAAAAAGTGAATACTCTACACAGCATACAGTGAAATACAATGAAATGCACTCTAGTTTCTAGTCTCTTGAGGAAGTAGAGAATGAAGATAAAGATCACAAAAATTAAAAAACTCTACCATTCCTTTTACCTTCAGAGAGTTCTTGCCTTCATATTTTTCCTATATACGCTCAAAACTCTTTTAGAGGAACTTTGGTGGCCTAGTGATGACATGTTGGGCTGCTAACCTAAAGATCCGCAGTTCTAAACCACCAGCTGCTGTGTGAGAGGAAGACAGGCCTTTCCCTTGTAACTCCTGAAAGAGTTGCCCTCTCTGAAACCCACACGGGCAGTTCTACCCTGTTCTAAAGGGGTACCACGAGCCATAATCAATATAATGGCACTAAGGAGTTTGAAGATTTTTATTTTGTTCGACAACTACTCATTGCCTACATTTTAGATAGACATTTCTTTTGCTCTGCATGAACTTTGGGGGATTAAATATTTGTCACCTCATAGTCTATCAAAAACAACTAAAGCTAAGACCTACTATTACCTGTTACCTTGACATAGGCAGTGGTACCCCACCCCCACCCCCGTAACCGAAATTCTGCTGAGCAAAGCAGAGTTTTTGTAAGGCACCTTTTTCCTGCTAGCTGTGCATGGAGCAACTCAATGTGAATTAGTGTAACCAGGAAGGTTTTCTCTGGTCACAGTGATTACTTTTTGTAAAAGCAGTTTCACTCAAACCTCATTGTTTGGTGATGACCAATTTAAGAGAACAGCATGCAGCTGTGAAATTTTCCTTCCTGCTTGTAAAATGCCACAGACACTGTTGTGATGTTGAACATAGCTTACAAGGACAGCACTGTGGAAAAACTCAAGGAGTGCAAGTGGTTTTCTCATTTTTAAAAAGGTGAAAGGCTGATCAAAACAAAGCTTGTTCTGGACATCCATCAACTTCCCAAATGGATGAAAATGTCTATTTGTTTCGCACTTGGAGTTCATTCCACCTAGTCAGACTGTTAATCAAGCTTTCTATTTAGAGGTTCTGAAAAAATTGCGTGACAATGTGTGACAAAAAAAGGCCCAATTTCTGTATATCGCCCGCCCTAACCCCCCCAGGGAACAAATAATAGAAATATGCGTGAAGGGATACAACAGACAGTGTAAGGTACAAAATAACAATAATAATATATAATTCATCGAGGATCCAGGAGGATGGGGTGGTAGGACACGGCAGGGGAAAAAAGCTGGAGCTTATACCAAGGGCTCAAGTAAAAAGAAAATGTTTTTGGGTTGAGCCTCGGTGGCATAGTGGTTGAGTGTGGTACTGGGCCCACTGGCTTGATGGTTCAAATCCAGCAGCAGCAAGACTGGGTCGCTCCCACGGCCACCAGAGGGCAGTGATGTCCCCCCCCCAAAAAAAAGAATGTTTTTGAAATGATGATTGCAACAGATGTACTATTGTGCCTGATACAATTGAATTAAGGATTTATATAAGATCTGTATAAGACCCCAATAAAATGGTTAATAATTTTTTTTAGAAAGGCCTGAAGTGTGGCAGATTAAGTGCTATTTTTGCCATCACAACAATGCACCTGCCAATGCAGCCAGCTCAGTGTGTGAGTTATTGGCAAACACCAGCATGCCTCTCTTGTCCCTCACACCTTACTAACCTACCCTCACTTTACGTGATTTCTTTTTGGTCTCCAGGAATGGAAGGGACTGTGATTTGATGACTTAGAGAAGGTGAAAGAAAAATGAGGGAGGTGCATGCTGTCAGCCAGCCAAAGGACGGAATATCAGATTTGACAAATGTATTAGTGTAGTGGAGAGAACTTTGAAGGTGATAAGGTAGTTTTGTAAAAGAAAATTAAATGCATAGCTTTGAAAAATAATCCTGGGTCTTTTTTTTTTGGGGGGGGGGTACCGCCTTGTAGAGCGAAACCAAGAGTGCCTGAATACGCTCAAGCAAGTTCTCCTCTTCACTGTGTGGATTAAGACGTTTTGCCAAACAACACTTGTAATTCGTTCCTACTTTTTCTGAGTAGTGGGCTCAATTCCTTACAGATCTATGGAATTAATTAAATGAATCAACCGTGTTCTCTGGAGGAAATCAGGGGTATTCCAACTTCTTGATCCTACAAAGCCTATGAACTATAGCTCCTGATGATTCACTGTTCTCAAGTTAAAGGATGATATTTACATTTAAAAAATGACAAGATAACATACAATTTTAATTAATCACAACCAGTGACTTGAAAAAAAAGGAAAAAGTGGGTAAACTTTTTGAAGGCAGTTGTAAAGGTAGCAAAACGATTGTATTTCTATATCTAGTGATCAAATGATGTTATACACAAATATATATCAGGATTCTTAGGTAGGCCAAATCTTTAGAAATTTAGACATTTATTATATTAGCAAAAATTGGATATGCTACCTGTAATTTTTTAGTTTCTTGCATCAACTGAACCAAGTTTTTATTGAGTATGAATTAAGATTTGACTGTCTATTCATTAGGTAGAGCCTTTTCCATCTCCATGTCCTACAAAAATATTTCTACACTTTCCTCTTTCCCCAAATCCTTTTATGTATTAAGCTATGAAACTGGCAGAATATCTATATATATCAATGAATCCTTTATGTGAAGTACTGTAATAACCATAAATGCGTAAAACACTCTGAGCCTTTTAAATAATCACAAAAATCACCTTTTTGAAGTTATATGAGTGGCCCTGGCAGAGGAGCTTTGAACTGCTAACAGCCTGATTGGTAGTTCAAATCCCCTAACCACATCCTAGGAAAAAGATTAGGCTATCTGCTCTTTTAAAAATGCACTCCATCAGAGAGCTTATACAAGGTCTCTCTACCTAGTCAATCAATTGGAATCAACTCAGTGACATTAGGCTTCCAGTTTTCTTATATAAAGTGAGAAATAGTCAGTAAAGGCTAACATTTTCCTTTCACTAGGAAATTTTTATGGGTGTATTTCAGTCAATAAAAGCAATTAGCTTTCATTTCTAACAAGCTACTAGTTCTTGACAAAGCTTGAAATCACATTTTTTCTTTGCCTAGTACATGTACTATTTATGACTTTAGAAATTTCAAAGGTGAAATAACAGTCAATTTTATTGAATAATGTGTAATGTATTTTCTTCATTGCATTTAGTAGGTGTTCCTGATTTCTCTTAAATGTGTTTATTAAGATGTTTTTTCTTTGTACTGTGAACATTAAGTTAGAATTAACCTATTATAAGTAGTGCTCCATGCCTATTTTCCAGTGTAGAACAATGTCTCACAGCACAGCAGATAAGGAAAAGGAATATATGAAATATCTGGAGACATCTGCCAATCTCCAGTGAATATTCTCCAATCAATCTGTGCTACCATAAAATAAGAATAGAGGTCTTTGCTTAAAATTTCAAACATACAGCACCTCATTAACTAACCCAGCCAATCAATTAGAGTGACTGCAGGGGCCATGATAGGACTTTGGGGTAATATAACCATTTTCCTCATTAAGTACTAACATGTCAGTTCTCATACTTTTCTGATATCATTATGTTCTCTACATTTTCCTCCTGCCCATTAACTATAATCCTAATAATCACATATCTGCTTATAGCAGCCTGTCTTTTTAATTTACCTGCTGAATCACTTTTGCACCTATTTTCCTGGCAGTTACAGATTTTCTTCCTTTGGCAAAACTGTCAATCCAAAATAATCTTACCTTTCATTTATGAACTGACTTGAATCTTTCAAGCAGCCCAGTAATAAAATTCATAGTTGAAAATTTGAGTGAATATAAAATGAACTACTTTGGAAATCGTTACAGTGATGGAGTGCATTAATAATGTCGGGATGTATCTTACGTCGGATGCTCTTCTTGATGCTAGGTAGCTAACAGATCAGGCAGAAAATCCGCAGTGAATTAATAGAGGGCATTGTTTACTGGAGTCACTGTAACGATGTCTACACCAGTGCTAAGGAACTTTCTCTGGGGACTTAACAATCGGTTATAAAAATGTCCTTGCAAAGATTATTTATACAGTTGCGATCTGAATGCAGATAAATTAAATATCATGGCCCAGAATGCTTTACTTAATTCGTGGCATTTAGAAGTCATTTATTTAATAAACATAAGTTATTTCTAGGTGAAACTCTTCCTAAAGCATATGCTCTTGTATGTGAGTAAATTTTCTATTTTTTAAGGATAGGTTCTCTTTTGCTGTTCACCCTCTTCCTCTATCAATCTTGTATCTTCAAGTTAAAAATATTGTCATCAACTTCCAGTAGTAATCAGCTACCTTGTAATTTGTCAATAAAAACAAAAACAAGGAAACCCTAAAACCATTATAGTTTAAGCTACTATAACTTATCACAACTCTTTCAGACAGAGTAAAATTATCTCACAGGAGTCTCAATGGTTGTCTTTGGGGGTTCCAGATTATTTTTCATAAATGGTAGTGTGAATTCCATGGAATCATAAAATATGATCTGTTTGTTTACACAGAGAAAGTTCAGTCTGGAGCCATTTTTGTTAGCTTGTTCACTTTGTTGTTTTTTTTTTTAATTCATCTGACTTTGCTCTTAATCAGGAGTCCTAGTGGCATAGTGTGCTAAATATAAGACCGCTAACTGTAAGGTTAGTGGTTCAGGGCCACTAGCCAGTCTGTGGTAGAAAGATAATTCATCTACTCTTGTAAATATCATAGCCTTGGAAACCCCACAGTGAAGTTCTACTCTGTCCTCCAGGCTCTCTATGAGTTGTAGTTGTGGATTTCTTAGTTTTCGCCCAATACACTGTTCCTTCCACATGAAAATCTATAGACTGGAATATTCTATCCATTGGAAAAGTTGAGTCATTTTGTTTCTGTAATGTATTTGTGTTATGAATTCTGGTATTCAGACAGCTCACAGATCTCTCTGACCCTGGCTAACCAGGGAAGGTGTTGTTTGGTCTGAATTATTTAAATAGTTCCTAACGCTTCCTGGAATTATTTTGGCAACAGATTCTCCTCTAGAAAAATCCAAATTGTGATGGGCATTGCTATTGAATAATAAATGGTAAGTGACAAATAATAATACCTTTGTGATCTCTTTGCATCTTTAAAGAGCTGGTCTGTTATTTAGCAAAATGCATTATTTAACATAAGTGCACTTGCAAGGATCCATTTTAGTCAGCCTTTATTGTTCAAAGAGAGGGACTGTAAGTCTCACTCAACACTTAAACCTTTTGCCATATACAGTAAAAATATTTCCAAAAAATTTCTAAACAATAGAATTAATTGTGTCATAAACACAGTGTATAGGGCCCAAAATTTTATACATTTATAAGCTGAAGTCACCTAAAAGTTAGACATTATTAATATGTATCATTAAAAATTATGACTACTACTCATAACAGATATGAATATTGAGAATGTTAAAATTGCACATTATGGATTTTAAATGTAAAACAAATCTGATACATAATCATTATCTGACTTGTGATATTATGATTGATATTGCATTGCATTATAAATTTAAAATGAAAAGACTAAGAAGAAACTATTATTAATTTTATCTGTCTGAGTGGACATGGCTATTATTTAGGTGTATAGCTTTCCAAAGTTTTTTCCATTCAATTTTTATTGAATTATTGGCATAGTAGTTTATAAAAATTTGTATGTTTCGTTTAGTTTAATTTTGGTCTATATAAAATTCATAAGTATTTTTTTACTGCTTCATGATGTTATTTTATTATACAGAATTGTAAATAGTTACATGTTGTCTATTGTTGGTCTTTTAACTTTCCATTTGTCTCCTATTCTAAAATTGTGAATTTTGCACTTTTAATATATTCAACGTTATTTTTCTTCAAATTAGAGTTTCAGGAGCAGACTTACTGGACAAAAGTACCAAATAATGTGTCACCTTTACAAAGTTCATTTTAACTGAGTCTCTAAAAGTCATGAATTGACTGAGCCCCAGTGGCGTAAGTGGTTGAGTGCGGGACTGAGGCTGATGGACTTGGCAGTTCAAATCCAGTGGTGGCTCTCAGGAGCAGCGCTGGGTAGCTTCCACGACCACCAGAGGGTAGTGATGCTCCCCCCACGCCGCCCCCCCCCCCAAAAAAAAGGAAAAAAGGCATGAACTATCATTTTATGATACCTTTTATATTTTTGTGAAAGAGAACCATAGCATTCTTCCTAGAGACCCCGGCTTTTCTCTGGCTCAGGCTCCTCATTTCCACTGGTTCCATACTGAAATGGTAATCACAGTGAGAAAAATTACAGGGTAAAGTCCAGGAATGAGAGACTCATAAGGGGTATAAATTCCAAAACTCATAATGACCCTCTACAACAGAGGAGAGTCTCCTTCCATTGTGGGTTTCAGAGGCTAACTTTTTTTTTTTTTGGGGGTGGGGGGAGACAACACTGCCCACTGGTGATGGGAGTAGGTGGCACAGCCTTGCTGCTGTTGGAGCCTTGCTCCAACCCAGTGGGCCGCAGTCCAGCGCACAACCACTATGCCATGGACTCTTGTCATCTCTGTGAAAAGGTGCACATGTTCCAAGCAGTGTGATCATCTTGTGGTGGGGCACCATTATTTCAAACATGCTGTTCGAGAGATTCCATTGTTCTGTGCACCCTGTTTTCAAACAAGGAGGTGAAGTTTCTTACCAGTGGTGGACATGCACTTTTCCTGCCCCAGTTATTGTCTTGGTACACCCACATTGTATCAATTCTGGTTTGGGTTCATCAGTCATGACTGAACCAGGATAAACTTTGAAGCCCTGCTTAGAAGAAATATATTCCCCTGGCTCTTATAGCAAGATGTAGCCATGCTTTGCTCAATCATCAGACGCAAATGTGCCATAGGAGGGTCTCTAAGCACCTTTCTGGGAAAAAAAATGCCTTGCTTCTTGCTCCTTATTCTTTGTCTTTTCCCAGAATTCTGGAAGTTGGATGGTCACTACCATTTCAGGTTACAAGGAAAGGGACCATGGCCTTAGTGAGAGGAACTGGAAAGACTCTGAGTCCCCATGGACTCTGTAGAAGAACTGTCATTTCAGGTGAAAATTTGCTGTCTTTTGATTCTTGAATAAGAGAGACATCTCTTATTCTCAGGTTCCCTTTTCCTCATACTACAGTCATTTTGGCTCTCACTTATGTGAGGCAAATTTTATATTATTAAAATATTTAGAAATTGACTTTGACTGGATGGAGGACACATGGAGCCCCCCCCCAAAACAAACAAACAAACAAACAAACAAGCAAACAAAGTCCAGATCCAATTTCAGTAAAAGGAAAATTGTGTCAGTTGACTCTGAAATTAGTGATCATTAAATAGAGGTGTTTTCTTTGGGGGGGCATCATTGCCCTCTGGTGGTCGTGGAAGCTATCCAGCCTTGCTCCTGGAGAGCCGCTGCTGGATTTGAACCGCCAAGCCCGTGGGCCGCAGTCCCACACTCAGACTAAACAGAGGTGTTTTTGGTGAATTTAATTCCATGGTCATTACAATTTGCCCTAATTATATCATTGTGAACAATGAAGATGATAAGACCCACAAATACATAGCTTTTGGGGTATTTTTTTAAATTCTAGTCCATAATTTTAATTTCATAAGACCCTAATTTCTAAGGGATATAAACAATTCATTTGGCAGGGTCCTCTTCTTTGGGGATACATTTTAGTATCTTTCAATAGATAATCCAATTTTAAAACATTTCTGATTTGTTAGCTTCATAGTTAACATTAATTATAAGGAGTCCCAGTGGTGAAATTCTTATACATCCAGCTGGCAACAAAAAGTTTATTAGTTTCAGTCCACCTGGGGCCTCCCAGAGAGAAAGCCTTGGCAAAGTACCTCCAGAAAAATTCCAAACACAAAGCCAGACCAAACTCACTGCTGTCCTATCGGTTCTGACCATGTCTCAGAGTAGAGCTGAACTTGTGGGTTTCCCGAGACCGGAACTCCTGATGGAAGTAGAAAGCTGTGTCTTTCACCCACATTGTGGCTGGTAGTGGTTTCGAACTGCTGACTTCGAGGTCAGCAGTCCAACATGTGACCATGACACCCTGAAGACTTGAGTTCTTTTATAAATACTACGGCCTAGCAAGCCCTGTGGAACAGCTAACTACACAGACTTGCTCCACCTGCTGAGCTCACTCATGGAGCCCTAATGAAGATCCCTGGTGGTATCGTGGTCATGTGTTGGAGTGCTGCCCACAGGCGTTCAAAACTACCCACCTCTCTGAGAGAGGGTAAGGAGACTTTCTGTTCTTGTCAAAAGTCACCATCTCAGAAAATCACGGGAAGTTCTGGCTGGTTGGACAGGGTCTCTATGAGCTCCAGAGAGGTGAATTTGGCTTTTTGGAATGCAGTCCTAGAAACTGAAGTTGCATAGTGGGCTACTTACTTACAAGGTCAGTAGTTCAATAGCACGCAGCCCCAGGGAGGAGAAAGTGGAGGCTTTCTACACTTGTGAAATTTCCTCTCGGAAACCCACAGGTGTTGTTCTAGTCTGGCCTACAGACAGGGCTTGAGGCAGAATTAACTCAATGGCAGAGAGTTTAAGGCCACCCTGGGGATGTCCTGTTAAACACCACAAGGTGAGGTTAAACTACTCCCAGGAGGATTTGGAAACACAGGGAGTTGAGATGAGTTGGACTCCACTGGTTGGCGGTGACAGGCGGTGACACCGTTTCTGAGTGAGTGGACTGGTAATGGATGGATTAAGCACTGGACTTAACCCCAATGTTGGTTCAAACATACCAATGGCTTTGTGGGAGAAAGGTGAAGCTTTCTGCTCGTCACTTGACAGACATGGGTTTGATTTATGACTGCATTAATTCATTCCTTTATCTGTTGTTTGCTCTCTGTGTCTTGGTCATGCTTATTTCTTCTGATTGGTATGATTTTAAAGGCCCAATGTGACTTATCCATAAAAAGCAAAGTCATCTAAAGTACATTTACTTTACATTCTAAAACGTCAAAGATCCCAGTTAGCTATTTCATTTCTGATATTCGACAAAGTCTGTTGCAATGTGTACCATTATCTTGTTATATGCTTACTTGTGTTTTCATCTTACTTCTTTTCCCTTGTACCCCTTCCTCACTCTCTAGCCCAGTTTCTTCCTCATTCGTGGCAAAGTTTAGGAGTGCGAGATGCATTCCTCATCGAAAGGGAACTGATGAATGTTGGGTTGAAATAACTTTTTTGAATGTAATTTGAGTAGGAATGAAAAGTGATTTGCATGAGTTTTTAATTTTTTGCTTCTCTTCAGCATTCCACCAACTGTTGATTTTAATCATATGGAGATCTGATCATCACAGTGGTTTTGTTTACTTTTAAACACTCCTTTTTGACTCTGATCGATGAAGTGAAAAATAATTTGCATTTCATGTGTGGCTCACTCTCTTAACCAGAATGACAGCTGCCTGAGTGATAACTTGTTAAATGTAAACTACGTAGTTACCCCTTGCTTGCACAATATGCTTTGTCTTAATACAAGTGGATGCAAATATAGGCCTGTAATTACTTTCTGTTATGCTTCTCTGCATTAATGGTGCTAAGTATACACAGATGTTTCCACAAGGAAATTACTGCTTAGTAATTCTAACTCCAATTTGGTGCTAGAAATGCAGCTTTTAAGTATTCAGAGCTTTGGAGGATACTTGTACAATAAAAAGATAACCTCAGAAGTTGTTTAGCTCTTGTCACCTGCTGCTGTTGACATGAATTGTGCCATTGAATTGGAGCTGACTCACAGTAACCTTACTTTCCACAGAATGAAGACTACCCCACTGCCAACTAGCCTCACAATTGTTACGCTGGAGCCCATTGTGGGCGGCCACAGGGTCAACCCATCTCTTTGAGGAGCTTACTTTCTTTCTTTCCTTTTTTCTTTTCTTTTGCTGACTCTTCTATGATGCCTTCTTCCAGCCACTGGTCTCTCTTAATAACGTATCCAGGGTGTGAGATGAAGTCTCGTCTTCCTCCTCCCTCAGGCATGTTCTGACTGTCTTCTTTGAAGACAGATTATTCTGTTTCTCTGCCCGCTCGTGGTCCTTTCAATATTAGTCACCGGCCACATCATGGATTTCCATAATGTCTCCTCCAGCCATCCTTTTTCATTGTGCACCTTTCACCTGCAGGGGAATCGATTGAAAGTGCCCTGACTTGTGTCAGGCTCACAGTAGTTTTCAGAGTTTCCTATTTGCTGTGTAACATGCTGAAGAGTTCTTGTGCTGCAGATTTTTGGGGGGTACATCGCTGCCCTCTGGTGGTCGGGGGAGCTACCCAGCCTTGCTGCTGCTGGATTTGAACCTCCAAGTCAGTGGGCTGCAGTCCTGCACTCAACCACTACTCCACCAGGCTCAGCCCCTTGTGCTACAGATTTAGCCCCTACAGTAAGTCATTGATGTCTTGCTTGCTGCCTCCATGAACAATGACCATCAATCCAAGAAAAATAAAATTTTTGACTTCTTTAACTTTCTCCATTTCTCATCATGCTGTCTACCATTCCAGTTGTGAGAATTCTTGTATTCTTTATGCTGAGTAGTAATCCATATTCAAGGCTTTATTCTATAGGTTCCTTCTGGAAGTGCTTTACATCTTTTAGGTTTCCTGCATCATCAAATATTTTCTCCAAGAAATTTGTCGATGTTGCAACTCAAGGCTTGAAAATGTCTTCCGCTTTTTCTATTTGAGATATGCTCAGTATGTTCTTTCCTTTAACTTGTCTAAGTCCAGGTCTTTGCAATCTCATTATAATGCTTGATGTTGTCTTGCTTGTTAAGGGGCCCCTGGAATTTTTCTGTCTAGCTCTTCATCATTTCTTTGATTTGCTTCAGATACTCTATGTTGAAGAGCAAGTTCCAGAGCCTCTCGACCCAAAACTTGGTCTTTTCTTGTTGTTAAATAGCATTTTTCTTTCTTTATGTATGATTCTCCTATTGCCATATGTTAACTCATCTGAGCTTAGTCATTAGTGCTCAGTAAGTCAAATATGTTCTCTAATTTCAGATGGGAGATACTTAGGGTTGTATTTTAGTTCGCATACATCTGTTTCAATTTTCTTCAACTTCCATTTTAATTTGCACATGAGGAATTGATAGTCATTGTAAACTCAGTCCTTTGCCTTGTTTTGGAGGTTTACATAGAAATTCTACCTCATTTTCCCCCATCAATGTAGTTAATTTTACTCCTGTGCATTCTATCTGGAGAGGCCCATACATGCATGTTGCAGATGTTTATGCTACTTTGGAATAGTATTTGTAATGGAGAAGTCACTGATCTTATATAATCCTATCATGTGATCCTAAGCTTGGTTTTTTTTTTATCACCAAGGCTGTATCTTTCCAAGGAAAGACCTTTCTCTTTGTTTCTTACTTGCACATTCTAGTCACCAGTAATTATAACTGCATCTTGATTGCATGTTTGATCCATTTCAGACTGAAGAATCTGGCAGAATTCTTTAATTTCTTCATTATACTAAAGTGCCTGATACATATATTTGAGTAGTAGCTGTGTTAATTATTCTACATTATAGACATGTAGATATTAACCTGTTACAGACAACCATGAGCTTCAAGATATACTTCAAGTGTTAAAGATATATCTTAAATGTTCAAGGATGCTAATAGGGCATACAGGAAGCCTGACAGGAAGCCTGAATACATATCCTTTATTCATTTATGGACAAATGCACTTTTTAATCATTAAACTTATGATTCAGTATTTAGTTCCATCACAAGTCTGTGTCTAATGAAAAAAATCTTGATTGTTTTTGAAGCATGAATTACAAAAATAATTTTCACAAGTGCAGAAAAGTAAATGGTATTTTGTTTATTTATTTTTAGGATTAAAAAATGAGGAATCAATTTATTAAATGGTATTTTAAAATAATGTTACATTTTATTTATGTTTAAACCATGGGACACCTTATTAGTATTCCCCAATGCATTCTTCTTCTTCAGGTCTTAAAATATAATGCTAAGTATATTATATATAAGCACAAATCAGAATGAATAGCTTTCTTATAGACGCAGTAGATGGGAGGATATTTTCCACTCTGTGGAGAAGTTAGGTTTCCCATATGCCATAATGAAGTATTTATGAACCCCAAAGGCAAAGGGCATCTAAGTGGAGTATTAATGCTTAAGATATGCAAAATACCTGAGGTTCTGGAATACCCTCTCCATCTGCCTTATTTCTAACCCTATGCTAATAATGTCAGCATCCACTGGTCTTGTGACCATAGAAAATATACAAGGTACAGATTTTATCAAAGGATACACGATTAATGTGGAATAGCACCTTCGGAATTTAGTTAAAATTTCCTAATATGTCTCATGTGGCATCTTATCTGTAATGGAAGAAATACTATAATATCATAATTTGGCATATTCTTTCTCTTTGATTCATGAACAGTTTAAAAAGAAACTTGAGGGAAATTTACTAAAATTTTCTATATATATTTTTATATTGCCTACATAGTTAAAATTAAAAAAGGTTTTTTGTGTGTCTCTGTGTAAGTGGGGCTGCTTAGCTGTATTTTGTAGAGGCATGATCCTTTACAAATGATGGTTGGATATCAGGCATTGTTTGAAGGGGGATAGTAGAAGGGATTGATTTCTCCTTTTCTTATTAAAACACGCATAACATTTTATAATTTAGAGATAACAACCACCATCTTAAAAATGTTATTAAATCTGAATTGAGAGGTCAAAGCTGTACTAAAATAAAGCACAGAAAACAAAATTTATTTCTGAGTTTGAAAACACTTGAGTCGAAAGTTGGCTAAACCTTGTGAATTGAACTCACAATGAACAAATTTAGCTTGCTTTCCAACTCTGATTTATCTGCTTGGTGTAGCTTTGCCTCTGATAGCCATAAATTTACTTTCCTGTATGCATGCTATTTAGATAACTTGGTGACAAGGCCTTCTTTTCTCATGCCCACTTCAATATTATTATTATATTAAAATTGCCCATAATTACCTCCTGCCAGGATTAGGGAGGTTCATGATTTATCTCTGTAGCACAAGTTTGGGGTAATGTTTTATCATGCTAGGAGAAGCCTAACCATTTTAATATTTTCATGTCCATAAAGTATTCTCTTTTAGCATTCCACTTACATCTGTGTGATTTCTGATTTATAGCTAAAAATACTCTATGTTGAAGTGTTCGCTGTAAGTATATTATAACTTATATGCTGACAAGCGTATTTTAAAGAAATAATATTTGCTTGCAGTTGTTTGGAGTTAGGTGTGTGAGTGTGTTGTTGTACCACATTCAAGGGAGCTTCTTTTCACGTCCTCAGGAAGTTTGGGCCTGTGTGCTTTTATCGTCACACTCGCCGTGCTTGGCCTTGCGCTCTCTCCTTGGTTCATATCTGCTGCAGGAGTGCATGCTGTCTCACTGTTTTGTGAAGGTGCTATAAATACAAGCTGTCATGAAAAGAATTGACTCCTTGAATTTGAGTGAATTGAATAAACCCTTTGTCTTTTTAAGAATGAATACTGTGGCACATAACCAAGCATGTTGCTGCTACGCACTGACACGTCGAGTCTGACTCATAGTGACAGAGTGGAACTTCCCCAGAGTCTTCATCCTGATCTCTGTCCTTTGGAGTAGCTGGGGAGATTTGAACTACGAACCTTTGTTTTAGCAGGTCAGCTCATAACCAACCTTAATAATAGTACTCTACAAACTCCTATGACACAGGACACTTTTAACCATGACCTTACTCTTAAATTCATTAATAATTTTCACTGTCACAGTATCAATATCAGAGGAGCCTTAGCGGCATGCTCAGGGGAGTGTTGGGCTGACAAGTGCAAGACCTGCAGTTCAAACCAACAGGTCCTCTGCAGGAGAAAGATGAGGCTACTTTCATAAAGATGCTTTCATAAAGATGGCCAGCCTCAGAATCGCAATGTGTCTGTGAATCTAAATCAACGAGATGGCAGTGCGCTTTATACCATGCTCCAGGAGGCCTGGCAGTGCCATGGTTAGACTCGCCAATCTCTCTGGGAGAGATAGATGTGGCAATCTGCTTCCAGAGAGCAGGCTTTCTGCTCCTCTGAGGCTTACAGCCTTGGAATTCCAATGGGGTAATTCTGTTTTGCTCGATATGGTCACTGCGAGTCTCATGGACTTCATGGCAGTGGGTTTTTTGATTTTTTATATGAGTAGGGGAATTGCTTTCACATTGGCACAGCTAAAATCAAATGAGAACTTTAAATAGTCTGTTCCTACAATTTTAATAAAATATATTTAGAAGCTTAGAGTAGTTCATTTGGAGATTTTAATTTGTACAATTTTAATGACTTGTTAAATTTTTTAAATGCTTTTTCCATTCTGAAGTATTTCTTTTTATTCTTTATAATATGAAGCTCTGCAGATACCGTCATGAAAACATTCAGCTGCCAATCAAAAGGTTGGGGGTTTGAACCCAGCAAACACCCTGGGAAAACAAAGGAGCAGTCAGCCCCTGTGAAGATTTCAACCCTGGGAAACACATTGAAATTATTCTGTGCTGGCCTGTAGGGTCTTCCTTTTGAGCCAGAATTCACTAGCGAACAATTATTCTCCATAATCCAAACATATGACATGATAAAAAAGCAGTTGGCAAACAGTCCCCTTTAAAAGAGACAGATTGTAAATGATTTGTGTCATATATTCTTTTTTTAGACAGTCTTTAAAATAGAGAAAATCACGATTAACTCTGAGGTCTAATAAAAGGAAAACCTTGAATCTAAACAGACCCATGTTTTCCGTCTTTATCCTGGAGCACAAAGTTGGGGATTCAGGCAAGGAGCACTCAGTCCACACAAGCAATTCCATCACTGAGCATCCAGAGAGCACAGGATGGGAAAACTTTTCATTTTTACACAGGCCTTCTTTTGTTTCTTGCAGACAGACTCTGAGTTTATTTTTCTTAGATTTAATTGAAAATTTCGACATGACCATGTTCCTAGCTGGTCTTTTGTGGCCACCAACAAAAGCTCACAATCACTGCATTGATTCCAGCTCCTGTTGACAGAGCAGATCTGTCTCACCGGGTTGCCAAGCCTATAACTTGGTGGACATAGACTGACACATTGAGCATGCAAGTAGCGGTGGATTCCAACTGCGGACGTTGTTAGCAGCCAATGGGAAAGCCACTGCCTCTTCTAAAAGGTGGGTATTTAAAATAGCTAAAATTAATTTGGAAAAGGGAAAGAAGTTAGAATAATCATAATCTGATATTAAATGCTTCAAAATAGCCACCATCACATCAAGATGTTGTGATACTGGCTATGAAAATTAAGGTTTTAGATCACCGTGACTGGACTAGAAAACCATGCAAGTTAAGACCTGGTAAATCCCCCATGATATCTTTTTCAAAGTGTAGCTTGCTTCCGGTATAAGCTGGATTGTGTCAGCTTGTTTGCTTTTTGCTGGGCCCGAATCTGATGTCTGGCTCATTTACTTTTCTTTCTTTGGTTTGGAGGAAATACTTGTTGTATTGCCGACCAATCTGGATAGTCTCCAGTGGCCTGCCATCTTACCAGTGAACCTTGGACTCACTTGTCTCTGCAGCTAGAAACCAGTTATCATCATCAGATTGTGTTTATCAGACCCTATAACAAAGTGAAGGCAGGAGAAGCTTCCAGGCCAATTAACATCTGACACACAGACTTGGAACTTGCTTCCTTTTACTTCCTGTTGTATTGATATAAACCATGTGTGGGTGTCTGTAGTTAGACCTGCACTTATATATATTGATAGCTTTGCTTCTCTAAAGGACCCAGCCTATGACATTGGCAGAGGAAGAGCTATGGTCAAAGAAACAGAATAAAGACTCCATTGGTTCACAAATACACTTAACTGATATATAACAAAGGTGCAAAAGTGATTCAAATGGGGAAGGATAGCCTTTCAAACAAATAATACTAGGGGGATGGACACCTATATACAAAAAACAAACAAATAAAACAAAAACAACCCCCAAACCACATGCAAAAATTAATTCAAGATGAACTAGGGACTGAAAATGTAAAACTAAATCTAAAACTTTTAGAAAAATAGAAAAAAATAATTCTTTAAATCTAAACCTAATCAAAGATTTTATACTTATGACAAAAGCATGATGATAGAAAGAAGTTTTAATAAATTGATAACATGAATATTAAAACTTTAGCACTGTGAAAAATCTTAAGAGGATGAAAGGATAGACTACGGACTGTTAGGTAAGGCTTGTCAACAGCACATCTGGCCAAGAATTACTATCTAGAATATATAAGAAACTCTCAAAAGTTAAAAGAAGGCAAAATAAAATAATCCAATTAGAAAATAGGAAGAAAACAGGAAGAGGCATTCACCACAGAGGATATATAGGAGAAAAACACATAAAAGAACATTGCTATAATTAGACCCTGGGGTATACGAATTGCAACAAGAATGTGATATCAGCATATACCTATCAAAATGACCAATTTTTGAAAGATGAAATCATAATAAAACAGAATATTTGTTGGGATGTGGTGAATCTGAATCTACACATTGATTTTTGGAATAAAAATACTATAGCTCCTCTGGAAAAGAGATTGATTAAAAAAAAAGACAAATATAACTATGACACAATCACATTCTTCATAGAAAAGAAGACATAGGGTTAGCCCCCCCAAAAAAACAGAAATAAAAGTTCTATGCATTTTCCATGTGAAACACCTACTGAACAACGCACTCAGTTAGTGCACTCAGTGGCGTCACCTGGAAAGGTAATTTGTGGTCACAGTGAAATTTTTGAAAAAGCAGTTTTGCTCAAACCTCATTTTTTTGTGATGATTATTTAAGAGAACAATGTGTGACTCTGAAATTTTGTTTTCTGCTTGGGAGAAATACCACAAAAACTGTTGTGATGTTGAAGACAACTTACAAGGATTCTGCGATGGGAAAAACTTCAGTGTACAGGTGGTTTGCTAGTTTCAAAAAAGGTGAAATCTTGTTTGATGACTAACCTCATTTTGGACATCCACCAATTTCCCAAGTGGATAAAAATGTCTATAGATAGTGTATCTCGAGTTCTTATCAGGTCCGATTGTTAATCAAACTTTCTATATAGAGGTTCTGAGAAAAAATGTGTAACAGTGCACATAAAAAAGGCCTGATATGTGGCAGAATGGGGACTGGTTTTGCCATGACAACAATGCACCTCATCTTGTAGTAATATCAGTACACCAGTTTTGGACTAAAAACAGCATGCTTCTCTTGCCCCCACACCTTACTCACCTGACCTCTTCTGGTGCAATATCTTTTTGTTTCTGTGAATGCAGAGGGACATGAAAGGGCAGAAAAAATGAGGGACGTGTTTACCATCCAAACAGATGAGTTCAAAAAACGTTTCCAAGAATGTAGCCACCAACTTGACAAATGTATTAAGTGAAATGGAGAATAATTTGAAGGTGATAAGGCTGTTTTAAAAAAAATAAATACATAGATTTGAGGGTAAAAAATTCTGAGTTTTGGGGGGTACCCTCTTGTATATTCATATGAACACCTATAAAGAATGTTCACAACCATTTTATTTCTAGTAGTCCAAAACAAAGAACTCAGATTTTCTCCAGGAGGAAAATGGCTAGTCAATCTTTCGTGCATATATATTATGGAAGAATGTTGGATGATAATATACTGGTGATGCATGTATCAATTTGAATAACTATTAAGAGAAGTATGTTGATTAGAAAAATATAATCTAAAATACAAAATCAATATATAATCTCATACATATAGCAATTTCAAAAGACAAAATTCTAGAAGTGGAGCCCAGATTAGGAGTTTCCCAATGTTGCCTTTTATATTATAAATGTATAATATAAGGAATCATTGTGGTACTGCAAAAATGTATTTTAATGGTGTCTATATCATTATTCTACTTGAAGTAATGTGCTTTGGTTTTTGAAAGTTGTTTTCGTTGTTTTCATTTAGATAAACTAGGTAAAGAGTCCATGGGACATAGCTTTATCATCACTTTCTAATGCATATGAATCAACAATTTCAAAATAAAAGGTTTACTTCTAGAAAATATAGTATGGATTTGGAGAGAACTCTAGCAATGCCATACCAGAGTCCAAACTTTTAGAGAAATTTGCATTTGATTTAGGCTGTAGTTTATTTTTGTGATCTGCCTGCTCACGATGGAGGGTACACAGCCCAATAAAGGTCATGTATTTGGGATGGAATGAGCAAGAACTGCCCTCCTAATTACTTTCTTTTCCTTTGGTGTTTTCAATGCATAATATAGTTTTATAGTTTTATCTACCTCTCTATATAAGCCTTTAATCTTTATGGAAGCAGAATACCCCATCTTTTTCCTGTGTGTAAGTTTGAACTCAGGCTTTCTTGCTAGGTGCCAAGCTCTTTAGCCATTGGGCCATTAGGGATCACTTTTGGAATTAATAAATTGGCCCAGTTACTCAAATGTGTAAGAGTTCAGAAAGGAGAATTGCAAAAAGGTGTACATTTATACAAAATGTTTTATATATACCTCTGTTTGTAAATGCATTTTGAATGAGGCTAGTATTAAAATCAGGAGAAAATGATGAAACTTTCTACTTCTGGGTTTACAATCTTGGAAACCCACAGAATACTTGAACTCTGTCCTTGATGGTCATTCTAAGTTGTAATTGACTTGATAGCCATGAATTTATTAATTATGGTATGCATGCAATATCCCCAAATAATTCTCTTTAAGCTGTTTAATCATTTGCAAAGGCAATGGGCTGTATGTTTGAGGTTATGTAGGATTTCACACAATGAAATATTGCTTTGAGAAACAAGTTAGTTCAAGTTTCGGTCAATTCCTAAGTACCAGCAATGTCCTCCTGTGGATTGTACTCTTACGAATTAGGTATGTAGTCATCACTTAGGGTGGATCTAGTAAATTAGGGCCTTTGGGTGCCTTTGTGGTCCCCATGTAGGAAGGTTTAGAGCCCCAGGATTATTTGCACTCTGCTATTGTCTCATAATGGGAAAAAGGCAGTCAAGCTCGAAACTCACTGCCATGTTTTTATCCTGATACATTGCTGTTGGCAGGTGCCACCAACACAGAACAGCCCCCCCACACAACAGAACCAAACACTTCCCTGCCCTGCACCATCTTCACAATTGCTCTTATGCTTAAGTCCATTGTTGTAACCACGTGTCAAGCTATCAAGGGCCTTCTTGTTTGTTGCCCTCAACTTTACCAAGTGAGATGTCCTTCCTTGTCCAGGCACTGGTCTCTCCTGATGACACATTTAATGTAGGTCAAAGTCTCATCACCCTTGTTTCTAAGATTAGTCTCTTCTTTGGCAGTTTCGTGTTGAAATGGTTGGATGTCAACAGTTTTTGGTACAGAGACCCTGTGTTTTCTTTCCATATATACTTCAAGAAACTACTCTTTCTTGAAGATAACATCTTAAGATTAAAGGCTTTTCATTGCTCCACACCTCTTGCTGTTAATAACCTCATTATTTTTTCCCCTAAAGAAGGAAACTTGAGGGGAAAAGTCAAAGGGTAAACTTCCCTAACAAGGTATCTTCATCAAAACAGAACAGGTCATTCTTCTCACACTCCCCATCTTCTTTTGATGATCCTGCATAATTCAATGCTCTGCTCACAGATTCTTTCAATATTGCATCTCCAGACTTAGAATTTTTATTCACTTCTTTCCTTTGAAGTTAGGCTAAACATTGTCTTCCTTTTTTATTTTCTAATTCTAGGTTAGAAATGAAGTTGCTGGAAACCATTTTGCTAAGCAAAATCAGTCAATCACAAAAGGCTCAATACACGTGAGTCTTCTATCATAAGGATAATCCACAAGATGAGGGCAGGTTTCTGCTCCCACCTACTTCATATATTCTTCCTTGGTAACAACTTTTGACATTTACATAGAACCCAATGAGAGAATAGGCCTTCTGCTATATTCCTAATTCAAAACTTTTGATCCAGTCTCTATCCAACTCTTGCTATAGACAATTAGGACTTAACTCTGTTCTTTTGAGGAACACAACCTCCTTCATGGACCACATCAGAAGGGCTCAATGTGGAAGCCTCACCAAATGAACTCGCTTTTACCTCAAATTCACCAACCAACAGGGAAGCATTGCAAGAGTAGGTATATATATTTTTTTTTGGGGGGGGCATCACTGCTCTCCGGTGGTGGGAGTAGGAGGCTCAGCCCCACTGCTGGAATTGAACCTCTGTCCCAGTGGGCCGCAGTCCCGCGCACAACCACTACACCACCGGGGCTCAGCCCGCAAGAGTAGGTATATTGTAGTCCTGGTAAACATGGTTTTGTAGCTGTGGATGAGTATTATTGAAAGTTGTGCCCTATCAACAGTCCCCATCATTTGTAAAAAGTGTCCAGTCACTTAAAAGTTAAAGATGTACAAGTCAACAACTTATGTAATGGGGTTCACAGCTGGCCTACGCTAGTACAATGTCTTTTTCTTAACAGTGTTTTAAATTCTATACAAATATCTACATTGATGACAGTATCAATAGATTTATTTTATGTTCTAGAGCATGATCAGTAATATTCCCTAACATAAACTAACAGAGACTTCTCTAAAGTGTACCACAGGCATTATGAAGCAGAGGTAGATGAATGGTTTGGAGCTTGCACTAAATGCTAGCCCCAATCAAAGAACAATTAATTCTTAAGACATGCTCGATCTTACGAAGACATGGGTGCTAGAGAAAAAGGCAGCGATTCTTAAACCTGCTTTGTGTTTTTCTCTTTTTTTTTTCCAGTTGGTGAAACACATGATCGGTGACTCTACAAAGACAACAACTAGAATAGGTGTTTCTGGGAGTGGGTGGTGATAGTGTGTGTGTGTGTGTGTGATCCAGGGATTGTAAATGATAAAACTCAAATCCAAAGAATGACATGATATCAGAGCTTAAATGATGACACCTGGTTTGCAGAAGGCTATGGATGACAGTGTGAGACCAAAACTATTTGAAGGGTCCACACATGGATCTAGTCTCCACTGAATCCTGTTCTACCATTGTAAAGATATGTGAGTAGCCTTGTTATCAGAAAGAGAACATTGTGAAGTCTGTTATGGTAGCTGCATTTAGGTTAAAATTTAATACCTTATCATTTGATCTACCTTTTGACCCATTTTCAAGTTGTCTGAGTTAAAAAAGAATCAAGGGGAAATATTGGTAAATGGGTGATTGCAGATGCACATAGGTTAAAATATGAATATCTTTTCATTTGATCTCCATTTGGATTAATTTTAAATTTGTTCCAGTTTTTAATATTTTCTGCTCTTTTGATTTTGTTTATTATTGTTGTTAGTTTGTGTGCACATATATGTGTGCATGAAAACCAGAATAGATAAATCTATAGAGACAATAACTGGTTTCTTGGGGGTCGGGCAGGCAAGGATTGAATGGGGAGTTGAGAACAAAGAATTTTTAAAAGGGGAAATGTTTAAAAATTGGTTATTTTGGTGATTATACAACTCTTCTTAATATGACTGAGTGATTGAATTGTGTGACATGTGAATCATATGCTAAAAAATGATCCTATAAGGTCGGGATGACTTAGCCTTGACTCAGTGGCAGTGAGCGAGTTGAGAGCGTGAACAGGGGCATAGCTATGAGTGCATTTTCAGCGCTCACTTGATCATCGTTCCAGTTGGGGAAATGTTTGTTTTTGTGACATGACTCTGCTTAGTCCTTGCCCCGATCATGCTCTATTGTGTGAGGAAATCAGACGGTGCCTGCCTATCAGAAAAAAGAGAGTTATGGGTCTGACACCCTTGTCTCCAAACAAGCTTCCAGCTAAGTGAGGCATCAGGCAAGCCTGAGTGATCAAAGAATTCTAAATAATGAAACCCAGACACAGAAGAAAGGAAAAGTACCAGAGCCCAAATTCGAAAGATCTGGTTTCGGCACATTATGGATGAGAGTGGAAGCCCTAAATCCATTTGCAGGGTTCCTGCCTCAACTGCATCTCCTGTAAATCCTCACTGACCACAGTCCAGGAATGTGGATAGCCTTAGGTAAAGGGCATTTTCGCAGCCATGCTGATGTGGGGATGTCACACTTTCTCATTGGTTCTCCCTTGAGACACATTTTGAATGGATTTTTTTCCTTAATATCTACAGTTTTATTTTCAACTGAGTTTTTTTCCCCTCTGTTTTATGTGGTTGTTGTTGCTGAGTTCTTTCTTGTTTTTTGTCTTTGTTTTGTTTATTTTTCTTCAGAAGGAAGTCAGGATGGCTAGATGGATCTATGAACATAACAACTGGATTAAGAATTATCTGGGGGTATGGAAGGGGAGGTTTGGAGGAATTGGGAAGTCTTTATTTAAAGAACTTCCTCTCAGTGGAGTTGGTACAGAATTCAATAGAGCAGAAATAAATATGATGTGATTCCCCCCTACTGGTAATTTATTCTCTTCTATTTGAAATTATTCCAGATCAGTTGATAGTCATACTTTTTCAAAATCCTCTTCCATGTTGGGCAGCCTTTATGTTATCTAATATCCCCTCTGCTTTTTATATACTCGAATAACAAATGTTTGTTTCTCCCTCTTAAGCTCTAATTTAACATTAAACCTTGTATTATTCATGAAAGCCTTGGTGGCTCCTTTAGGAAATGTCTTTTCTAGCTATCAGTCATTTCAAGGATCTGTTCCAGCAGCAGGTTATTAGAGAAGCTACTTGATGTCTTGTGCATGATTCCTCATCAGGATGTCTTCACAGGTTGACAAAACATAGTGATGAATTACTGGAATATCAGGTATCCATAGCAAGCATTCTAAAGATGAGATGTTGACAAGCACTAGCGTGTTTTCCCTCAAGTTTCTGGTTGATTTAGTAAGTGAAAAGATGCTTTTGATATAGAAATTTCAAGACATTTAGAGTCATCTTATCAGATCTAGATATTTACCAAAGAAAATAGCCTAGTTGTAAATTAAAAACATTTTCATAACACCTAGTTTCAGTATATTTTTTCCATTTCCCCTGAGATTTAATCTTTAAACACTTATGAATTTTTCACATTTCCTAAAATGCCAATACGTTTAAATCTCAATGTTGCCCACATTGCATCATTTTTCTCCAGTTTTTCCCTGATAATAGAGGTCTTATATGCCATAATAATAAAGAAGGGTTCAAAGAAGAAATGTGAACAAAAACAACATCACTTTACAAAATACATCGACTCTAACAGCCTGATTTTTTTTCTTATAATTTTTGTCTCTAGCCTTTTCCTTATACTGGACATTGTAGTGTATACAAAAACTTGTATTGCGGTTGTTTTTACTTAAAGTTGTAATATTAGCATTTTCTTTGTTGCAGAATTACATGAAGATTGTAATGGTTGTATATTTTTTCACAGTATAAATAAATCTGAATATGTTATTATTTCTCTACTGCTGATCATATATTTATTTCTTTAGTAAGATAAATAACTCTAGGACCAATTTCTTCTGTGTGTATTTTTATTGTTTCCTTTGTATAGGTCCTAGCATCTCCTCCAGATGTCACTTTGGGGACTGAGATGTTCTTGTTTCAGATCAAGACATTTTAAGTTGCCTCGCACATTTGTGAAAGCTAGGCAACAAATAACAAAGATCAAGGATGTGGACTTGATGCCTTTACATTATAGTTGATTCAGATGCATTGCCATGGAGGTAATGCCAGCTCGGACAATCCTATAGAACAGAGGGAAATTGCCGCTGTGAGTTTCCAAAGTGATCATTCCTTTTAAGAGTAGAAAGGCCTTTTACCTGGGAGAAACTGGTGGTTTTGAACTGCTGGCCTTGCAGTCAGCAGTCCAATGCATAACTACTCTGTCACCATTGCTCCTTGCAAAATATTTGATAGGTTACCGATTGTCACAAGCAAAGAAAAAATGAGACTGACAGTATTTGTATCATGGATTTGTCAAGTTATTCAGAAGAGACCAGCCTTCTGCACAGAACAAGTGTGTCATTCTCCTGTATACGGAGTGCTCACAGCCACCCCCCCATCACAACACAGATCTTTAGAAATCTAATTACTCTGCCAATATTTATATCCTGTGACGATGATCATCCTTGGAATGACATATATCTTCATAAAGAGCTGAAAAGAAGAGTGATTAATTGTAGCACAATGAGACTTGATATTATATGTGTACAACTACTTATGGTGATTTGGTGAAAAGGAAAAGGTTTCAGGTTTCCTAAGACTATTTTAAAGCCACCACAAAGTTGCCTCTCTCTTCTCCTTCCATATCTTGCAATTTTTGAAATTTCAAAAGAAGTACAAAATTGATTAAGAATTTTAGGTATAGAACTCACATTACAAATTCTACACAAAGAGTGACATAATTTTCACCAATACAGCCTTGCCACCCACTCCCTACAAAACATTTATGTAACACTAGTTATAGTACCAAGCAGGAAGGTCAAATTGAGAGCAATATCACAGATGTAACATGTAAGTGAAATTTTGCTAAAGATCATTCAATAATGATTGCCACAGTGCATTGACTGCCAGAAATTCAGGAGGCATTAAAAAGAGGAAATCACATAAGTGAGATTGTAGTGGATTATCAGAAGGATCCTGGCTTAATGCAGGAAATACCAGAAGGGTGTTTACTTGTAATTTATTTGCTATGTAAAGGCATTGGCTATGTGATTCATAGAAAACTGATGATAGCATTAAGAATAATGGAAATTCAGGAAAACCTCATTGTGTATTTATGAAACCTGTACAAGGATCAGGAGTCAGTTGTGAGAACAGAAGACTGAACTTATGGTTTAAAATTAAGAGACATGTGAGTAAGAGTTTTATCCTCTCACCATACTTATCCAGTCCATATTTTGAGCAGATAATCAGAGAAGCTGAACTGTTGGAAGATGATTTTGGAATCAGAATGGGAGAAAGTCTTTATTATTATTATTATTATTATTATTGTTATTTTTATTATATTTTAAACAAGAAGTTGCCCTACATGTAATAGCTATGTACAAAAAAGTTATAAAACTCTCCTTGGTTTTATAGTGATAAATAAAAAACATTAACATTCTCCAATCGAGCAAGGTATGCAAGATTTTCTTTATGTCGTCGTTTTTTTGTTCTTGTTCAATGGTGAGAGTAGAATAACTCCTGGGCTATACCAAGAGGAACTGAATGATGAGCAGGCCACTGATGGAGAAGGAGGTATTTTCACCGAGCCAGGCTTTCCCCTTTCATCACCATTTGATGTTGATCAAAACATACCATTGACCATTTAGGGGGAAACCCCCCTGAAAAAACCAATATAAAAACCAAAACAACAAGGGCTTCTCAGCCTTTTAGCTAAGACAGAGTATAGTGTAGTATCTGCTCTTACCAGTTTAATCTGATAAGCCCTCTATCCGAGGACAATATGCTAAGTGACTTTTTTGCAAGTCAAGTTGGACTAGAAGCTTGCCATCCTTCCACGCATCAACCTGGTATTGCACTACATCCAGGAATGGTGCAGCCCCTTTGGGGTCCTAAACAAAAAGAAAAAGAAATAAAATAAAGGGGCAAATGTAGTATGCTTGTGCACATGCACCAGTTACTTTATATACAATGAAGGAATGGGGGAAGGGAAATGAAAGAAAGAGAAAACTATAGACGTCAGGATGTGGTGGAACCAAATTGTGGTTTTCTCATTGAGAATGGATTCTCAGTTGCTAGGAAGAGGGCTCTGGAGGCAAGGGACAGGTTCCCTTTAGAAGTCGCCTCCTGTCTGCTGCTGGAACACGTCCAACGTGTCTTCATCCTTCATGTCCAACAGTGCAGGTGGGTCTGTCTCATGGATTGGCTCTCTGTGACATCCAAATAAGCCCTGTAGATAACAATCGGCTTTCATGAGTTCAGTAAGTAGCAGCGTATGCCTCTGTATCTTAAACGGCACCACAAAACCATCCTGTCACCCACGGGGAGCACAGCAGTCTCCTCAGCTGCCGCTGCACAAAAGAGGTACGAGGTCCGCACCAAAGGAGCACACAAGCAGCTGCAGGCAGCAGTGGTGGAGGAGGGAGCACAGAGAAAGGCTTCTCAATCACCTGAAATATGCAGATGATCCAACCTTGCTTGGTGAAGGCAAGGACTGCAAACACTTATTGGTGAAGAACAAGGATTGCAGCCTTCAGTCTGGGTTACACTTCAATGTAAAACAAAAATCACGGCTAGACCAACAACTTCTTAAATTATTATTATAAGATCATTTTATTGGGGTATCCTACAGCTTTTTATAGCAATCCATACATCAATTGTTTCAAGCATATTTGTACATATGTTGCCATCATTATTTTGTTGACATTTATTTTCTATTTAGCCTATGATGTCAGCTCTTCTTTTGTTCCCTCCCTCCTGTCCCCATCCTCTTGCTCATGCTTGCATTGTGTCTTTAGCTATTGTGCCAGGAGGGTGAGTATCATGGAATGCCAATTTGTTAGAACAAAGTGTTCTTGTGCTGATGGAGGGTATGAGCAGAGGCCCAAGTCTGCCCACTACCTCAGTGTATTGCTATATAGTTAGACGTATGTCAACCAATACCTCTATTTTTATGAATTAATATATTTACATATGTACACACCTATGTCTGTACCTCTATCCAGAGTTTTGCTTCCTAGGTGTTTTCTCTGTTTCTTTTTACCTTCCTCCTACCCCACCATCAAGCTTACACTAATTCCACCTCTTAGTAATTCCTCTCAGCTAGATTTTTGTTGCTCCAACACCCTCAGCATCCCTACATCCTCCTTGCTGACTTTAATTCCTTAGCTGTTCCCCTCTCTATAGCACTCTTTGCTCACTGCCTCCTTCCACCTCTTCCTCTCCAGAACCTCCAGAACCTTTGGTCCAGTTGCCTTCACCTCAAGCTTGCTTCCTATGCCTATCTCATGTAATTAGGCAAACCAACAAGACACACAAAAAAGAATACAAAAGATTGGCGGGGGGGGGGGTTAGGGGGGAAGAAAGGAAAAAAAAAACATACATAATTCCAGGTCTGTCCACCAACTTTTATGACTATCTCCCTACTGGTCCTGAGGTCATACAGGAAGCTGAGCCTACTAACCTGAAGTCTAATTGGGGAGCTGTCAAGAACTTGGTGGCTTTTTTTGCTCTCGTTGCTGATCTGTTATGTTTGCCCTGCTATGAGGGGTTCAAACTGGACTAGTTCTCCGCATTGTGTCCTCAGTATTGTCCTCTGTTGTTATATGCTCCAGTGAGGGGAGAACATATCTTGCGCTGTTGTTGGTGCTACAGTTTTCTTTGTGCGTTAATAGGTCCTTGCAGGGACGTTGTCCTCTGGGCTTGGTGTGCCAGTATGGTGTCTAAAGCATGGGTGCGCATGCTTTCTCAGCATGTGAGCTACTTATAATGTGACCAAATCAAATTGATCTACCAATTGCAAAAATGCAAGACATATTTATTTATCATACTTATTCATAAATGCATTGAGAATTCTTTACATGTTCAATGTATGTTCATGTACCATGCATAACCACATGAGTTCATATTACATAACACCACACAATTAACTATGTACCTTTTTGTCATTATCTGAGGTTACTCTGATGACTTGTACTGAATGGAATGAGCCAGGGATTCATAGTCCACACAGAAACTGCTGACAGTCAGTCTCAACCACACTTCTAAAAACTCCTCAGTCAAGGTGGAACTTAATGATCTTTATGTGGGGAAAGGCTGACTCAGATAAATAAGTAGAGCCAAATAATGCAGTCAAGAATGTAGCACGTTGTCTTATGTCTGGGTACTTTCTCTCTGCCAGTAAGTTCCAAAACATGCGCTCTAGACTTCAGCTGAATGTCAGCTTGTAGTTTCTTATTCCTTATGAAAGTGATATATTTCTGTCTTCTTACTTGGTCCAGCTCCTCATTCTTTTTAATATCCTTTCTTATATTTAAGAGAAAAAAAACCAAGGTCTAAAAATTGGTGATAACTCAACTTGTTAGTTTTGCTGCGCTTAGCACAGTTGTTTGGGTAAGCGGTCAATGCTTAAGATTGCATCTGATTGACTGTGCTATGTATCAGTAAGTGACGGGACTGATGGTAGGCTTATGTCTATTTTTTTTAAAAGTCATGCAATCTACCCACACTACATTTGCAATTGATTAGTAGAATGCAACTGTTGTTTTGAGCACCCCTGGTCTAGATCATCCCTTTCTCTTTTTCCTTCTGTGAGGGCGTGCCATGCTGGCCCCTCTCTGCAAGTAGGCTTAGTGTTGTCCTTTGCAGCACATACAGCACAGGAGGGCTCAGTTTACTCTGATTGCAGCTGACCTTTAACCTGTTCTTTTCATGCATTTCTCCAAGTGATAGACCAGCAACTTTTAATAATTTAAAGAGAAAAGTTTCCAAGTATTTAAAAATTCTTGGATTTGTAATCAGTGTTCACAGAAGCAGCCATGAAAAGGTCAAATGGTGCATTGCACTGGGTAAATCTGTTTCACAGAGCTCTTTAAAAAAAGTGTTGATCTCAAAGTAGTTACAACATTTTCGACTCCCGTCTCACATTCTTCGGACATGCCATCAGCAAACACCAGTGCCTAGAGAAGGACATCATGCTCGGTCAAGTAGAGGTCAGGGTTAGAGAAGAAGAGCCTCGATGAGATGGATTCCCACCATGCCTGCCACAAAGAGCACCACCATGGAAACATTGGTGAGGGCGACCCAGGACTAGGCAGCGCTTCCTATTGTACCTGATGTCTGCGTGCAATTTTAACTAGATAGTACTTGAAATCAACATTTTCTTATTTGCTTCCTTAAACACTTTCCTTAATTCACTAATATATTTTCCTTAATTCACGAATCTTAAATATAAATATATATCTAAGAACTAAAAAAGTCTTGAAAATCAAGGATGTTATTTTGAAGATTAAGAAGGTCCTGACCCAGTCCTACTATCTTCAATTTTTAAAAATGTATGTGGAAGTTGGACATTGAATAAGGAAGACCTATGGAAAATTGATGTATTTGAATTATAGTACTGACAGAGAATTTTGAAAGGAATACAGACTGCCAAAAGAACAAATTAATCTGTTTGGGCTGTAGTACAGCCAGAATGCTCCTTAGAAGCAAGGATGGTGAGACTTCCTCTCACGTACTTTCCACCTGTTATCAGGAGAAATGGTTCTTATGCTTGGTAAAGCAGAGGGCAGCTAAAAAGAGGAAGGGTGCCACCAAGATGGATTGACATAGTGGCTTCAAAAATGGGCTTAAATAGCAGAACAGTTGTGAAGATGGCTCAGAGGACCAAGCGGTGTTTTGCTCTGTGGTCCATAAGTTTGCTTTGAGTTGGAACCAGCTTGATGGGGGTGCACAACAGCAATAACTCTAGTTTTCTTTCCCTCCGTTCAGGCTAAGTCATCATCCCAGCCAGGGTTCAAAGTCCATATGCCAACCGCAGAGATATTTTTTGTGCACATGAAGGGAAAGTAGAGAAAATGTACAATTATTCTTTCTTTGAGCAAAGAAATATGAGAGCTCATTTTCTGAGGCACAATTACAAAGAGTTCATATATCCTATGGCTCAATGGGTTTTAAGAGTAGAGTGGAAATGCTTTAATCCAGCATTATGTTTTATATACATACCATTAAATCCTAGTCATTGGAAGTCCCTAACTGGTATATAGGGTTATTCCACATATCTGATCATCAAAATCCTAGAAGCTTGATTTCAACTCAGAGATACCTTGAAAGAAAATTCACGTAATATAGTCCTATAAACTCAGCTAGTGCAAAGTCCGTGGGGTGCAGATCTCCTCTCCCACACAGAGGGCTTGTCATTAGCTTGTCAGAGTTGATTCAGTGGTAACCTCCCCTGCTGCATTTAGCCTACTCTGTGTGACTAATGTCATACTTGGAAAAAAATTTAATGATTTTATTGGGTGCTTTTGCAGCTCTTTTTACCATCCATGCATCCATCCTTTGTGTCAAGCACATTCGTACATTTGTTGCCCTCATCACTCATCATTTTCAAAACATGTTCTTTCTACTTGAGCCCTTGGTATCAACTCATTTTCCCCCACTCCCATACTCTTAAATTTTATCAAATGGTAAGCCATTATTTTCTGAAGAAAATTCACCACGAGTTTATAATCACCTTAGATCTTCTGATTAGGTATGATAAGTGATTTTTTAAAAAAGGACAAATCTTTTATACCAGTCTTCCTTCTCCTCAATTACATGTTTTGATGTGCTTAAATTTAAAATTACTCTTTGATTGAACATAAAGTATAGCCAGAGTGTGGCTGCAACTTGGATACATATCAAGACTTTAAGGATACACATTCAGGTCAGCGTGGTCTGCAAACAGTCCATGTAGATTCTTAAGGAAATGCAAGCATTCTTTGTGTATGTGAGTCCTGAAGTTTGTTTGGTCCCTCTTCTTTGCTTGATAGCTTATATTTTTACACCACCAGATATTCCGTTTTTTTTTTTTAGGTAAGGTTGTTTTAAGAAAGTTGCATATCAAACTTAAAAATATTCTGAGAAAATGCAACCAGTCATATATTCCCAAATTTGAGCTTGAATAAATAGAAAGGACACAGCTCAGTTCCTTGCTAAATGCCTGACTAACCTCTAACCCTCTGCTTTCTTACAGATTCATTCCATATGTCCTATTCCTTTGTGTTTCTGTTAATTTAAAACAATAAAGTCTTAACTCATTACCATTAGTATATGGTACATGGAGAAGACATTGATTAGATTTCACATAATTTTAAACATGTATAAATCACTCTGTGGGGCACCAACATTTTCTAGAGCTATTAGCTTATGTTTCATCAGCTCTATTTTATTTTAAATGTTAAAATGGAGGCATTTAGTGAAGTTATATTCCATCAGTTTTCAACCATTAGGATGTAATGCACCTGGTTTTGCAAATGGTATGTCTTTCAGATTTCAGGCTTCTGTTCAAAATCCAGAACTGGAAATAATTTCTCTGCTCTCTACTGTTTATGCTATAAGCATTTTAATAGTAACATCCTGAGAAATATCAGATAGGTATAGGTAGCAAAGAATTGGGGAAAAATAAATGAATGAAATCACAACCCTAGCATAAGCCAATTACAGTTTGATTCAATAACTTCATAGTATCCAAATTGATTCTGATGGCTCCAGTTTCTGGTTCCTCAATACTTGTTAACATTAATTCCACTTTGAAAATTTTTCAAAAACATTTAACAATGGTAGTCATGAATCTAGAGAAAAGTACTGAAGAACTAAAACTGTTGATTTAATCAGTATAATACTTTTCACTTTATTCCTTTTCTGCACTTGCCTTTTCCCTCCTAGTAATGAAAATGAAATTTTAAAATCCTAAGACAACACAATACACAATACCTCTCATTACCATATAATGTAACAATAGAATGATATGGTCTTTTTTCCCGATTTTAATTTATATTCCTGGGATTAGATATAGTTCAAATGGAAAGCCAGTTATTTGCTTAGATTGTGTTTGATTGACCTCGCTCTGTCTGACACTAACTGCCATCCTTGTCAACAACTTCATTAGCAAGCCCAGAGTCCATCACATCCGCAGATTGAACTCCTCTCCCGGGCAGAGTACATCTTGCCAATTGCTAATCAGTACCTGCGGATACATGCGGGGCTACTGCCATCAGCACTGCCAGTCTATCAGAACTCCCACGAACACTAAAATATATTCAGTTACAAGGAAAATAGGAGGAGCAGAAAGAAGAGAAGTCAGTCTAAAAGGGTCAATCATCCAAGTTGTCCGGTTTACTCCCATGGTACTGAGGACATATGCTCAACTTGCCATTTCTTGATCATAATCATGTAATCAAGAAAGTTCATGAAAAACAAGAAGCAAAGAATGTAGACCATTGTACCATATAAAATTGTTACTTTTGAGAACAAAATTGTCCATCTTATTATTCTCAATCCTATTGAGCATTATGTTAGTTTGTGGTATATTTCTTTGTGACTTTATCCCAGGCACTGGACAGCTACACATAATTTTATTACAAAGAAGTTACTCATAGTTATATTAATTGTGCAAGAATGAGCTGTTGATGACTCTGTTGAACTAAGAATCATATATTGAAGATAATATTACTTATAATATGATTCAGTGGGTCCATGGAACGCCTACTCCTCTTTGCCTGGTAATATGTTACATTATGTTACAAAGTTGTACCAAGACCACAGTGCATTAATCAATTTTTAAAAAAGCACTTTCTGAGATTTTCTTGATTTTGTTTAGAAACATGCTTCTGTTTGTTGTCTAAAAGTTCCTAAGAGGATTGAACTTTAGACTAATTTGAAAATTTAAATCATGTTTTCCTGCCTTATGGCTCCTGGTATTTCTTAGATTAGTAGAGAAATTGTTTTGCTGTCTTCCAAGTATTAATCACAAAACAGGGCTGTCTTTGGGAGGAAAGAAAACATAGCTTTTTAAATTGAAGCAGCTTATGAAACCACTCTGTAAATTTTACCATTATACTGACAGATAAAACATCCTGAAGTGAATAATATATATTTCCCCCCCCCCAAAATAGTTTGAGTTGGAGATTCGTTATACAGGATTTTCTCACATTCTCCTGTTTTCAAAATAGCATTCAAAAATGTATTATTTATTTAATCGTTTTATTTGTGGGTTCTTACAAATCTTGCAACAATCCATCCTTAAGCACATTTGTACATATATTGCCATCATCATTCCAAAATAATTTCTTCCTACTTCAGCCCTTGGTATCAGCTCCTCTTTTTATGCCCTCATTCCTCCACTTTCCCACCTTCATGAAACCTTGATTGATTTTATATTATTATTGTTATTTCATGTCTTACTCTGTTGTCTGCTTTCTCCCACCTTTCTGGTATTTGTTCCACTCCAGGTAGGGGAGGTATATGGGTTCTCCCTTCCTCCCCATCCCTTTCTTCCTCATTCCCTTTTCCCCTTACACCCTCTTAATATTGCTATTTTTAGTGTACTTTGTTGATAATTGCTGAATGATTAACTATTTTGCATTTGAGGAAATTTTAATGACATTATAAATTTTTAATTGTGTATGCACCACAGTTTTAGGTCCTCTAACTTCTTTTGGTAGAATTTAAAATCAACTGCTATTACAGAATTCCTGACAACTGTTCTCCTTGGCAGCAGTCTTAGCTTTGTGTACTATCACTCTTGGCCCTCTCCACAGACTGTTGGGTTTCTTATACAGTTGAGACAGTTGACTTGTAGAGTCATGCATTCAATAGAAAATAGCATTTTAGACTTGCTCAAGTATTTAGTATTTAAGACCCATCTTTGGAGTAAAACATACTACATATCTTATAATATTAAATATTAAAAATGTATTACTTATTTATTTAATCATTTTATTTGTGGGTTCTTACAAATCTTGCAACAATAATGTTATATGTTATAGTAATAAATAATGTTATATATAATATTATATGATATATATTATATATCATATTATACTTATATAATATCTGGACACTGGAAACCTGGTTAAGAGTGTTTTATTTATCCCAGACTCTGAGAGGTAAGTGTGTGATGAGTTCATACTAAGCACAAAAATAAACTGCATGACATTATTTTTATAATTTAACATGCTATGAAACTATGACCTGAGGGAGTATGTTTCAGAATAAGATATCTTGTTTACTTAATGTTGATGGTAGTGGTGCCAATTGTTTTAAGTAGGATAGCAAGAGAAAACCCAAGACATGGTGGCATAGTTTTTAATAACATAACTAATCTGTAAAACATTCTAATGCAGGAATAGTACAAGCTAGTGAAAAACGAACAGACATGTGTTTATCTTTTGGGAGCAAGTTGAGAAAGTGGTGATCACAGCCAAGAATTTCCCACTCCCTTGAGAATAAAGTGGTGGGGGGAATGGCAAGTGTAGAGGGTTCGTAGTGAGAACTAGCTTGGCTCACTGGAGAAATACAAGGAAATTCAATATACTCAGGGTTGCAGATTGTAGAGAAGAAAGCAAATATGCCAAAGAAACTCGATGGTGCCCAGCTATCAGAAAGACTACCATCTGGAATCTTAGTCTTGTCTTCAAACAAGCAGTCATTTAAGGAAGGCATCCACTAAGTCCATATGGAAGAAGCGCACTGGTCTGTGTGACCCAAGGATTATAAATAATAGAATTCCAATTTAAATGAAGTAAAGGTATCAGAGCTTAAATTTTGCACTCCTGATTTACAGAAGGCTATGGATGACAATGGAAACCCGAAATCCATTTGAAGGATCGACACATAGATTAAACCTCCGATGATTTCCAGGGACCATAATTTGAGGTATGTGAATAATCCGGTCATTAAACAGGAACTATTGTAGAAAAGGTTATACTAGATCAAAATGTAACATTTCATTTGACTGGTTAAAGGATAAAATTTGATTTCACCCTCTTTTGATGCATATAGAAGTTCTAATAGTTAAAAAGAAAGTGAAGGGAGAATACATGTGGATTAAGCCACCCATCAATTCCCTTTGATCATAGACCAGGGATTTGAATAGTCTTGCTATCATTCAGAATGCATTGGAAAGTGGAATATGACTGATATAACTACACTAAATTTCAGCATCTTAGCAGTTTAACTCCCTTTTGTCCCATTTTAAAGTTGTTTTAATTTTTAATATTTTGTTTTCTTCTCAACTGGGGTTTCTCTCATTTTAATTTGTTATTGTTGCTAGCTTTCTTAACTCTTTGTTTCATAATTTTGTATGTATTTTGGCATATGAAATCCAGGAAAAATGAATCTATAGAAACAGTAACTGGATTTGGTTTCTTTGGTCTATGGCAAGGGAAATTGGGGGATATGGGGTGACAATAACAAGAAAAAAGGAAACATTCTAAAATCGATTGTGGTAATGATTGTATGAAACTTCTTGACATGATTGAATTATTGAATTGCATGATATTTGGATTATGACCTAATAAAACTTCTATAAAAAGAGAAATATGAGGCTGGACAATTAGAAAAAATCCACTGCAATTGACTCTCCTCTGGCTCAGTGACTCCCTCACGGTCATTGAGTGGATGCCAACACAGAGTGACCCCAAAGTTCCGAGGTCAAATGGATTTTCATGAGTCTGACTCTTTACAGAAGCAAAACCCACGTCGTCCTCACATTGGCTAGGGATAGAATTGATCAGACGGATTTCTGAGACCGTGAAACCTCTACAGAGAAGATTGTCTCACACATACGTACAGCCAAAAATACATCACAGACAAAGACACAGTAACATTGTTGCTGCTGTTTATAAGTAATGAGGAAAGCACAAGACACTTAAAGCCCTCATTCCTTAGAGTGATTCACAGAGACGAGTGACAAGGGATTTCATCCCTGCATGCCATTAAGTACATTTCTGAATATAGGCTTTCCTCGACACTGTCAGTGGTTTTCTTTACTTTCTGGCATTTAGAATGACCTTTTGCTTCCTTCATGATAATGTTCATGATATCCTACAGGTCATCATGACTTTTGTCATTAATGCTCAATGAATCAAGTCTATATTTGAGCTTTTAAAAAATTCAGGTGGGATATACTTAAGGTCATATTTTGACCCTTCCTCTTTAACATTCCAGAATTAGAATTTGTAGTGCATATGAAAATTGCATCATATCACAAAATGTAGAATTGTCACACACATAATTCTTTGAATCATCTTCTAGTCAACTTGACAAGTATTTGGGTGAGCATGATTCAATACATAAAACCATCCTTGACAGGTAGAAATTGATTCTTCCTCCCTCTGGGACCTATTCTTTGCTATGTAAAGAAGAACGTGAAACATGTTAGGCCTATCTCTGTTCTACCAATCAATGGACATCTCTCTTGCCAAACTAAATTCCTGGGTCAGGCTTACAAGAACACAAACTTGGTCCTATTTTTCAAGCCAGAGATCATCAAAAAATAAGTCTGGAAACCTACTTGCCCAATTTCCCAGTCTCCAGATCCCCTTATTGCAGTGTACCTGGGTTGCCCTGTATCATGTTTGTTTGTTTGTTTTTCCCACTAATACTTATATGTTACTAATGTTCTCTCAGTTTGACCACCTACCTACCTTCCCACAATATCCAATTATTTTTCCTTGTTTCTTTGCTCTGCTAATTTTTCATCTAGTGCTATGCATGCTATTTCCTGGGATATATCTAGTCTGGTATTATAACAATCTTTTATCTTAGGCCAGAACATATGAGCATACTTGTGACACATATGGAAACTCTGAGGAATCCCTGGGGAATGGAAATTGTTAGTACACTCACTCGGCTACTACCTGAATGTTCAAGATTTGAGTCCTCCCAGATGTGCTTTGGAAAAAAGGCCTGAAAGAATCTGCCAGCACTTGGTCAGAAACACCTCTTGTGACCTCCACACTTCTCCACACCTCTGACCTCTGTCTGACCTTTCATCCCCCAGCATCTTCTTCTCTCGTTGAGCAAGGCATCTCTGAAAATGCATGGACCACAGGGCTCTTGTTTCCCCACCTCTTTTCATTTATGTGGGCCCTGGGAGCCTTTCCCCACACCTTGTTTTTTCCTGCTTTCTGTGTGTGAGTGCTTTTTCTTGGAAAGCGAGGACAATACATTTTAGCTCCCACTTCTCTGCACCAAAGTGCTCTTCCTCCTCCGGTGTTTTCCTCTTGGCCTTTTTTGTCACCATCCTACCCTTCTATGTTCCTGTTGCGCCTGGACCACCTTTCCATTAGGTACCAATGGACCAAGGAGCAAGGCTGCTGGAGGATACCCTTCCTTCATCTGCTCTTCTGCCCTTGACCCCTCCAGAGAGGGGTCCTCCACAGCATTGCCCCTTGGAGGAAAGAAGTGGTGGTTGCATTGAATCCAAGTGCCCTGTTTTTATTGCTGAGGGAAGGTTGAGGGTGGTAGTGGGGTAGAAATGATTATGTGTGTCCTGGACTGGTCTGAGTCCTGGGTAGGAGGACATTTTGGGAAATTTTTAAGTATCCACTTGGCTCCCAGCTTCATATGTTTCGATAAAAGGAGAAATAATAAAGATCAACACACACACACACACACACAGACACACACACACACACCTGGGAATTGCTGAAACCCTTATGGAAATCATTGAACACATGTGGATTTACTTTGGGTTGAGAGTTAATTTAATGGTAACTAGTTTAATTTAAACTGTCTTGCATTTGTATTAGGACAGACAGTTGTTTTGTCATCCAATTATCCTTGGCCTGTCTTGGCAGCATTTGAGGCAAGGTTAGGAACTTCAGCAGGTCCACTCTTAAGATCAGACCTTTCTTAACTCTTAACTGAATGCCCAGAGCATTTACCAAGGTCTCTAGACATAATCTTATGTCCACTCAAGGATTATGCACATCTCCATCCTTTTCAATATCCTGTCTGTGAATTCCAGCTGTCTAGCAACCCCTAACTCTTTCCTCTATTTTCTGTACCCTGTGAGAACACTTCTCACCGTGTATCTCCAACTTGCTGGTGTCAGGGTTTTATAAGTGCTGCCAGTAGAAAACCAAAGTCAATGCAGATCTCCTTTTCTAGGTCTCCTTGCTCACAAGGACCTGGAAAAAGTGGTTTCATATATTTTGTTTGGTTTCATACTTTACAATTAGAGAGTACGTCTGACATTCATTACTCTATCGTGGACAGAAGCCTGTCATATAGGCAGCTCTTAAAAGTAACTTTTTCATTTAAATTGGGATAAGATGGGGACAAAATTTTCCTTCTGGTTTCACAACTGTATTCAAAAACTTATTTTAAAATATTTCTAAGGTTTAACCTGCTTTCTTTATAGTTTTGATTCTAATGAAGGTTTTCCCTTGCACACATCTGAAATTCCTCTACATCTATCAAGAATTTTCCAATGTATAAATTTCTTAGAGATTAGTACAAATATTGCTCTCCTGTCAGTATTGCTCGCATGGAACAAAAAACGCCTGAACATACACCCAATGGATAGCAAGGCATCACTAAAGGCTAGTGACGAAACTACAGAGCGCCTCATGGAGAAGACTATTGGGAGTGAAATTAGTCGATCACAAAGGAAAGGCAGTGCATAAGTCCACTGACCAAATGTTCATACGAGGAAGCAGGTTCTGAGGACTTCAAGTCAGAGGGGCCAAATTGATGATGCGGTGGCCTAGAAGGCCTACAAGGATAGATTGTGGGCAAAGGAAAACTAGCATTTCACAAGAGAGAGTAAACTATGGGGCAGGGAGCGCAAACTATTTGGGGCATTGATAAATAAATTGTTGAATAAAAACAATTGATGATCTTTTTATAACATACATACTGGCTCCTATGGTTTTTTTGGTGGAGAGGCATCACTGCCCTCTGGTTGTGGAAGTGGGAGGCCCAGTCTTGCTCCAGGAGAGCTGCTGCTGGATTTGAACCTCCGACCCAGTGGGCTGCAGTTCTTACTGTTTTATAATCACTACAGTGGACATTGCCTTCCTGATTTTGAAGATAAATCATTTAAATTCATTTTGAAAAGTGATATTAGATTCTAAAGCCTCTAACCATAAATTTTAACTTAAGATCTTAGTCCTCATTACTAAAATATTTGAAAGGGACTATTGCTTTTATAGCACAGATACATTTATTAATAAAGTTGAGTCCAAAAGTGTTTTGTAATATTATCAAAATGAGCACCTATTTTATAAAAAGAATTAAAATTTCATTGCTTTGTTACCATTCAGAAACAAAGGTTGCTAGCCATACATGCATATTTAACAGAAATTTCTACACATACACAAAAACACATTTGTGTCACTTAACCTTCAACAAAGCATTCTCTGATACCACTAAGGGATTTGGATGCTGGGCAAATATAATATCATATGTATTGCTTATATTTGTATTTATTTTATACAAATAGTGACCCCTTCTCAAGCGACTCTGAGTCTCTGTTAACACTGGAACCTTGAGGCTTGCACACTTGCATCTGCATTTTGGTATCTGTGGACATGAACCACTTTGAATGGTCTGGAGGGAGTCCAGTCAGAATGGAAGCCCAAAGGAAGTGCAATGTCCATAGCCAAGGTCTCTGCCCAAGCACCAGGCAGGGATGTACCAAGGACCACATCAGGAGACACCAACAACTTATGAGGGCTGCCCCTGTAACTCTGTGGCAGCCTGGGAAATAAAACAATCCTCTGGAAAATTCTATTCTTCTTTTTTTTAACTTTCCTGAAATAAAATGAATTGTTTGATAATGAAGATTATTTAAAAAATTTTAGCTTATACTCTTAGTCTTTATCACTTAATAGATCGTAAATACATTTCAATGTCACAAAGTTATATTCTATACTACTATATTCAGAAACTGTATGTCAAACATGTTGATGGTAAGAAAGGCACAGGGCCAGGGAGTGTTTCATTTCATTGTTCAAAATGTCACTTTTAATCAGAACCAAGTGGGTGACACCTAAAACAAAAATAATAATGACCATATGACTTCATATGATCTATTTAATAATATACCTTGCTGAAAGCTGCATCACACACACCATTCCTAAGATATAATTCAAGTTTTAGTTTTCTTTGTAGAAAGTCATCCTATTTATGCCTCTGATGTCTCTAGATGTTAGAGCAGACTTTAAAATGTTCTCCTGAAAGCAAAATAGCTAAAACAACTAAGAAATTGAGTATAGACTCTGAGCAGATAATTTGCAATGACAGAAAAGATAAAGGAAAATAGTAAAATGAGATATTAAAGACCTAAATTTATAAAACCAAAAGAAAAAAGCATGCTTGGCATTTCTCAAGCTGAAAGATCTGAAGAAGAAGAAAAAAAAATAAAGCCTCAAGGTACAATATTAAGGGATCATATAGGCAGGGTATTGAACAATGAAAGAAGCATCAAAAGAAGATGAAAGGAATAAGGAATATATATATATATATATATATATATATATAGATATTAGTTACTATACCAAAAGAATTGGTAAATATTAAACCATTTCAAAAGGTAGTACATGATCAAGAATCAATGATTTTGGAGGAAGAAATTCAAGTTACATTGAAGGCAATGGTGAAGCACAAGGCTCTGTGAATTGACAGAGTGCCAAAGGATATGGACTAACAAGCTATTGCAGTACTGGAAGCACTCATTAGTCTAGGCCAAGAAATTTGTAAGAAGCTATCTGGTCAACCAACTGGAAGAGGTACAATTTGTGCCATTGCAAAAGAAAATGATTCAATAGAATGAGAAAATTATCAAATAGTATCATTAATATCACATGCAAATAAAATTTTGTGAATATAATTGTGTTAGTTTGGGTAGATTAGAGAAACAAATTCACAAATATACATATGTATATAAGGGAGAAGTCTATATACATAAAAGGAATGCAAAATTGAGAAAGCATCCCAACCCAGTCCACACCCACAAATCTGATATTAGCCCATATGTCCGATACCAGTCTATAAATCCTCTTCAGACTTACAAAGCACATCAGTGACACCAGAGCAATCACAGTCCAGTGGGTGTAAAGTCTTGTGTAACCAGCAACAGTAGAAGCATCTCTACCTGGCAGAGGTCTCCCCATGGCTCCTCCAGTTTCCAGGGCTCAGGGTCTATCAGCGTGCTGCCATGTGCCTATCAGCATGCTGCCATGTGCCTTGTCAGTAAAACATCTCCAAGAGACTGAGGCATAAGTCTCTCAACTCCAAAGGGAAAAATACTGGCAAATTTCCCAGAATTCTCAAAGAAAGCCATTCCCACACAGAGGTCTCATTGGCTATCTCCAGATCGACAGCCTGGACTCCACCCCTACGCTCCTAATCCTGATATTTACACAATTAGTGACTGCCACAATAATTTAAAAAGAGATTGAAGTACTGTATTGACAGGGCGCTACCAGAAATTTGAGGTCGATAGAGAAAAGGGTATAAAGTGAAGATTATCATTGTGGCTGTCATATGGATCTTGACTGAAAGTAGAGAAGACGAAAAAGTGTTTTCTTGCTTTTATTGATTATGCAAAGGCATCCAAATATGTGGATTTTAACAAACTATACATCACATTGATAAGAATGGGAATTCCAGAACCCATCATTGCATACTTCCTGGACCTGTACACTGATCAAGAGGCAGTCAATTGAATAGAAGGTAGGGATCCTGTATTTATTAAAAACAGGGAAGGTGTGAGTCAGGATTGTAGCCTTTCACCTGACCTATTCTATCAGTATGCTGAGCAAATGATCTGAGAGGTTAGGCTCCATGAAACAGAAAGCGACATCAGGATTGCAAAAAAGCTCATTTGCAGATGACACCACTTTGTGTTCTAAAATCAAGAGATTCTTTGAATCCCTTAGTGATGAAGGTCAAAGACTGCAGACTTTGATATAGATTATAACTCAATGTAAAAACAAATCCTCAAACTGGAACCATTAGTGTCATGTAGATGATTGAATATGTCAAGAATTTCACTCTACTAGATCCACAATCAAGTCATGTAAGTAGCAGTGAAGAAATCAAATTACCAAAAGAAAGGCAAGGAAGGGAGAGAGAGAAGGAGGGAGGAAAGAAGAAAGAATGGAACTTAGGAAGAAAGGGAGTAAGAAAGGAAGTTAGGAAGGAAGGAAAGGAAGGCAAAGAAAATCAAGAAATTACGGAGCAATTATGATGAACAAGACCTCTTTAAAGTGTTTAAGGCCAATAATACAACTTTTAGGACTAAGATGAACCTGACTTAAGTCATAGTATTTTTAATTTTCTCAAATGCATGCAAAACTGGAAAATGAGTCAAGAAGACCAGATAAAATTGATGCATTTGAATTACAGTGTTGACACAGACTATGAGATGTACCATGGTTTGCCAGAAGAAGGAAGAAAACTGGCTCAAAGATGTAATCTTAAAGTACTTATTAAAAACAAGAATGATGCAATTTTGTTTCACGTACTTTTGACATGTTTTCAAGAAGGATCTTATTCTGGATAAGGAGCTCATGCTTGGTAGAGTAGAGAGAGTTGGCAAAAAAGAGAAAACTTTTAATAATATGCATTGTACAGTCACTACAACAATGGTCTTAAACATGCCAATGATTGTGAAGGTTGAGTTGGACATGGAAGTGTTTAATTCTGTTATATGTAAGTTTCCTATAAGATGGAACTCACTCACTATGCCTAGAAACAACAACATGCTTCTTTATTTGGGGTACATGTCTAGAAATATAAATTCAGGATAAGAATATCTATTCATTTAAAATTTTTGTCACATGTTAAATTATCTTTGGCAAGTTGCGACATTTTATATTCATAACATCAGTATATAACAATGACCATGCCTCTGAATCAGAAGCTTTATCTTCCTTAATTTAAAATGTATGCAGGATAGATATGCTTATTTGGACACGTCAGAAGAGGCCATTCATGGAGATGGTCACCATTTTTGTTAAAAGAGAGGGGCAATGAAAAACAGGAAGGCCCTTAAGGAGATGGATTGATACACTGGCCGCAACAAAGGGCTCGAACATCAGAACAATTGTGAAGATGAAGCAAGACCAGGGCCAGGTGCTGCTCCACTGAACGTGGGTTCACTATGAGTCAGAACGAACCAGGTGACACCTAACAACACTGTTGTCATAAGGTAAAAAGAAAGATGTAACTAGAAATCAAACACTGCATAACTCAGATTATTTTTAAGCAAAAAATTTCAAATAACTTTTTAAAATGAGTCAGTGGATTCCAGACTTATTGAATATGAGTTATTAAGTAGAAAGTAGAAATGTCTCACAGAGAGGCTAAGCAGAGAGAGTGTATCTGTCCTTCAGTGAGCTATTTATCTCCCCAGCACCTCCAAATGAGGTCTATGATCTGTGACTTGATGGACAGACTAAACTCCACCCTTAAAAGTTCGAGTTGACATCAGATTATGTAACTACCACAGTCAGTAGCTACTGATGACTCAATAATATTTTTCTGTCTAGGGTTGTTGAATCATGCTGATTAATAAGTCTATCACTTGCTATGAGCCACTTGTAAGAATTAGAACTTTGAAGACACTGAAGAAGGACTTCTTCCTCTAGAGAAAGAAAAACCTGTGGGAATCCTGAGCTAACTTGAACTTCAGTGAAGGGCCTCTGGTACTAAGGACAACAAGCGAGGACATACCAGGGATATTTAATAAATTCCTTTTTAAAATTCACAGATGGAAATCTTGAGCTTGTGTGCCTGACTCCACACTTAGATGATGCAAAATGTCATGTGTGCTGCTGTCTTCCATTATAAGCGATTACTGGGTCTATCAGTATTAACTTGTTCTCAAAGGGAATTGTGCCCACTTCAGCTCTAACGCTTTGCAAAATCAAACAAAAACAATGATTTTTCTTGTTTTTATGGAATCAGTAGTATTTTCCATCTATTTGCTTAGTCCAAAGTATATTAGCTCTGGATCCAGTGATAAGTCCCCTCCCCACTTCCTTTGTTACAGTGAAATGGAGGCAGATTCTGTGATATTTCTTTTTCAATTTTACTGAGCAATGGATCTGAAGGTCAATTGGTGGTTATCATTGAAGAACGTCAGTACCGCGAGGGAACTGGAAGCACGATAACGGATGGGCATACCATTCATTTCTCCCTGACTATGTTTGAGGCTTGATGACTTCCTGAGACTAAATTTTCTTCCAACTCACATTAAGAGTCATTGTTGTGTTGAGAAATTCTTAAATGTTAAATGTAGTTAGCTTGCTCTGAAAATAAAAGTATTTATTCCTATGGAGTATGTGACTTTAATCTACAGTTGCTCATGGTTGCATTATATATATTCCACTTTAGCATATAGCAGGTGCTGGAGGCACTACACTGGAGGAGGGGCAGACACTCAGAAAATGCACTGCTGCTTGTCTGCTTCTGGGCTTCCTTCCACCTGGAGTTAGTCCCTTATGGGACATTGAAAGCCAAGTGCAGAAAGTACTTGTATTTTTGATTGATAGACAAGTTGAATATATGGAGTCATAGAAACAATTATCGTGATATATTTCAGTCATTTCTTTAAGAATTTAATGAAATAAAAATTCCAAGGTCATGAGAATTCTGCAAATCTTCAAAAACATCAAGAGCAGTGAGGAAAGCACTTCAAATCCCTGGAAAAGGAGACATCTACTTGGTGCCTTGTGGGACCCAACAGCTTCTTGGAGAATGGGAGGCTGGAAGGAAGAATGAAGCAGTAGATACCAAAGAATGGGTCTGGCCATCTTTGGGATATATTCTCTTCACTCCTTCCTTCTCAGAAACAACCCACTTCCCCATCAAGAAGAAAAGGAACACGGTTTTTCTTCAGCAAGGATTAGTTCTCTCTCGACTCTTTCTGGCCCACAAGACTTTGCAAGTTGGAGAGCAAAATCATTTCAAACAGGCAAATGTGTGTGTATGGGTGTGTGTGTGTGTGTCCACTAAGGAAGTGGTTTTTTTTAAAGCTCACCTCATATATTTCTGGCATTGAAAACTCCTTTAATTACTTTCCTGGAGTGATTCACAAACTGCTTTCCTTTCCACAGTCCATGAATGAACTTCTTGGGATACAGACGGTATTGACAGATTTCTTAGGTTGCTTTTGAAGTCTTCACGCTTAACACTGAACTAAATGCTACAGCAGTGCCCTGAGAATCAGTGTGCAGAGAGCGTGCGTAGTTCACGGGGACATCTAGGCAAGTCCACCATGGGCACCAAAGGCTGTTCCTTATCTTTCTTCATGGCAGTATTTGCTGCGCGGGTTATTACCAGCATGCTGTTTGAGTTCTATCACTGCCGAAATCTCTGTCCAAAAATCATATCCACTGAGTGTTCTCTCCTGCCTTAACTGGAATGGAAAAAAAGACATTGACATTAAAAACATACTCGAGGAATCCCCTGGAATCCATATTGCTCCAAAGCAACTAAATTCTAGACTGTTCACTTCATGTCTCCCCAGAAAGTCAGTGTGATGGCCCTGGTGTCACTTGGGAATGTGCTTTCTCTTCCCTCTGCACCCCTGCATACTTTTAAAAGAAGTTTCTGCTTGAACTAGATCAATGAGAACTCCCAAGGAAGTCACAGTCTATGCAAGCTTTCCAAGTGTGATATAGGAAGAAGGAAAAAACTCTTCAGCACTAGGCAGACTTGAAGACTTAGCCCTGCTTCTCTGTCAAGCATGTTGTAGGTAAAAAAAATAGAAAAATATTCTATTTCAATTTTTTATCTATAATTCTGACCAATTAATCCTTTTTGATAACTAACCATCAGTTAAGTATGAAAATATATGTGTAATAGTTAACTTGATGCCCAGCACATAATGGCAAACTCAGCAAATGTCTCATTGCCACCCCCACCCATGCCTGTCTTTCCAGCCCTCTAAGATACCCTCAGTTGAACTCAAAATAGAAAATGTGCTTGCACTTTAAGTGAACTGATAGAGGGAAGTCTCAGTGTTTTATTAAAAACCAAGGGACTCTAATTGTGTAGAGGTTAGTCACCTTTCCCTAAATATATTCTGATGATTGATTGCCAACTGTCCCTAGAAGGGTCAATTGCTCAGGTTTTTATCAAAGGAAAAAAATGTACTGAAGAAAACTGCCATGTGAACATTTCTTCAAAAGTGAATCATTTTAAGTACTTCAAAACAGCATCTGCATTATATCTAAGACAACTAGAGACTGCTTTAATTTTGCATCTCTTTTTAGATGCTTATGAGAGCTGACAGAAAAGCTTTGCTATAAAACAAGTTTACTTCTCTCTTGATGTATTCATTGTCTCCACTATGTACTGAGAGACATCAGGCTTAAGTTAGAAAACAAGTTGGCAATCAGCAAGCACTTCAGTTTAGAATAGTACAGACTGTCAAAAAATGAATGTTTCAATGTGATTACAAATTACCCCTCTTTGGCCCTATTACATCTAATAATTGAACTGTCACCTTCCTGTGTTAGTCATGATAATGCATAGAGTTAGTAAACATATACAAAGTCTAGAAAGCAAGTCTGGGGCTTGTTATCCAGTTTTATGTCCTTGGGATCTGAACATTTGGAAGATACCAGTCAAAATCTGAGACCTGTTTTGTCAAAGATATGTATTTTGACAGGAATGATTACCCATTTAAAATCTCTACAGTAAATAAATTCCTTCTTTACTCCGAAGTGCTTACTGGGTTAATAAAACGTACCACATATACTCATGTATGAGCCAAGTTTTTCAGTACATTTTTAATGCAGATTTTGTGGTAAAATTAGATGCCTTGGCTGATGATCAGGTCACCTTATACTCAAATATATACGATATATAAAACCCCATTCAACACATCTGCTAGTTCTGTGTAGCAGTGAAAGAGATGGTGGATGATGGAGTTTGTCTTTCCTTGGAGGTCAGAGAAGCCTTAGTTAGGAGTCTTCTATATTCAAACTTGGCCCAGACAAAGGAGCATCTATTCATGTTTTTATTGGCACTGTCTCAGATGAACCCCAGAGCAGAGCTCAACACTGGCCACTAGGGCACATTCGATTTCTCAGGATTTTTAAAGAAAATGATGCAAGGGTTTGCAAACAATGAAAGGAGTGGAGAGAAAGCTTTGAAACTTCTGGGGTAAAAATTCCACCAATCCTTGAGTTTGGAGAATTCAGTAATATTTTAGAATTGACATTATCTGTAACGCAGTGTAACAATCCATTCCTGTTATACAGTAGTTCTAAATGAGCTTAATTAACCAAGAATAATCTGATGAGTAGGCATCTGACTCAAAATTCTCATTGTTATTCTATGTTAATAAAAGAAAATAGTTCAAGCATATTGCTTTCCCACAATGTTAAACTTCCTTTTCTTTATCTGATATCTTGCAAAAACCAATACTGCCTTGAAAAATGCAAAGCATTGATTTATAAGAAATTAGTATGCTTTCTTATGTGCTTTATGGCTTTGAAGTGATTTGATGAACTCTTATTCAGATAGAGCAATTGCATGAAAAAATGGTAAGACAATTTTTTTCTGCATTTGATCCATTCAATCTTTCTTGTCCTGGGAACGGTATTTTGCCTCAGAAAACACCTCCATCCTTCACACACTGCACTTCCACATACATGCACACCTGATTTTTCTCTTGGTTCTCTGACATCCCTTCCCCATCGTTGCTCTTTGTTTTTCCTGATGTCCTCATCTTCCAGCTCTCACAGAGACCAGATCTAACCTCTTGCTCTTGCATTCTCCTCTACTTATACTTTCTGCCTTGTTGATCTCATTTAGTTACAAAGCTTTAAATACTGTGAAATGCTGGTGACTGGCAAGTAGCTCTTGACTGTACTGGAAATTAAAGGCTGTAATCCCTACTGTCCTCTCAGAATTTTCACATGGACATCCAGTAAGCATCGAAAATAGGCATGGTTTGATGAAAGAAAGACAATAAGCAAATAATAGGCAGAGGCAAATGCAATATATCCAATAATGATGAGTATTATTTAATCTAAACTCTTTTCCTTAAGATACCATAGGAAGAAAAAGTCCTTTACTAAACTCAGTTAGCCTAAGTACTTGACTTATAGCATTCTCTATGGAATTTTTTATAAATTGTTGAACAGATGGGTTGTGATTGTCAAGTAGAGGGCCCAGATAATTCGGAGAGTCTTATTTATCCATTAGTGATTAAAAGCTGGCTTCTGCTATCCAGTTAGTCAACCTATTGCTCCGTCTGCATGCTCATGATCAATAGTTGTTCCCCCTGAAACCTGACTTAAGACAAAACATCCGGACATGATTCTTCAAGGTATAAATTCCAAAGTAAAAAGGATGTATTCTATTTGTCTTCTGATTTTAAACAGGACACCAATCTGTTTTACTGGTGATCTTCTCAGTGGTATGCACCTTCTGAAACAAAAGTTCTTTTTCTTCCTCTTACTTGGAGTGAGTCAATTGGTCACATTACTCCAAAGTAAACTGAGTTCATTTCAGGTGACACTGCAAAAAAGTATGCAAAAAATGGAGAACAGAGGAGATGACTTCCTTTTTAGGTAGTAGGTCAGGGAAATATTTTGTGAGATGCTGAGGAGAGGGAGGGAAGAGAGTCTTCCTTGTGTGTTCTTAGGGAGGTAGTATTATAAAGCACACAGACAGTATACAGGCTCCCAAAAGGGAGACTATGTCATGTGTTTGCAAAGCATAGAGTCTAACATATAGTGTTCTCAACTGCTATTTGGTTGTTCCTTTCTCACTCCCAGCTGGTCTAGCTTTCTCTATATAACCTAGACCAGGGAAATCTCTGCCAAAGTATCCAACATATATATGAGATAATATGATTTCAACTTCAAGAAGATATGTCATTTGTATACATTTTGTGTGTGTTTTTGCCTCAAGAGAAATCAGTGATTTGTCTAGGTAAGAATGGGAACACAGAATGATAGCCCAAGCCATCTGAATGAGAACATCAATCAAAGCATGGCATGATACAATGCAGGTGGTCAGGACTGCCATGTGCAGCTTCATTTCCACTTTGGTGAAAAGCTCAGCAAAAATGTTTTCTTGAAGGCAGCACACTTGTCCTACTGTGCTTATGACCACACTAGTGGCAATGACTGTATTTTTCTTCTTATTCTCAAAGACATATAATTGGCAGAATATTTTAAGTGTCCACTTCTCCTTGTTATACAAGCTATGGTACTTTGATATGATTTTATTTCAGTTGCAATTTCTGGCTAATATTCTTTCAATAGGTAAATCACACTGCACTGCTAGAAGCTATTTGTTACTTACTGTTGGGGGTTTCGAGATTACAGGAGAAGAAACAACTCTCATGTGGCTGAGGGAAAAAGAAATGCTGTCCTCATTCTGGAAGGTCAGTGTCTTCGACAACATATGCAGCAGAAGGAAGAAGGTGCAAACGACCTTGCCAGGTAGTACGGTCATACAACCTAGTTGATGGGTTGAAGCATAGCCCAAACAAATAATCCAGTTTCTTATAGAAATATGATATTTTAAAGAGGTGATCTGTTTTGAAGAAGATAGATTAATTTTGCTAAACTAAACCAAACCCTCTACCTGTTGAGTCAGTTCTGACTCCTAACAGTGCTATATAGGGCTTATCATATGTAAGTCTTCACAGGAGCATGTGGCCTCCTCTTTCTGCCATGGAGCACATGGTAGTTTTGAATCAGCAACCTCACAGTTGAAGTCAAATGTCTAGGCTTCAGCACCACCACAGTGCTTTCTATTTGACTAGAGACTTTGCTTCTCGGGTTCCTGCATTGAGTGTTGAAAACGGTTTGGTATGTTTCTTTGTCTCCTTACTTATTTCTGTATCTTGGGTCTAAATGTATGAGTCTGGATAGACTAGCGAGACAAATTCATAGACACTCATCTGTGTATAAGAAAAAAACTTTATATATGAATATTGAGAAAACTTCCCAGCTTAGTCCAGATAAAGCCAATAAGTCAAATATTCGCTTATATGCCCAATGCCAATCTATAAAGTTTTCTTCAGACTCACAAAACACATGCAATGATACAGAATGCAGGAAGATCACGGGCCAGTGGGTGGAAGGTCTTGGGGATCCAGTGGTAGTGTAAGCATCTCAGCAATGGCAGGGGTCTCCATGTGACTCCTCTGACTCCAGAGCTCTAGTGTAGCTTCATGTGTCTTATCAATGGAAACGTATCACAGGGAGTGATCTGGTGTGCTGCCTCCAGTGAGCCATACATTTTCTTAATACCTTCCAAATGAAGCCATCAAGCTATGACCTTATTGACAGGCTAAATTCCACCCCATTCACTCGCAAGTTTCAAATTGACAACAGATTATGTAACTGCCACACTAAATTAAAATGATCTATCTTATTTCCTTTTGGTAATTTATGGTGCAATATTTCAAAAGCATAATTAAGTCCATTACTATGAATGTGCTTCTCATTTGAGGTAACTTCAAAAATTTATGGAATTGAAAGATAATTAAATTGTCCTGTAAACATTTTGATTTAGTTAAGCAACCTTGGGGCCCTGTCGTTGCTTCTAGTTGATGTCAAGTTGCCTCTGGCTCGTGGAAATCTTATGTGTATCAGAGTAAAACATTGCACAGTCCTGCACCATCTTTATTGTCCATTGTTGCAGTCATTCAGTGCCTGCTGTGTTCAGCAATATTATTCTACCTATTTTATTATGTCATTGTTAGGTGCTGTGGAGCTGAATCTAACTTATAATGTCTCTATGTACAAAGTGAAAAAACACCAACAGTCTTGGACCACCCTTACAACTGTTCTTACATTTGGGCATAATGTTGCAGCCACTGTGTTGATCCCGAGAGTTGAGGGTCATTCTCTTTTCTACTGTTTCTCTACTTTATGAAGCGTGATGCTCTGCTCTAAGGACTGGTCTCTCCTGATAACATGTTCAATGCACATGAGATGAAATCTCAGCATCCTTGCCTCTAAGAAACTTTGTGGCTACTTCTTCCAAGACAGAATTGTTTTTGGTAGTTGGTGGCATTTGTGATATTCTTCTCTAGCACTATAATTCATATGCATTGCTTCTTCTTCACTAAACTCATTGGACTTTTTTAATGTTTCTTTCATTATATTTTCCTCTTCATGCTGACCTTTAAATATGGTCCTAGCTAAGGTCTTTTTTTCACAGTTATCTGTGTATGTCACCTCATTAAATCTTACAGCTCTTTCACTTGTAACTATACACTGATGATTCCCAAGTTTATAGTGTTACAGAATAAAAAGAATCCAAAAGCTTATTTGGAATTTCCAATAGTATATCCAATAGGTGGTTCAAGTTTGATGTGTTTAAAACAGAACACATGATGTTGTCTGGTCCTTGAAATCATGAATTGAATTGTATTTCCCCCAAATATGTGTCAACTGAGCTAATCCATGATCCTTAGTACTGTGTGGTCATTTTTAATTTTGTGAACATCACTCTTCTGTGTGCTGTAAGTCCCAATCTATGTGACTATTGAGGCAAAACTAGGTTATATTTTTAAGGCAAATGGTGCAGAATCAGGGTGTGATGCAGTATTTTCTTCAGGTCAGAGGCCTGGCAGGATGTAAACGGAGTTCCCCTGGGGTGTGGTTGAAAGGTTGAAAGAGAAATGAGCAGATAAGGAGCAGACTACCACTGGAAAGGAGAGTCTTAGAGAAACACCCAAGACCCAGGGACCCAGGGGCAGATTTATGTCAAAACACACTAACATCTCCAAGGAATTATGAGAATTGACTTGACAGCAGTGGGTTGAAGTGGTGCACAGATCTGCTTGATCTTCTTCTTCCTCACCCCGCAGTCTTTACAATTCTTACTGAACAGCCAGGTAGCAACATGCAGATTGACTCTATTTCCACTTTTGCTGACTGACCCAGGTAAGAGCCGGTGGTGGAAGATATTGATAGGATTAAACGGTTCAGTTATAAATGATTCTGATTGAGGCTAGTCGTGGTTGTAGAACATTGGGGCGCTGATGTGGTGGTTGGTCAACTTAGCCACCCCATTGGGAATAAAATGAACCACCTCAGAAGTATGGGGAAGAGGTATTGTCCCATAGCAACTGAGTGTGAAGAGGCCGAGGGGAAGGTGTCTTTTGGTTCCCAAGCTCCCTGTGTACTCCTTGAACCCTAATACAGAGACCCATGACACTGGTGGAGTCACAGAGCAGTGGCAACAGTAGAGCCAAGAGACAAACCACAATGGGTTTTTCAGTCCATGGAGTCATTCAAGTGAGTGCTTTTGGTCAGGATGCTCACTTGGGATGTGGGTGGTTTTCCATTACTTAATTGAGGGAACTAGTTCCCTAGTTCCTCAGGGATGACTTATGGCAGAGTGAAAGGCCCTTTGGGCATATCTATCAGAAATGCTAAATGAGTTTTGTATCATTTCCTAAGAAGGGCATAGGATAATAGACCTTATGGCTGAAAGACCAAGGACCAGAGAGAAGCATGTAGGATCAGAAAAACTGTATCATGAATATATATGATCCTGAATTATAGTATGTTAATTCCTCCAACAAACCCCATTATCACAAGAAGGTCTATATGGCCATTAACTGATGGTAGAACCCAGTTGCCAGGGCTCTTTTAGCTAAAATCTTTAATGCCTGCCAGACAATATTTTTCTCATGGGTCTAGGTAAGAAAAGGGCTGCCAGGGGAGGGAGAAGATACTGATGGGATTCTTCTGTGCTGAGTATAAAATGAGACCTCTCAGAAATAGGAAATGGGGCTTAGATACCAGAAATAACTAAGAATGGAGTATGTCTTCTGGAATTCACAATCCCTGAGCAGTGAACCTCCTGGCCCCAGAAACAGCTGTGATGTCAGAAGAGCAACAGGTGCCAGAACATGAAACCAAAAGATGAACTTTCTAGTCCAGGACGTGGGTGAAACTGAGTGCTTGGGGCCAGGAAACTGGCTTGTGGAGCAGGATGCCCAATTGAGACAATTAGACATCATGACCTACAGAGGTGGAGCTGAGTGTCTTCAGGCTGAGGCTTAATGGAGTAGGGTGATTCTGTGCACTTAATTCAGGGATCTGGGTTTGCAGATCTTTGAAACTTGAACTGAATGCTTTCAGGATGAGGCTTACTGTGGTGTGGAATGCCCTTTGGACATTAATTAGCTTCCCCGAGAGAGCTTTGTAACATGTCTTGATGAAAAACTATATCCTGAGCATTTCTCAAGGGTGATATAACCTTAGTTACTTCCTTAATGAACCTGATAACCCTGAATATTTTCAATGAGTTCTGTGTAGCCATTGGGATGGATATTAGGGCCTAAAGGAAAAAGTAGATACTATTGTTTGCGATTCAATTATTGAGATTCAATTAGTCTCAGAAGTGGAATTCATTGCTTTGGCTTCAGATACACAGAAGCATGGGATTTCATAAGGGGGGGCGAGGAGAAGGCATAGGAAGTAAAATGTTTGAGTCCTAAAATGGTTTCCTTCACAGCGGATGTAAGGAATGATATGATGCAACTGAGAAGGGAAAACATGCTTCCAGAGTGGTCTGGCAACAGGCCTGGCTGGTTAACGGAAGCACAATTCATTGGAGATCAATGCTTAAGAGATCTATCTTGACAGAGACCTTGGGTCGTAGGTACATTTTTGGGGGTGGGCATCACTGCCCCCTGGTGGTTGTGGGAGTCACCCAGCGCTGCTCCTGAGAGCAGCCACTGGATTTGAACTGCCAAGCCCACAGGCCATAGTCCTGCACTCAACCACTTACATCCCCGGTGCTCAGCCCCATTATAGCTCTTTTTAGAAGAGCTTTTTCGTTTGTTTGTTTTGTTTTTTGGGGGCATCACTGCCCTCTGGTGGTGGGAGCAGAAAGCCCAGCCTTTGCTTCTGTGGAGCTGGAATTGAACCTCCATCCCAGTGGGCCGCAGTCTTGCGCACAACCACTACGCCACCGGGGTTCAGCCCTAGAAGAGTTTTTGAAAAAAGAAGAGCTTATGAAATTGGGATATTATTGAAAAGTTAAGGGATATGGGTTCATTTGACTGCACTATGGATACTAAATGTTTCTTCAAGTTGGTATTGATTATAAGAGCGCATGTAAGACTGTCTTCAACCTACAGGTGATTGGGCATGCTAAAAGGGGAGTTATGGATTGCCTGTAGGGAAAAAGTCATTTTTGTTTGAGGCCAAGGTAGAGTAAAGGACTTAGAAAGAAAACTGGAGAACCACCCAGACTGACCGAGAAAACAGGAGTTTTACATTTAAAGGAAGATACAGAGAAAAAGACAGTTTGGCCTTTTGAATTTTCAGCAAGCAGTTTGCCAATGGATGCACCAATGTAGAAAGTCTTTTCCAGCAGCCCCTTTCTAGGACTGAAAGTTAAAGGGAACCGATGACCTTGATGTGCTCCTTATTTAAACCATCTGGATCCATATACTAAGATGGAAGTTTGGAGAAATGCAGCAGTGAAATATGAGTTAAGCTCATTATCACCTTTTGACCTGATTCACAGAGGCTAAAAAGGAAGGGCTGGCAAACCAGAAGTTTGAAGACTCGCGCCGATAATGAGCCTATGGATATAACCTGACAGAGTCAGGCCTAATGAGGGTAGAAAGAGGCAGGCTGAACTGAAGTGCGGGCAGGTGTGTGCAGACTCCCACGCTTGCAGCTAGACCTAATTGACCTAGCATAGGTGGTAAGGGTTGACATGACCAGAATCAGATCAAAAGAGAAAGATATCTGATACAGTGAGCTGGCCCACACTGCTACACTTTTGTTGTGTGGCCTGCTCTAGGTGGAACTTTGTTTTGGGCTGGAGATGGCCACAGTGTGAACTAGAAATGTCCCATTGAGACACATTCTTTGTCTCGATTTCACCAGTTTCCCCAGCCTTGGCCATAAAGAAGATTCACGAAAGGGAAATCTGAATTTTTATTTGAGACTTACCAGCATTCACAAAATGGGAGTCATTTTCCTATTCACTGGGAGTTCAGAGTGGCCGTTGCAACAAATTGCAGAACCCTGGAATGTAAGGGGAGAGTGGAGTGGTTGATCCCAGAAGTGAGAGCGTGATAAAGCAGTGTGGAAAGGTGGGACATTTGGGTATATTTAACCGCCACCTTCTGGCGACCAGTCTTATTGATTTTTATGAAGAAATTGTTACTGCACCTGCAGAGAAGTGAGCCCTATGGGAGGTATGGTTGATGTCATAACAGGTAAAAGAGGAAAAAGGAGAGAGCCATGCCTGATCTTGACCTTATAGCAATGGGCACGGGTTGACGTTGAATTTGACTCTCCTTCCACATGGTGCAGTCAGAGGTCAGATGCAGCCTCCACCCACATTTGACAGCTCAGTTTGGGTTTAGGACTTTCAAATTGCACCTTTCATCTGTTGCTGCTGTTAGTCGCTCTTTCGCAGACTCCTGCCTGCATGGTCACACGTATGAATTCTGGCTTTTCTTTTCTTTTTGCTCTGCTTTGAATCTGGAAGTATTATCTCATTTTTGCCCTTAGAGTTCAGAGTCTAATAGAATATACGTAGGTGGGTATGACTCTCTTCATCAGTCTGACCTGGGGCTCAGAGGGCAGCTTTTCATTTAATTTGTGGAGTCAGGGATTCAGTTTAGGAAAAACGCTTCTCTATAGTTTGCCTCTTTTATTGACTCTGGTTCATCTCTTTCTTCTCACTTCTTTGAATATTATATTAAGGTTTCTGTTATGCCTACCAATGTATTTTCCTTTCCCCTAATGATTTCATTTTTCTATAATCTTTTTCCTCCCTATGCTTTGAAATATTGTTTTGTAATTTATCTCCTAAAACACTAGTTATAATCTCAGTAGTCAACATCTTTGCTGCCAATTTAGTGAGTTATTTAATTGATAATAGTTTCTATATCTAAATAAGTTGTTCTTGGTGTTTGCTATGCATGCTTCTCCTTACAAAGTATTTTTGTCCCCTAAGTCAAATTGTTTCAGTATTTATTTATTTAGGACATTCACTCTTAAAAGCAAACAAAAAATAAAACAAAAACAACAGCACCAAGTTATTTTCTTTGTTAGATTGTTGAGGTTTATTCCATACATTAGAGCAATCTTACAAAAAGAGGAACTCAAATCTGTCTCCACCCTACAGGCTTGCAATATAGAAATATAAGACTGCAAAGGCCCTTAGAATGAGTTAGCTTATTTTAGTTACCAAGAAGTTACCCAACTCAGAAATCAGCTGTTACCTGCATCAACTTGTTGCCATCTAGTTAATACCCAATCATGATGGCCTCTCGTGTTAGAGTACAGCTGTGTTCTGAAGGGTTTTCCAAATCTGTTATTTCTGAAGTGGAAATCACATCATGGCTTTCTTCCAAAGCAGCACTTGCTGAGTGAGTGCAAATGGCCAACTGTTTGGTTAATAGTTGAGAGAATAATTGTCTGCAGCATTCAGTAACTAGAAACAGAGTTTCTCATCTCTCCTAGACTCAGAAACAGTGTTACTAGCAATACACCTCACTGAGTCCTGCTTGCTAGTTTTTAGATTAGTTATTTACACAGAATAGAAAGTCTTGCAATAGATTTCTCTGATATACTCCCAAATGGCGGCAGATGCCTATTGACCTTAGGTTTGCTTAGTCCTTTCTATCAGTTGGCTGGTTGGAAAAAAAGAACTTTATTTGGGTATCCTGGGGTTTTAGTCTTATTCCCATTCATTATATGACATTCTTTTTCTTCATAGCACTTATCATGCCTAGACATTATCATTAAACCATATTGCTATGTAAAGGTATACTTTCCACCCTTGTGTCTAAATAAAGTCCATCTGAGAGTCATGGTTCTCTCACCAGAGCTTCATATACACACCCTGGATGTGTGTGCACTCCAAACATACTTTTGAATTTATTGATTTTTTTTCCAATTGTTTTCTTTCCCATAATCAGGGAAGAGTGGGAACACAGTCCCCACCACCACCACAAATGATGCAGTTTAGTTTCCCACATTTGGGGAAATTGCGGGGTCAGCATATCCAGAGTGCCACGGATAAGCCTCACCCTGGGAAAATCACCTTCGTGATCATGGTATCTCCCCTGCCAAGTAAGTATACTTTTGAATATATTTAAAGAGTTAAGACGTAGCAAAGTTTAGGAAGAAATGACCAGAGTAGGTCTACAAAAAAGGGGCAGGGATAGGGTAGTGCCCATGACCACCAGAGGCAGTGATGCCCCCCCAATAAAAAAGGGGCGGGGATATAAGTAAGAGGGCATTTAGATATCGCTGTGATTCATCTGTACTGAGAAAAATTCAAAACTATACGTGAATCATGTTCACATGTCTTGAAGTTCCTTCTCTTTTTCTTTCAACCCCGTTCCTCTGCAGCCTTTAGCTTTTGTAAAGCTTCAATTGAGTTTTGCTTAAACTAATTTGTCAGTCTTTCTACAGTCAAACTGATGGTCAAATTTATTTGGCAGTTGTTAGAAACATACACCAAATAGTCTCAACATGTACGATTCAGTAACATAGATTATACTCTCCACGTTGTGTGGCCATTTCTATCTCCTTTTCTGAGCAATTGCTGTCCGCACTAACATGCACTAGAGAACCTATCAGTACTCCACAAAATCAGATTTCAACGTGAAGTGTTGAGAACATTTTGCAACAGAGCTCGAACAAAGCATAAGAATCCTCCTCGACACGTGATTTTTGTAAACAAAAGTAGTTGGTGTTTGATCACTCTGCATTAGTTGGCGTTGTGAGTACACATTGGTGAAAACTTTTGCGGCTGTGTTCCAAACATGCTGCTAAGATTGCCTTAGTTTTTGTGCTGTTTTTGGATAAAAAAACCTGTGTCCACAGGAAGAGTTTTTTGAAAAGAATCGTGGTTAACCATGCTATCGATATTGTTGATGACAATTTAGTAAACCCTTTTAGAAAAAAAGTTAAGAAAACGCAAACAGCAGACCACATTAGTGATTTTTTTTTTTTTAAGGAGAAAGCCAGTCAGGTCCTAGTTAAAAAAAAAAAAAAAAAAAAAAGCAAAGAAGGGAAAAAAAAGAAAACTCCTGAAGAACAGCTGCCAGTTGATGTCATGGATGGGGACTCCCCTTCCGATCAATCACTCTCCCTCCACCCTTCCTCTCCACATCCGTGTCCACAGATCAGGTCCTCATCGGTGTCAAGGTATGGGCCTTACACAGTGGTTAACAACTTTTGAATATTGTGTTTCTTATTTAAATTTTATTCTTTAGCTCGGAACTTATTTGAGTTTTTGTATAATGTTTTGTTTAAAAAGGCAGGGTTGGGGTAAAAACTTGGTTGTTGAGAATGGGTTACTCTGTTTTCATTTATTTCTGAGAAAACTTGATTCTAGCATGGTTTAATGTCATAGAATGGTTCAGTCTCAGAGAAGGATTTAGTGTCAATGTCCAGGGGTTCTACTGTACTCATAAAGATTCCCAAATGCCAGAAGTTTCCTTCTCAAGTCTTTTGCATCCATGAATGAGAGCTGTGACAGGGTTAGTTTTGCTAGTTTCTGTGTCAGTTTGACTGGGACAGGATTCTCAGAAAAGTGTCCTAGTAACCCCCACAATGAGACATAGCATAAATATTCAACTCCTTCGTGGAATCACCTGTGAGCAGCCAAGCAGTATCTGATGCATTTTCCAGGGAATTGCCTCAGGGGTGTGGCCTAATTCCTCTACAAGTAGATGCTTCATGTTGGGTCTGGAACCTCTGGGTGTGTGGAATTGAGCCCATAGCCTGCAGATTGTGGGAGTGATCAGCAGCCTCTGTTACCCAGAGACCTTGGATGAAATTTTAGTGTTTCTGTGGATCCAGCTCCTGAAACTTTCCCGGTCGGCAGAAGCCCCAGCTTAACATTTGAACTATGGACTTGAAATTGGATTGAACTTGCCTGCTTCTACAAATGTGGGAGTCTGTGTCATATCTGTGTGTTTGTGAATGTATGTATAGCTTTGCTTCTCTAGAGAAACCTGCCCGTCACAAATGCACTGTGCTTTTAAATAATCAGCATTGATATGTAACTTCTATTAGTGACATTTTCAAACTAGTATTTAATCTTAAAACTTCAAATAACTTGAGTGTAGAATAAACAACTGGTGAAAACATCAAATTAGCAATAAGTGTACAGGGCTCACATGTATGTATTCTAGTGTTTTCAGGGAAATTTGGTAAGTGAATATATTGTGTTAGAAATTTCTGGGACATGGAAATTTCGGCAAATGCATATGCACCCACTTGTATACACACACACACATACACACAAAAGTACACATTTAATGGTTATAAAAAATTAAAATATGTTAAAGTTAATAGTTGTATGGATACGAAATCATTGATTCTTTGAAGAAACTTAGGGACCATTTGAAACATTTCTATAGCAGATATAAGAATGTTTTGGTCTTTGTTTGATATCTTTCATCATCATGCCATAAACCCTACATAACTGCCTTGCTCATCAATGGAAATAGGCAAAAAATGTGCTCTTGATAAACTGCCGCAAATAAAATGAACCATGTTTATTTTGTATTACATATGTCACTGATGCTCCTAAAGACATCAGCTTTCTTTCCCAAGAAATTATATGTCTGTGTGTGTTATGTAGGCAAATTGGTATATTGTTTTCAAAGTCATCCTGACTTATTCTCAGGGTTGCCAATTTAAAAATTTTCATATATATTTTGGGAAAGTTGTTAGAACACTGCCATTCTTAGATTTAGAATGCACTGGTAATTTATTTTTAAAGATGCAAATTTTCTTCCACAAATATCTTATTTTTCCTCATAGAATAAACTGAGAATAAAGACATTGTGTTTTCATTCTTTTATAAAATAGGACTTGATGATTATATTATAATGAGGGTTGTACTTCAATGTGTGAGCAAAGAAATTGCTCAGAGCCCATTTTGCAGCCTTATTCAAATCAGATTAAATATCTGAATACTCTAACAAAAAATGAAAAGACAATTTTCCACCATTCTTAGTCACTGAATAAATAGAAAGAAAAACAAAATTGCTCACATCACACCTTATAATTATGTCTCTCCTGCTGAGGTATCCCAAAAGGTACAATTAAAAGATAACTATATAGAAAATAATGGTTTAATTTAATATTGAAATGGAATGCAATGATTTTTGAGTATACAGAAGGTAGATTTGCATTTTGGCTCCTCATCGTAATCATTTATCTAGTGCATATACTCCTCTTTGAACTAAAGTTTAGTTGAAGAGAGATTCCCTCTATGTGGAATTACATGGTCTCCGGCTGACCCAGGATGAAAAAAATGTCACACCTTCTATTTTAAGACCGAGGAGACTCTTTTGAATGTTTATCTATTTTTATAGAATAAATGCTTTCATTCTGGAAACTCAGGAATGAAATCAATATGATAAACTACATTGATTTATAATCTGTATATTAGCATATATTGATGCTATAATAAATCACTGCAGATTTAATGATACAAAACACTTCATTATCTTGCAGTTCTGTATGAAACACTTCATTATCTTACAGTTCTGTAGTACACAGATGCAAAAAAGTCTCATGGTATTACAAGCAAGGTGTTTGCAGTGCTGAGTTTTTTCCAGCAACTCCAAGGAGAAACGCTTTCCTTCCGTTTGTCAGTTTATAAAAAGCGATCAGCATCTCTTAACTCATGTGACATATGTCTGATTTCCATCATGCCTGCTATAGTACTTAGCTGTTTTCAAGCCTGTGTGATTAGATTGGGGCCACTTGAGTACTATGAGACAATTATTTTTTAATTGTAAGATCTATTTCCCAATCAGAATCTGTGTGTGCCTTAAATAGTTATATGCTCCACTACTGACAGAAGATTAGTGGTTCAAGCTCACTTATCCTGCCAACCACAAGACACACTTGGTGACACACTTCTAAAAGGTCACAGTCTTAAAAACACACTCCTCAGCACATGTGGAATAACTTTGAGTCACAAAGGACTTGACATTGACTACAATAGCCTTTAATCACACTTGCAAAATTCCCCTACCATGTAACATATTTACAGATACTGGGAATCAAAATGTGGACATTTTAAAAACACCATTCTCACTGGCTATCATAGCACTTTGATTAATGCATTTTCTCAGCAACATGCATTTTTTATTCTATAAATAAATTATAGATGTCATGGAATTCTGAAACACTTTTGTTTCAAAATGATATGTATTTTTCAACAATGGTGCCTCTCTTTTCTATTGTATGACTGTCATAACAAAACACTAACCAAATAGGTGTTTGGAAAAATAGAGAGTTAGCTTCTTATAGTTTGGGAAGCAAGAGATCTGTGTTCACAGGATTGGCAGGACTATGCTTTCCTTCTGCAGGCTCTAGGGACAGATGTGGCAGTTACCTAATCTGGTTTCAGTTTGAGGATTAAGAGTGTAGGGGTGGAGTCTAGCCTGTCAATCTGGAGATAGCCAATGAGACCTCTGTGTGGGCATGGCTTTCTCCTGAGAATTCTGGGAAATCTGGTCATTTCCCCCCCTTGGAGGAGAAAGATGACTCAGTCCCTTGGAGACACTCTACTGACAAGACTTAAGGCTGGCTCCCTGTGAGAAATACTGCAGAAGAAACTACATGGGCTTACCCTGAAGTAACCAGACCTCAGAAGTCAGAAAAGCTACATAGAGACCCCTGCCAGTGCTGAGATGCTTGAGAAGTCACAGAGAGGCCCCTGTCAGGGTTGGTAGTCTTCTACCACCACTGGATACACAAGACTCTGCACCCACTAGCCTGTGATTGTCCTGGTGTCATTGCATGTGCCTTGTGAATCTGAAGAAAGCTTAATAGACTGGTATCAGACATATGGGCTAATATCAGACTTATGGGCTTGGACTGGACTGGGTTTTGATACTTTCTTAATGTTCCATTTCTCTTGTATATAAACCTCTTCTTTATATACATATGTGTATTTATGAATTTGTTCCCCTAGACTACTCTAACACAGATGTTTCTTGTTTCATCCAGTTTCTGGGAGAGTGACCTTTTCTTTCTATTACTTGGATACTTATAGATGAACCTGCTCCTGTCATCATTGTGTCTTTCACATGTCTGATAAGATCTCCGGATCTGTTCTCCCTTTTATATAGAGCATCACTCAGAAGGAATTAAGACAATTAGCCACCCCATTCTTGTATGACTTAGATAACATCTTCCAAAAGGATCATATTTCCCCAAACAAGGTAGAACTCCCAAGTCTGATGGTGACACTTTAATGGTTTAGTTCAATCCTTAACATGCACTTAAAAATTTTAATGAATTTTGTATTTGAAAACATTTTTATATTTATTGAAAAGTTGTGAAGATAGAATAGAGACTTCTAATACATCCCCACATGTTATATCTCCTAATAATAATTTATATTAGTACTAATACTTTGTTAAAATTTATAAACCAACCTTGATAGATTTTGATTAGTTAAAGCCCATACTATATTTGGAAATATTTTGGGTTTACCCAGCACTCTTTTTCTCTTGTAGGAAACCACCCAGGATAACACATGCCATTTAGAATTGCTGAAGTATTCTATAGACTGCTGCTTAGTTTTTATTTGATATGATTCTCATGCTTAGACTGCAATTGTGGTTAATTGGGAAAAAAAACTAGAAGTGAAGTACATGTTCCTAACAATCTTCCTATTGATAGGGGTTTACTTTGAGCACTTGGAAGTAGCAGTTTGCCAAGTTTCTCCACTCTAAACTTAGTCTTTCCATGCCTCCTTTACATACATAACTCTTTGGAAGCAAATCACTAAGTGGAGTCCATATTTAAGGGCTTGTGTCTGGCTGAGGAAGGCAGTGCAATCAGAGAGCTAATTTCCATCTCCTAAAGTAGGAGTATCTATGTAATTATTTTGAATTCTTCTACATAAAATGTTTCTCCAACCCATTTGTTTATATATTTACATTAATTCTTCTAAATCATTTTATTGGAGGATCATGCAACATATTAAAATCTGTATATACATTCATTGTATGTCAAGCACAGTTGCTGCTCTCATTATTATCAAGACATTTGCTTTCTAATTGAGCCCATGTCAGCAGTTCCTCATTCCTCCCCTCCCTCCCCACTTCACCTTCCTTCATGAATCCTTGCTAATTTATAAATTGCTATTATTTTGCCAGATCTTACACTGCTCAATGTCACCCCTTTGGATCTTTATTTTACACTTTTGGTTACAATGAACTATTATTTAATTTACTTAGTTAAAATCGTTCCAGCTTTGGCCATTGGAAATGCTACACTCTCTTTGATTTAGAAACATTACTGAGTTATAGGATTTTTTTCCCTTTGTTTTGGAAAAAAAATCTCTTTTTTTCTGGTATTATAATATGCTCTAAACCCAACTTGTAGAAACCTCCAGTTCTCTGTGGAAGAAAGATGGAGCTTTCCACTCCCATGCACCGTTCCAGTCTCAGAACTTCATAGGTGCACTTCTACCCTGTCCTACAGAGGCAGTAAGTGATGGCATTGACTCCAGGACAATAAGTTTGTTTTGTTTTTTGCTTTTACAAAGATAGTGTCAGAGACAAAGATGAAATAATAGACCTATTCTCTGCTCCTGAGATAGCATTGCTTTTATGTCATACACAAGGAAATATATAATTCTGTAAATATATTCATGACTGGAAATATTTCTATATGAAATCATTTGTATCTATTTTACACTAATTATAGCTTCATACTCGTGTCTCCAGCTTGTATTGATTCAAATATGGGCCAGAGGCAAATGGTTTCATAGATAAATGTGACATGCAGGGGACACAACCATGCTTAAACAAAGTGAGGCAGACTTGAAGTACTTGCTGATGGAGATAAGAATTTCATCCTTCAGTATGGATGATAACTCAATGTCCAAAAAACTCAAAGCCTCACAACCGAACTAACAGAAAGCATTATGAAATATGGAGAAAAGTTTAAAGCTGTCAGTCTTTTAACTTGAATCCGCAATCAATGCTTATAGAAGCAGCAATCAAAATATTTTTTAAAATGAATTGTATTTGGTAAATATCCTGCCCAAGACCTATTTAAAGTGTTAAAAATCTGGGCTGTTACTTTGAGACCTAACATGCCCGTGAAAGTTTCAGTTGCCTCACATAAATTTGAAAGTTCATTGTTGAATAAGGAATATCAAAGAAGAATCCATGTTTTTGAATCCTGGTGTTGGCAAATAATATGCAAAGCACCATGGTTGCCAAGAACAAGCAGATCTGTCTCGGAATAAGTACAGCTGGGATGCTTCTTAGAGGCAAGGGTAGCAAGGCTTGTCTCCTGTATTCTGGACATGTTATCAGGGGAGACCAGTCCTTAGAGGCTGCTGGGTAAAGTAGCAGGGCGGTGGAAAAGAGGGAGACTCTTGATAAGATGGATTGTCACCGTAGCTACCTCACTGGTCTCAAACGTAACTGTAGTGAGGTTACACCCGGCATGTTGCATAGGGTTGCTCTGAGTCGGAACGAACAGAACTGGCACCAAACACCAGCAAGTCATTTCTGATTTTAGCCATGGAATCCCCACTCCAAAGTCATCTTAGGAAGAATGTCTTTCACCTTGTGCAAAATCATTGTAATCTTCCTATTCTGTGCTTAATGATGGACCGAGGACTTTTCTTTTCATTTTAATGATAAGAATAAATGAAATAACATTCAGATTAATTACGTTTTATTTTCTGTCAGCATATCATTTTTCTAATTGTCTCATATGCTAAAACGTGAGGAGAAATGGGGGATCAGTTCCAAGACTATTGAAGTCATAGTAATGCTTGATGTCTAACTGGACAGATTTTAATTTCGTTTGAAGTCTTTCATCTTTTGGAGGTAGGGACACAGGGCTGCTCCAGATGTGAAGCAGAGTTACACAAGCAAAGAAACTGGTGCACTTTGAAAGACCGTGGTTACCTTCAAGACCCTGACTTCTCCCCAACGACTCCCCCGACATCCTGCTTCTTTAACCCATTTGCTATTTGCTGATTAGCTCTCCCCCTGAACCCTGTTGGCTCCCCAACCAACCCCAGACAAGTCCAGCCATCTATTCCCCTTCCTTATAAAATGCTCCTGGAGAGTCAAAGCAGGGATCACTCTGTACGCAAACCCACCGAGTCGTGTGTGACACAAGAAAGTCCTTCCTTTTGTTATGACCTGCATGGCTGGCCACTCCTTCAGTGACTCCAGTCACACCGTTGTCTTCATCATCCTCACTGTCCATGCCCCAAAAGAACTGCTGCTGATTCTTACGTTTCTGGCAGGTAGCTCTAGATGTACCATGGCTCTAGGACGTCAAGTTTTAAATTGCAATGTGGGCAAAGAATCCTTTCCATTGTGTAATACACTGTCACTGGAATACCAGTGTACATCCCTGATGCTCCAATCTTCTTGCATAAATACTGGCATTTGGTCAACTCTGACTCATGGTGGCCCTACCAGGCAGAGTAGAACTGCCCCGCGGTTTCTAGGACTATGAATTTTTCTGGGTGCCACAAGTCTCATCTTTCCCCCCCTCCCCATATGCTGAGCTTATGCACAGACTAATGGGTACCCCACTCTGCCACCAGGGCAAACACCTCTGGTCAGTGTGAGTTTACAGTCTTTCCTCTATATCTTTTTCTAAAGCATACAGGCTCAAAAACAAACTATAACAAACTAAAGTGAAAGACATCAAGCAATTCTCACGTTTTCCCTGCAAAATAATCTCTTGACAGGCACTCTGTTAGAAGAGCTGGTCTCCTCAGAGTCATTGCATCCTCAGAGTTCCCGTCCTTACAGCCCTAATGGACTTAGAAACTCACCAGACAGATCCTTATAGACAAAATTCTATATTGGGAACAAGTAGGCTTCTAAGTGGCAATTTCTTCTGTTGACCACAAAAATGTAATGTAAAAAGTGCCAAAACAGATGTTTGGATCAAGATCACATCATCTGTTTTGAAGACAGAGGGTGTGTGTGTTTATTTGAGATGCTCAGTCAACATTCCATGGGAATGTTTGCATTTTGATTGACTTATATAACCATTATCAGGATAATTCAGAAATAGAATAAACCATTTCAAGGGTTGACTTAGCACCATAAAATCTATCAAAAAGACGGGGAGTTGGGGGAAACAAGTAGTTGAGCTTGCCTGGAGAATAGAAATATGTCCAAATCAATGGGGGGTAAATTAAAAAAATTAAGTAGTGGCCACTGTACAAAGGGAGACTTAGTGAAAGACCTTTAGCTTTATCTAAGTGAAGCATCTCTTCTTGTCAGCTTCCCTTGAAAACAGAAAGTTATTTCATCCCGTTTCTCCATTTGCTTTACTTTTAGTGTGGTCTTGATGAGAGAAAGCAAATAAATGTTTGGAGACTAATGCTTGCTAACACTTGATCACTTCTAAATTAGGTCAAACCTCTTACTTTGTTTTTAATAAATCCAAAACACAACCAGAAATGTACTCCTTCTGTTACAGTAAAAAGCAAAGTGTTAATAATTTAGAAGTGATCTTTCATGTTGATTACTCTTTCTCATTGAAATGCTAAGTGCTTCCCACAGGGTGATTGTGGAAATTAGAGACAAGAATACAAAAATTAGAGACAAGAATACAAAAGAATTTAGGAGTTTTTGTCATCCAGCATCTAATCCTGCCAACATCCTGTAGAGTAGATTCTATTCTTATTTCCCTTTCTCAGAGGAGAAAGCTAAAGGACAGTGAGGGTAAATTGCCCAAGGTCACCTCATCCAGAAAAGTTTTGAATATTTTAAATCCAGAGTTTACTCCCTTCAAGACCACTCACTGCTTCATGTAAGGAAAGCCAAAGGCACTGCCATGGGACAAAAACTACATGAAGATTCACAATTTTCTTTTTTCATCTCTCTTCCTTCTCACTTTTGGGTTTCACTTTTGAAGCCATTTAGGTAACTGTAAGGAGAGACTTAGGAAAAATCGTTCTATTCCTGGGAGTGGACTTGAGATTTCAAGCTCTTCTTTTCTCAGTTCTTGTCACTCTTTCTTAAGAAAGAATTCATACAAGAGCCATGAAAATGGTTTGAATGCAACACATCTTTTTATTAAAGATGTACTTCACCAAGGAGCATGCTGAATAGCAACCTAACTCATCAGGATGGAAAGGTAGAGATTTGGATGGAGGATGGCAGACCTTGTGTTACTGGCTGGCGTGACAGAGCGCACATACCCTTCACAGGTCCTTCTCATGCACACCAGGTTCATGCTGTATCCTTGTCCCCTAGTCTGAAACCACGGGTCAATTCAATTGTCATGGGTAGGGTCTCTGCCATTACTCTTTCATTCTCTCCTTAAAAACTATGGATCAGGAAATGTAACTTTTCTGGCCTCTACCTTCCTTGGTTCTGGGAGGTTATTGATAAAGGAAATGTGCCTTCCACTCTCTTTGTGGTAGAAATTCCAGAATCAATTTTGACTAATACTGGATCAAATAGGTCAGACTAGAGATTCCTGATGGAGTTTCCAGGCTGCTACAGTTAGGGGCTCATATTGCAATCAGTATAGCAAAGAAAGACAAAACAAAAAAGGCAAAAAAAAGTTTATCATGAATAAATATTAAGCTCCAAAATAAATAGAACTATATAAATGTTTGAAAAAAGATTTAATTTGCATATTTAAAGATAAAAGCTCCAGGACAAGGCAACTAATGCATCTTGAATATATTCACATTTTTCATATCCCTCATTTTTCTGGCTTCATATATGAAAATGAGCAAAAATTTTCAGGGAATGTTGTCTAAGAACTCTTCCAGCAATTATTCTCTTCTTTCTTGGGGAGTAGACATGTGCCTAGATTTGATTTTCTGTTCATAGGCTATTTTCAGAATTCTTATGTTAGGACTTAAAATGTAAGAAACTATGAGCAATATAAGTAATAATTATCTATAATAATGATAATCAATTTTGTCCAGTGGACATGCAATTTATTTTTAAAAAATTGAAAAGATAAGCATAACATCCCATTTTATTGTTGTTTTTGATGGCAGTGACTTCAAAATGAAGTAGAAATTTTAGTTCAGCTCCCATCACACTAATATTGGTAGACACATAGATTCACATCTACCTATACATATATACATACATGAATGTACATGTGCATGTGTGAAAATGTAACATTAAGTATATATGTGTAGATATTTGCATACATACAGATTAGTTTTATCTTTCTTGACATTTCTCAGTGAGCCTTTTAATGATCTGAACAGTTATATCTTTCAATTCTGTTTTTTCATTAACTTCATGAAATTTACTTATATATACATGTTTAACTCATTCTCTTATTCTTTTTGAATTATCAGACATTACTTGCCCCCCTTTTCATAGACAACAGTGTCCTGTGCAGAGAATGACCCTTGAGGGAAAAAGAGTGAAGGAAACACATCTATTTATCAGATCAAGAAGGAAGTGTTGAGGAAGTAATATCACCAGCGAGATGAAAGACTTGCAAACAGAAAACTCTAGACTGAAGGAAGGCCAAGGAAGGAGGAAGATTGAAAGCCATTTGATTCAGGCCATTCCACATACAGATAACTTCAGAATTTCACTCTGCATGGAATTTGGTCATTGCATTCAGGACAAAATTCACCAGTGGTTATAGGGCTGACCTTTAACTGACCAGGTATGAGTTGACTGGCATTTATTAGGTAATTGGAGATCGGTTGAGAGGATCTTGTCTTGTGAGAAGAAGCTCTACATATTTCACACTTGTCTTCTTCCTAGTAATTGACAAAGGAACACAGGGTATAGCTTAGATAAAGGGACTAGAAGTCTTAAAAGGTCCTTGGTTGACAACTGAAAAAGTAGTCTGTTCGTGTCATGGAAGCCCTGTCCTGACTGTGCCCGACTGAGGTGAAACTGCTATGTGCATTTGGAGCTGTAGATGGGCAATGATGTGTTAGAAATGGTGGGGGCAATTAACAATGAAGGTGATCATCTGAGCACAGAGAGCAGAGCAGAGCTGTGCTGAGAGAAGGGTTTTCCGAGAATGGCACCAGGAGGTGGAATCCATCTGAGAGAGTCTTAATGCCACATTTTAAAGGGAGCATCTGTCCCCAGGGAACTGGAACACGAAGACTTTACTGAGATACCTCAGGGACCTCATTCTTACCAGCTATTTGTTTATGTCAATTTTTGTTATGTTAACTTGCTTACTGACCTCAAGTTCCACTGGTGACCAAACATTGCTAACTGTTTAACATGTGTGCACTTGCTTTAATTTAACACTCAACATGTGTGCATTTGCTTTAATTTAATTATGAAAGAAATATAGGATTTTGTGGTTTTTTTATTCAGCCGCACAGTATAGTTTTGGCCTAAAATACCTAGGTTATTAAAATGTTAAAACTGCTCTCCCTTTATGGTGATTCTATGAATTTTATGGATGTTGCAATGAAATATCAAACCTAGTAAAGAGATTAATGTGAGATCACTGGTGTCAGAATTATGGGAATTTGGAAGACAGAGATAAGCCCACTCAAAAGGTATTTCTACAAAATCATAGATGTTTCTATTAAAAAAGTTATAAATATGTGGCTATTGTTTCTGTACATATCTTCCATTTCGGCCTACAAATTCCTGAAGATGTGCTTTCTATGCCCCTCACCTTCCCTGGAAGAATTCTGTGCACTTCTATTTATGCCACATCAAAGTTTGGGCATTCTTGGGGAATTCAGATTCTTTAAAATTTCTAGTAACTTCCAGGAATAAAAGGAAGTCTGACCAGGCAATGCCAGGGCTGTAAGTAGAGGGTTAGTGAAAAAGGGAATAGGCCCTTTGACAAGATAGATTGATAGATTGACACAGGGCTTTAAGCAATGGGCTCAAATATGAGAATGGTTGTAAGAATGGCGCAGCAGCAGGCAGTGGTTCACTCTGTTGTTCATCGGGTTACTATGAATTGGAACTTATTCAGTGGCCCCTAAGGACATCAACAAGGTAGATAGAATAGAGTTTCTTACTGGAATTCTGATAGGAAAACCACTGCTAACCTCAAACAAATCTACCTGATGTTAGCAGTGATATCCCTTCTGCTATGTCCTCATCTTATTCCAGGTAGAGTTTCTGGGAGTTCACTGTCCATGTACAGCTGCAACCATTGTTGGGTTTTCTTCAGCAAAATTTTGCTTGCATTAACATGAATGATACTGCTTGATACTTCCCCCTTCCCTTTAGAATGGACACGCATCTCTTCCAAGAGGTTGGCCAGATAGCTGTCTTCCAATTTTCTTGACCTAGACTAATAAGCGTTTACAGTGCTGTCCATACCAGCTTGATGAAACATATCAATTTGCCTTCCATCAATTCCTCATACCTCAATGTGTTAGTCTGGGTAGACAAGAGGAACAAATTTCAAAGCCACGCATATAGCTGTAAGGAAAAGGTTTATATATAAGAGAAATAGGACATTAAGAAAGCATCCCGGGCTGTGCCCTGGTGGTGTAGTGGTTGTGCACGGGACTGCGGCCCACTGGGATGGAGGTTCGATTCCAGCTCCATGGAGCAAAGGCTGGGCCTCCTACTCCCACCACCTGAGGGCAGTGATGCCCCCCCCCAAAACAACAACAACAACAACAACAAAAGAAAGCATCCCAATCCAGTCCAGTACAAAGTCCTAAGTCCAATATTAACTCATACACCCGATATCAGTCTATAAAGTCTCCTTTCGACTCATGAAGTCACACGTCAGTGGGTTCAGAGTTCTGGCACTGGCAGGGGTCTCCCCATGGCTCCTCACTTTCAGGGCTCAGGGTCCATCAACAACATGCCACTCCAGCTTCAGAGGTCTGGCTCCATCAGGGCAAGGCCGTGTGGTCTCTCCAACATCTCCTCTAGCTTCTCGGACTCTGCCAGCTTGTCTTTTCCATGATTCATCGTCTCTGAGACTAACTCCCAACAACTGGGGGAGATAGCTTTTCATCTTCATGAGGGAAATATTGTGAGATTTCCCAGAAGTCTCAGGAGAAAGCCATGCCCACATAAAGGCCTCATTGGCTACTCAATGGCTATCTCCAGATTAATAGGCTAGACTCCACCTCTACATTTCAATCATAAAATTAACATAGGCAAATGACCGCCACACTCATTTTTCCCCATTGACCTCAAATCAGTTTGGAATTCTTCCTTCAATATGATTATATTTTAACATATGTACCTCTTAGAATTATTGAATATTACCCAAATATTTTTGGTGGAGTTGTGGTGAGTTAAATTTCCCAATATGACTTTTTTACCTGAGGCCTGTAACTCCTATCATTAGAAGAAACTATGCAATTGGGAGTGTGTAACACACATAGAAGATATTGTTCAGTTTACCCTAGGACCCCTATCCCACACCCACATACTCCTGCTATACAGGTGGGACCTCTGTGAAGAGGGGGAAAAGAGAAACGCTGAGAGTCTTAGAAGAGTACCTTCAAAACCTCAGTCTGCAGTGTGGGAGGCTCTCTAGTCTGGGTAGAATTCTAATCACCCTTAATTGATAATGTATCGTGACTTCATGTTTGATCAATTCCACTGAATGAGGTGGTAAAACTTCTCAACTTCTTCATCATTATGTTAGTGGCTCGTGTATAAGTGTGTATAATCATTGAGTTAACTGGGCTTTCTTGTTATTATGTAGATAATGTCCTATCACAGACAGCACTGCACTTCTAGCACATGAGAGGATGTTTGACTGCCCTTTCTTCTAAGGAGGACTCTGACTGAAGCTCTTCTAAGTTGATGTTTGTTGTTGTTGTTGATGGTGTTCTTATGCGGCCCACAATAATTTTGACATTCTTCCCCAATGGAAAATTTCAAATTAAAATAGGAAGAAGGAATAGATTCTCTATTTCTGAGGGATTAATCGCTGAGAAACTTAAAAATACACCAAACAGTCAGAGTGCTCCCAAATTAGCTTTCTTAGTGGTTATACTGAAAATTGGTCTGCTATCAACCTTTCCTTTATTGTTTTATTGCTTAATGGTTTCACATCTGAGGGGGGAACATAGAATTTGTGTTTTTAAGCAAAAATTATTCTATTATTTTCTTTCTCCAATTATTCACGAGAAAGAGAAGGATTTTTGTCACTTGTCATTTAAAAGATTTTTTCATTTAGTTAAATACCTTGGGAAAATGCTACCTTCATTTCCTGAAAGTGCTTTGACTTTTATGGTAAAATAAAATCTGCTATAAAATTTCTTCCCCTAATTAGGTAATATCGGCAATAAAACTGGGAAACCATAAAAACATAATTTGTGAACTCTGGAAGACCTTATCCCTGAGATGTCTACTGCGGAAATACTGTTGCAACCAGACATATGCACATAAAATCAGGCTTTGAAGTGTTAAAAAACTGCTCTGTGAAATCCTGTTTTCCCCCATCCTATCTTATATGAACATTCTCTTCAGTCCATTTTATCAATCGTCATCTCACCAACAAGGATAGCATTCTCAAAGCTTGACTACATTTTAATTTATACCCTACAACACTTAACTACCTTTGAGGGGTTTTGCCTTGAGGGTGATTTCATATGGTCACTTGCATGTCCTCAGAATTGATTCTGTTCACACTCCTCTCTGTAGAGAAAATTTATTCTTTTTCTTGAGGCATTGTCTCTATAGATTCTTAACATTTATCATGCGCTTCGTCTCTGCCTTCCCACTATACTGCAAAGAAGACCCCGTTTTCAAGTGTTGCTTGAGGGTTTACTACATAGTCTGATGATTATCTTTTGTACAAATGGGTTTTCCTCCTTTTCATGTTTCTTTTACATTCAGTGCAAGATAGTCCTGTGTGTGTGGATTGCTAAAAGAACCTCTTTCAAATTCAAGGAGAACATTATTAAACATTGAGAATTCCAAGGCATTAACAGGAGAATTTCTGCATATGATCAGAATAGTTATACACATGTATTATTTATAACTATAAGGTTAAGTAATAGCCTGAAATAAAGAACACAATTTGGAAGGATCAAGTGGGTAGAAGGAATGACCAGAGATCCTTCATGAGACTCTGTGTCTTTCAATTCACAGAAAGGAACTGTAGTCTGAACAATCATTAATTAAATATTGTGTGAAATAATGAATTGTATCCAATAATCAATTAATGTGTCCAAAGACATTTTAAAACACAAATCACAGTGTAAGATTATGTAAAAAATCTTGGTTTAAAATTTTTACCTAAATATCTGTTACTTTAGGATTATACTATTGCTATAAATCTGAAGTTTGGCAATGCTCTTCTTGAAGATAAATACTTCTTGAAATAGAAAGTTAAATTTAATATAAAAACTCAATAAGGTAAAAGGATGGGAAATTATGAATTATGCATATGGTTGGTGCTCTCAGTTTGGGAGAGCAGTCAAATTAGTGACAGTCTCAGTAAATCATCTAAGTCAGATATGTCCTATGAAGCAGACTTTTGAGGTTGACCCAAAATAATTATCTGAGAACCACAGGTTAAAAACACTGGTAGAAAATAAATAAGAGCTCTTGATTCAGTGGGAAAATTATTTCACACAAATTTATTTTATTTATTTTATTTTATCCCTTACAATTAGCACATATATTCATATTAATAGAATAGATATGGCTCATTTGGGTTGTTTTCAAAGGCCTTGCTTTTATATGATAAGCAATGCCTCAGATATTTCAAATAAAAGCTAGGCCATCCATGATGTGGACACGATGCCATGGAGATTCCATACAAAGGATGCGCTAGGAAGAGTAATGATATTGCACTCCCCAAAAAAGATTTTGTTTTTATGTCAACTTGCATGAGCTAAGATTCTCCCATGATATAGTCTAACAGATTGTGGTCAACTCCACTATGTGATCTTCTGTGAAGCAACCAAACAATTAATCTGGTCACAATCTTGATGTAACTGAGAAAGCTTTTATTTGAGGTGTTATCTACTCTTAGCATAGACTGGCAGTGTGAAAAAACTAGCTCAATTAGACTGTTAGATTTGAATCCTAAGCCTGATTTGATGAATTTTACTATATCTTATATCACTAGCCAAACCAAGGAGCTATCTGTGGACTGCCACTATTGAATTTATTTGGTCAATCGCAGATTCACTCAGGTTTACACCAGGAATGATTTTAGAGAACAAAATCATTGACTCAAAGGATTTGAGAACTCAGTCTCTGTCACTGTTAGTATGCAAAAGTCTGTAACTTTTAGTAATAAGGGTACTGTTAATCAAATGTGTGAGGTGGAAAAGTTAATGCCCAAAATAGCACCAGTGATAGATGAAGTATCAGGGAGAAGTGAGGCTTTGGGTGATCACACATTTGATATCTTTATACAATTTTGTCAGAATGAGAACTATAGGGAAGCTGGTTGGTTGGGGCTTCTCACAGTAGACAAAATGTGAGAAGAGATGGTAGAAGTCTGGCTCAACTGCTGCTTAAAAGGCTTAGAAGCTTCTACTTGAGACATGAAAGGAAGCCTTATCTCTTCTAGTAATGAAGCTGATTTTGTTGAAAAGCAAACCAAGTCTTATCATAAGAGTAGCTGAATTAAATATTTACTTTATCTATATAAGCAGAAGAATTCTAGTTCATGTAATTTGCAACCTAACTCAAATCACCAGAATAGATTGACAACCCCTCATTCAATGCTCAGGCATAAGTCTTTAGTCTTATCACTCAATGAACAACCCCTTGAATGAAAGGTAGGACAAGTTCTTATGAGGAAGGATCCTAATACAGCACCAAAAGTTTAAACAGCTAGCCTTTTCACAAAATTTCCTCAAAAGAATTCCTTTCCTAAAAGAATGGTGGGCCCGCAGCCTTGGCGGTTCAAATCCAGCGGCGGCTCTCAAGAGCGGCACTGGGTAGCGCCCACGACCACCAGAGGCAGTGATGTGTACCCCCCCCCCACACACACACACACAAAGAATGGTGGTTCATTGAAGAAAAGGAAACAGCTAGGCTCTGGAGGGATCACTGGAAACTCACTCTGAATTAGAACTAAAGCTGTTAAACCCAAATGTTTTGAAGGCCCACCCATCAGAGTGGTAGCATGGGGAGTCTTAGGTCAGTTTGTCTTACAGTGGGTCTGATGGGTCCTGATGACTCCCTGTAGTAATTTTCCCAGTTCTAATATGCATTATTAAAATAGGCATACTCAGCAGCTGGGAAAGTCCCATGTTGTTGTTGTTTCTAGATGCCTTCTATAGAGTGGACACATACCCATAGTGACTCTATGTAAAACATAAAGAAACAGCACAGGCCAGTGAGATCCTCACAATTGCTTCTACACCTGAGTCCATTGACTTAGCCACTGTGTCAATCCATCTTGCCAAGGGCTTTCCTTTTTTTCTGCTACTCTTCCACTTTACCAAACATGATATCATTCTTCTGGGACTGGTTTCTTGACCACATGTCCAAAGTATGTAAGACGAAATCTTGTCATCCTTGCTTCTAAGGAATGTTTTGGCCTTACTAATACACATTGGTTGGTCTTCTTAGCAGACAATGATACTTTCAACAGTCTTCTTTAGCCCCACAATTTAAATACATTGACTTTTCTACAGTCTTCCTTATTCAATGTCCAAATTTCAGAGGCATATGTTGCACTGGGAAATTCCACAGCTTAGGGTAGGTGCACCAAAATCCTCGAAGTAACATCCTTGTTCTTCAATACTCTAAAGTGCTTTTAGGCCACAGATTTACCTGATGTGATATGTCTTTTGATATTTTGACTGCTGTTTCATGAGCCTTGATTGTGTATCCAAGCAAGACAAAATGGTTAACAACATCTTATCAAGATGCTATCCGTGGGTTCATTGTGAGGAATTTGGGTTTCTTGGCAATGAGTTGTAATGCATACTGAAGGCTGCAATCCTTGATCATTATCAGCAAGTGCTTCAAGTCCTCCTTACTTTCAGCAAGGAATACTATGCTATCTGCATATTTCAGGTTGTTAATGAACCTTCTTTCAGTGCTGATGTCACATTCTTCTTTTTCAAAGAATCCAGATTTGCTCAGCATGGAGATTAAAGAACTGTGGTGACAGCATATACTTTCCTGATGCACCACCTCCTGGTGATGCACACCTTTCCTGATTTTAAACCTCATAGTATTCCTTTCTTCCATTTGCACAACTGCCTCTGGATCCAAGGTATAAGTTCTGAATGAGCACAATGAAGTGTTCCAGAATTCCTATTCTTTTCAAAGCAATTCACAGCTTAATGTGATCCACAAAGTCTAATGCCTTTACATAGTCAATGAGACACAAGTCAATATTCTGACATAATGACTAATAGCTTAGATTCCTCAGGAATAAAACTCTGAGTCATCCCCTATGGCAAGAATCATGAACTGCCAAGGAACATGGGAATATGTAAAGAATGGTGGAAGAAACAGTTTTAAATATCAGCTGTAACCATGTGACCAGCTACAGAAACATGGTCTATAATTATTATAAATATTTCTTTTTTTTGTATTTATACATCAAATATTTTTGCTTGGTTCACTTATAAAATGTACCCCATTATCCACAGAAATGGGGTTAATGTCTTTTGGGTTGTAAACTTATTTAGTAAATCACCTAAGACCAGATGTGACTTTATTATGGTATCTTTGTAGATGTTGTGTTTGGTTGAAGGAGCTGTGTATAGGTGCCAAGTTGACTGTGATAGTTAGGGGTGGACTGTGATGGATAAGTTTATATCAAATTTGCTGAATTAGGATTCTTTTGTGATAAGATGTAATGTAGTGTAGTCAACTCCATGATGGAATCTTCCATGAAGCCATCAAGCAAGTAATCCAATCAGGTTCTTAATATTCTTGAGGCAGGTTTCATTCAGTGTGTTCCCTAATCTTAATATAGACTGACAGTGTGCAGAAACTCACTAACTTCTACTATTAGAAGTAGATCTTGCAGCTGGTCCATTGTTCAACTCTTGTATTGCCTGCCAATCCTAGGAGCCAACAGATGCCAACTTTGGATTCATCAACCCATCACAGATTCATTCAACTCAGTATTCACCAGTCTATGTTTTCCGCCTTCATCTTCATGCCTTCAGCTTACATCTGAGCAGTGGACTGAAATGAGACTGAATTTACCCACTTCTACCACTGTGTGAACCATTCAGTGATATAAATCACTTTCTATATATATATATATATATATATACATATACATATACATATACAAGAGAATCACTTGTTTTGCTTCTCTAGAAAACTCAGATTAAAACTCAATGTAAAGAAAGCAAACCTTCTCAATTGTGCCAGTAAATAGATCGTAATAAATGGGGGGAAAGTTAGTAGTCGCCAAAGGTTTTATTTTACTTGGATCCACAACCAGCACAAATGGAACTGACAATGATGAAGCCAAAAGACCTATAGCACTGGATAAATCCACACAAGACCACTTGAAAGTGTTAAAGAGCAAAGATATCCTTTTAGGACCAAGGTGGGCCTCCCTAAGTCGTAGTATTTTTGATCACCTCATACTCATGTGAAAGCTACACAACAAAATTTTAAAATACCAGGAGAGAATTGATGGACTTGAATTATGTGGCTGGTGGAGAATACCGTTGACTGCCAGAAGAACAGTCTTTGAACAAGTACAGTCAGAGTGCCTTTAGAAAGAGGGATGCATTAAGATTTCTAATCTAACAGAAAGAGAATCCTATAGGAGATGAGTTGACACAAGTATTGCAACAGGGCCTCAAATGATTCTGAGGATGACGAGTGACCTAGTCATGTAGGTTCTGCTGACTTGTTGGCATCTATTTACAACATATAGATCCATATACACATGTATATGTTTACACATGTTTGTTGTATAGAGTCTGGTGGTGTCATGGATAAAGTACTTGAATACCAGCTGCTCTGTGAAAGATGTTTGTTTGTCTTCTCCTTCTTGCTGAAATATGAAAAATTGCCCCCAGTTTAGGCGAGCATCCTCTGTCAAAGAAGTTGTTGAGATGAACTTTAAAAGGGGGCTGTAAATAATGGGGCAATAGATGGATCATGAACAGGATTGGGCAGGCGCAACACTTCGTTGCTTGGGAGACAAACTTAAAACATAACACCTGAAAACAGATGTCTGACTTTGTCTTGGTGTTTAAATTTGTAATAATTGACTATTTGTTTGAAGACAATATTTATTTGTCCTTTTGTGATTGAGTTACTTCTAGGACCATACACATCATGAGCTGTGCTGCATTATTCCATAAATTGTTTAGCAATACATAGTGTTCCATTGTGTATATGTATCCGACTATCTCTATCCATTTTTCTGATGATGAGCATTTGAGATGTTTCCAGCTTCATGTAATTGTGAACTGTTCTGTGATGAAGGTGAGAGAGCATATGTCCATTCCTGTTAAGTCTCTGCTTCTTTGGGGGAGGGGTATAACCAGCAGAAAGATTGCTGGATCACAAGGTATTTAAGAAATGAGGCTTTCCACCCGCAGAGAGTTACTGTCTCAGGAACCTCAGAGACCGTTGTTCCCTATCACATAGGGTTGCTGTGAAGCAGGATCCATTCGATGGCAGTGAGGTTTTTTTTTTTTAATATGGTTCCTATAAGTCAAAATTGACTCTAGGGCTTAGGACATTGTTTTATTGACATTTTAAAAGAAATCTTATTTTGAAAATGCTTACAGCCACAATTATTAGGGTTATGACTCTAAAAAATATTTTGAGGGGTCATCATTTAAAGCACAACAGGAGTGTGTAGCTTTTTATTACTTCTACATCTATATAAATGTTTGGTTTTGTGCCTTTATCCATTATAATTCCTTCTTCAGGATGGTTTCCTGAAAAGTAAATATGTATCCCAAGTATTGACATTATTTTTTTTTCTCTTGATGAAGATTGACAAATGCCTTTTTGTTTTCCTAACGTCTTCCATGCCTCCAGCAATGCTTAGCCTCTCTCTCCTAGAGTTTCCAACAGGAAGGACCGTGTTGCTAGTGTTAGGTGCATGGGTCTGAGCCCATGCAGAGTAACCTCTATGAAATGGAACAAGAGACTGTTCCCTTCTGTGCTATTATCAGCATCATTGGTATTTGAACTTATTGTTGCAATCACAGGGTCAGTCCTTCTTCTTGAGTGCCTTTATCATATTTCTCTACCCTTTTATGCACAATGCCCCATTTCAGGGACAGTTTTCTCCTATTGCTATGTGGTAAGAATATGAGACAAAGTCTCGCAATTCTTGTTTCCAGGAAGAGTTGGCTGTACTTCTTTCAAGGCAGATTTCTCCATTCCCCTGGCAATTCACAGTGCCATCAGTATTCTTTGCCAGCACCATAGTTCAAATCAATCAATTATTTTTTGGCCTTACTTTTTTGTTGTCCAACTTTGATAGGCACAAGAGGACACTGAAAATACCATTTTCCATTTAGGAGCCTAAAAGAATCAACCTTGCTGGAACCTTTAATTACAACTCTGGATTTCAGAATTGTGAAGACATAAGTTCCTATGGTTTATAACCTCTTAATGTATGATAATTTGTAAGGGGAGTCCTCAGAAATGTGGGAAATTGAGAACTGGGAAGAGAGTGTATACAGACAAATCCTCTACGCTCATGTTTGGAAACCTAGGAGGCCAAGAGACTCATGGAGAGAGATCTTCATGTTGCTGGGGTGGGGATACATCCTGGTCATGTTTTCCTAAGTAAAAGTGGTTCCTCACAATGTCTCCCCCCACACCATAATGCCATTTTAAGGTGCTGCTTGCAAACACATGGTTACTATTATGTAACTATTATGAAAGCTATTATGTACTATTATTAAAGCTATCTGCCTGAAAGTTATCTGCCATCGATAGCAATCAGATCCTATTGTCTGTCCTGCCTTACGTAGACTCATTCATCCTGATAAGGACCATAGATTGTTCCCCAGGAGAAGAGTCCAGGGACACCTAAGGTCAAGCCAGCTCAGACAAGACCAAGTCAAGACTCCATCTTACCTGTAGACTCTGCCTCTCCTGCTCTATGTATATGCCTTCCTGTCACATGTCTGCCTCTGGTACCTCCCCTTCCTATTGTGAGTGCGACTCTAGCTCATCCTCATTTGTTACCTGTATTCAATTCCTTCCTGTTACACATTGCTTACCATGGTTTGTGTGCCAGAGATTATGTTTTGTAAGCTTGTGAGAGGATATATATTCCTCCCTCACTCTGGTCACCACAGAAGACTTAAATCTTCGCATGCCTTCTGTTGTTCCTTTAATTTACCCTTCAGTTACACAACCACCCCTTGGACCCCCACAATAAATAAAACATACTGTCTTTCTTTACAAAGAAATATCTTTATAGAGTTTGACAAATTCGATAAACTCTTATACTTATTGGAAAATATATTCCCCACGCCCTTTTCATGTGTGTGCAAAAGTCTTAACCTCGTAATCCAAATGAACCTTAAATTAGAGATTTCATCAATCCTCAAGTTTCTACCCTTCCCATCTTCAGAGATTATATCAATATTAAAGTCTATTTTCTGACTTCCCTTGACTGCCCATCCACAATTATATCTAGCACTGTAATAAGTGCATAATTACTTATTAACCAATTTTTTCAAACTAAAGAGGGTTTTAGCTTAGAAAAAAATGTCTTATATTTTCCTTCTGAAGTTCTGCAAGACTAACAGGCTAATTTCCAAAGGGGTCTATTTGGACACGCAGACCACAAAGCTTATTATTCTACTAGCAGGGTATGTACCTCATTGAAATCTGTTTTGATATCTCAACATAATTTACATTAAGTTAATTTTGGTAGTGCGATGTGTTAACATTTTTCTCGGGAAATAAATGAACAAAGATCAAAAGCACCCTTTTCTTTTTTGAGACCCAGATGGAAAATGGCTGAAGTTCAGATTAAATGTTTCCACCAGCAGCATGCCCAGCAGGTGAAATAAGTTCTAAACCAGAGCATGAAAGAGATGGTAGACAGAAAAAATAGAAACTGCAAAGCTTACAAAAATCAATAGTGTGTTATATTCTTTGTGTGAAGCAGCAGAAACTCCTTTTAAGAGAACTATTGGAAACTGTGTCCTAGGTCAAATTAGTCTTACTTTTAAGAACTAAATGACTTGAGACATTCATTTAGTACTTCTGTACTTAGGTTATGCCCAAGTTAGCAAATTTAATGGAGATCTGAGACCTGTCCTACCATCCATCTATTGTCAATTATTCTTTGTCGGAAATGTTTTATCCTATGTTTTCAGGCTATCCATTTCTTTTTTGTCCTTCTAAAACAGCTCAATATGCAAGTATTTCAAGAAGCTTTTACAGTTAAAGCATATTCAGCAATACGGAATTTTTTGCTTCGTGATCCCTTTTACATTCATAACTGTGCATAGATTTATATCGGTTCTTAGGCTCATATTACAATTCTGCTTTTTGTGCTGTCAGGTGTCAGCTAGTCTGCTCCAATTCATGGTGAGCCCATGTACAATAGATCAAACCATCTCCCCACCCTGTGCCATCCTCACAGTCATTACTGGTTGAGCCTATGTCCATCGCCGTTGTGTCAGTCCATTCCATTGAGGGACTTCCTCCTTTTCACCAGCTCTCCACGCTACCAAGCAGGATGTCCTTCTCCTGGAACTGTTCTCTCCTAATAACATGTTCTCATGGGGAAACGAAGTCTCATCCTTCCTCTTTATGACGCTTTCTGCTTGTCCTTCTTACCAAACAGATCTGTTTGTTCTTTGGCACTCCACAATACTTCAATGTTCTTGGCCAAGTCACAAGTCCAATGCTGCAACTCTTTGTCAGCCTTTCTTATTCAGTGTTCAACGTTCACGTGAATATGAAACCATTGAAAATACCATGGCTTGGGACAGAAGTATCGCCTTCAAAATAACAGGCTTGCTTTTCAACACATTAAAGAGATCTTGTGCAGCAGAATTAGCTAATGCAGAATTACCCAATTGGGTTATTACAATTATCTCTGAGAATAGGAAAACAGCCCAGGTAGCATAATGAGTCATACATTGAGGTGCTAATTGCAGGGTCAGCTATTTAAATCTACCAGTTGCTCCACAGGCTAAAGATGAGCCGTTTGCGCCCCTAAAAATTATGTCTCGGCAACCCGTGGCACAGATGTACTTTTTCCTATCAAATCACTATGATATGAAATTTAATTGATAGCAGTGGGTTTGATTTCACTCTTTTTTATCCTGAAAAAAATAGACAAGGTTAATCATCACTAACTGACCTACTGCCTTTAAGCTTAATGTCAAATTGTTTTCATTACTGGTTCAAGGTGCAGTCAACTTGATTTTCAATTCATAGCAGCCCCATATGACAGCACAGCAGCACACAGCGTCTTCTTCACTGTAATCTTGATAGGAGCGGATTGCCCCATGTTTCTTCCATGGGACCACTGAACGAACCTGAACCTCAAACCATTCTGTTAGCAGCTAAGCCCATAGCTCTGGTGCTACCAGGGCATCTACTTTCCCATAAATTGACCAAGGAGTGCTATAGGTGAATAATTTACATCACAATTCTAAATGTCTTTTTTTTTTTTATAACTTTAACTGTAGACTTTGCTTTCGTCAGATACATTCAGAGATAAAGACTACTTTGTTAAGAGAGTTCCCATTCCTTTAAAGTTTGCTGAAGCTAATTTTTCATGTAATGCTTATAGTCTCTGGGGATAATTGAAAAGTAAATCAAAACTTTGAAATAGAAATTGTTTCCTGACACAATGGCATTTTCTTTCCCTTTTAGAGACTATAAACACAATGTTAAACAAGTAAAACTGCTTAGTAAACAATTGAAATAGCATTGCTCTAGAATGTACTTACACTCAAGTTGGCTGAGGGTAGATGAGCACACCGATTTTTGTTTTAATTGCTTTTAAGGTGTTTAATATTGGGTTGATGGATAATTATGTGACATATTTTTGATATTTATGTATATTTATATGCTTAAATCCACTCTGTTAGCAGCAAAGCACTTAGCTCTGGTGCTACCAGGGCATCTACTTTCCCATAAATTGACCAAGGAGTGCTATAGGTGAATAATTTACATCACAGAAGTTGCCATGAGTCAGCAACGATTCAATGACAGTGAGCTTGGTTTGGTTCTAACCCCAAACAGTGATGGATATTAAAGATTGGAAAACAAATTAATAGACATTATTATTGAACACTCAGTAGAAGTAATTGTGTTGTCTTAATTAGTATTCCCAATTTTACCTCTAGGTTCTAATATTCATTGCAATGGTGATGCAAAACTCACAAACACTCATGGTTAAAGATTTTATCAATGAAGTTAGCAGGTTTTAATGAAAGTATAAAATGCTCAAGATACAGTTGTTCATCTGCATATGTGACAAGTCTGTCTCCTGCCCCACATCATTCAGCTGTACTCACTTTGTGAGCTTGGAGGTCCACACCTTGAATTCCTGGTTCTACTGCTACTGTTCCTCTGGTTTCATAGCCATCTTCCTGGTGCAGGAGGTTCCAAATATAGGGATCTATGTGCATTCCACTCCCGGTTCTTATTGATAATGAGATTCCTCTTCCTGATTTTCAGAGGACCCACTTTATACACAGTGTGATGATATTTCAGGGAAACCAGTTCACAATGACCCACAGGTGAATCCTTTCAGAACATTCCCCAAACCTCTCCCCCTTCCCTCCTTTTAACGTGGCCCATTCAGGAAGAGGTCATTTGGTGGAAGTTAGAGACTTTGACCAGAAGAGTCACATTAAATAATTCACTGCCCCATGCAGTAATAAACATATGTTCTTGAATATTTAATATATATTGCTAATTTGGATAGATGATATATGTATTCAGCATTTATATGACATGTATAGCAAGACATTTGGAAGATAGCTACTTGGTCAACTGATGGGGAAAGGTCCATATTTGCACCCATTCAACAGACAGATTATAATACAGAAAGTGGAATTATTGAATTTATTGAGTGACATCATTAATATTACATGGGCAGAGAGCAGCCAGAAATTCAAGCTGGATTCAAAAGAATACATGATATGAGAAATATAGCTGCTGATCTCAGATGGATCTTGGCTGAAAGAAAAGAAAACCAGAAGGATGTATACTTGTGCTTTTTATTATCAAATGTATTTAACTGTGCAGTTTATCATAAACTATGGATAACATTGAGAAGAGTCGGAATTCAAAAAGCCTTCATTGTGTTTATTTTGAACCTGTCCATATTCCAAGAGGCATTGTTGGAATAGAACAAAAGGAATGACATGACTTAAAGTAAGGAGAGGTGAATATCACAGTTATATCCTGGAACCATACTTATTTAATCCGCATACTGGGACAATTCCAGAAGCTCAGTTGCACCCAGCAAAATATGTCATTGTGATTGAAGAAAGCTCATCAACAGCCTGCAATATTTAGATGACACAACTTTGCTGAAATTGGGAGATTACTATTGGATCACTTATTGTTGAAGATCAAAGACCACGCTTGCATATGGATTATACCTTAATATATAACAAAAATCTTCATGACTAACCAATAGACAACACCATAATCAGTGGGAAATAAACAAGATTTAATTTTACTTTACAATAAATACTCATGGAATCAACAGTCAAGAAATGATATGACATATGACATTGGCTAAATCTGTGGCAAGAGACCTCTTTGTTATAAAGTGAAGATGTCACCAGAAAGACAAAAATGCACATCTCTAAATCATACTCAAATGCTCATGAAAACTGAACAATGAATAAGGAAGACTGGGAAAGAATTAATGCCTTAGAATTATGGATTAGGAAAGACAATCAAATATATCATGAACTGTAGAAGAACGAACATATCTCTTGGGGTCGTATAGCCAAAATGTCCCTTCAAGCCATTAGTCTCAAGTATTCTGATCATGTTACCAGCAAGGGCCAGTTCAAGTAGAAGTGCATCATGTTGGCAGAGTTCATGAAAGATGTAGATTGACACCGTAGCTCTAACAACGGACTATTGTGAAAATTGTAGAGAACCACACAAATCTTTTGTTGTTGTTGTTGCTATAAGTCAGAATCAATGTTAAGGTGACTAGCAATAACAAGAAGACTATTGTATAAAGATATATAGATATATATATGAAATATGG
>PVJH01000655.1:0-82194 GCA_004026705.1 Nesogale talazaci
AAAAAAAACAAGTTGCACTAAGGTGGTAAGTATAAGATCATATTAGTGCAAAGACAACAATACAAATAATGCATATGAGAGTAAAGACCCCTTCGATGTTCAAAAAGTCGGGGGTGGGGTGGACTCTGTCATGGAGCAATGAAGAGATTCTTGCACCCAATACAAATCCAGGTCATGTCAATAGGGAGGTATCATATCAAATTCGATCCAGTTTAATGAAGATTACAATGGTCTCTGCCTAATTGAAGTGTGTGTTCTAGACCCTTGTCTTTGGCTAAAGCAGATCCCTTAAGTGAACTAGAAAAATATATAAAGCATACCTATATGAATGGATTGAGGGCTTGCCCTTAATCCTAGATCTAATCTGAGAACAATGAATTCTTATATGATAGCTCTATTCAATATTTACCCTTATGAGAGAGTACTGATGAAGTGCATGCAACAGCAAAGTGAGGTGAAAAAATCAGATGGTTCCTGAGTATCAGAAAGAATAGTTTTGGGGACTCTTAAAAGTTTGTCTTAAAGCAAGAAAGCATCTAAGTAAGGCATCAACCATTTCCATTTAAAAGTATCCTAGTTTGTATGATCCAATGACTCTATATAATAAAATCCAAATCTGAAAGAGGGAATGGTTTCAGAGCCTACATTCTGAACACCTGGGTTGCAGAAGGCTAAGGATGACAGTGTATGCCCAAAATTCATTTGCAGAGTACCCATATGGATTAAGACTACAATTAATTCCCTTTGATCATAGCCCAGGGACATGAATAGCTTTGCTATCAGATAGAGAGTATTGTAAAGTCAATTATGACAGATGCAGTTATGTCAAAATGTAACACTTTATCATCTGGCATCCCTTAGGACATGTTGTAAAGTTGTTTCTCTTTTATTTTCTGATTTCTTTTCAATTTATGCAATTGTTTTTTCATTGTTCTAGGTTTTCTTTGTATCTTATTTTTATTTTATATAGATTCCAGAATAGATAAATCTGTAGAGATATTAACCGGATTACTGTTTATTTGGGGGTAAGTGTAAGTCAGAGGAGGTTGGGGGAAGATAAGACGCTAACAAGAGTGGGCCTAAGAAAGAATGTGCTCTGAAGTTGTTTGTGGGAATGATTGTACAACTCTTCTAAATTGAACTATTAAGTTGTATGATATATGAATTATTCATATGCTGGTAAGTCTTTTTTGTTAAAAGCAGTAAGTAAAATGTGCCTTTCTCATTTCATCCATAAAATGCTTGTTGCTCTATGATTTCTCAGAAATTTCCCAAATTACTCTACTATCCAATCCATTATTTCCATAAAAACTTCTCTGAGACACCATTATTGCCTGTGAAATTTAAAGTGCTATTGGAATAACCCTTCCGGTGAAGAGTCATACCATTGAGATAAACAAATAAACTTTTTCATACTGTCAACTATAGAGAGGGAAGAACTGTGATCCAAATTTTGGGGGAAGATGAAACCTAAATGTTTCCCTGATTATTATCAGATTTCTATTTCTATGTCACAGCACATTAAAGGGAAATATGAACAGATTATTCTAGTCTTCTTAAATTAATGAATCAGGGATATGAAGAAACAACAAAGGCAATTAATATGTAGGAGAGAAAAAAGATGTAACTGTGCATACATAGATACACTCAGTTTGGGATATCTGATGAAGGGTTATTTGAGTTTTTTTTTAATTGAGCAACAATCTAGAATACATGGAGTGAAATTTAGATGTGCTAAGAGGTAAAGGCATAAGACAAAGTAAGCTCGCATTTTCAAGTGTTCACCTAAGATTAGGAAGGATTCGAGTTCCCACAGCAGAGTTGATACATCATAGAGAACATGTAGCACTGTCCAGAGTCCAGAGAAACCATGACTTGTCATTGTTGGGGGTCATAGGGTTAGTGCTCACCCAGACACCTGGTGTGCGGCAGAAGGAAATGCTACCAGTCCTGCACCACCCTCACCACCCTCACCACTGCTCCTCTGCTGGAGTCAATTGTTGCAGAAGCAGTCTTTTAGCACTCTTTTAGTACTCTTTAAGCACTGCCCCTACATTATATCAGCATGATGCCCTTTACCAGGGATGGGTTTCTCCTTTCCACATAGACATGGTGACCCATAGAGGTGATGTATTAGTGGTGGTTAAATGCCTATATGACTAAATTGTCAGTGGAAAAAATTTAAAGCACACCTTGAAAGCATTAAACTGATTCTCAGCATCTTCATGCTAGGATAATTTGTTTTAAAAAATAAAGGAAACAGCATTTAAACCTACACAAGTCATGTCTTATACATAAAAAAATATATATTAGTGAGCACACCCCAAAACAGGAATGTACGGGGGATTAAAATTTTCTGTTGAAAAATCGAATGGAAAGATAATGAAAAATTTCTATGAACTCTTTGCTGGCTCCTTGCAGATGAGACATAAACTCATTTCCATGAATCAATTCCAGCTTATAGTGATTCATACACTGGACTTGTGAAGGTCTAAGTCTTTACAGACCATCTCATTTTTCTGCTGCAGAGTGGCTGGTGTGCTTAAATTGATGACTTTGTGCTTACAAGTAATCCTTACCTAATCATCAGGAGGAACTGATCATAATTCATAGATGATAAAAAGGAATGACATAAACATCTAATATACAAATTGTGCAAATAAATGAATTAGAATTTGCAGAAGAAAACATTAATATTTTAATAATGGATAAAGAAATGTTTTCAACAACTAGTAAAGCAACACTTAAATACTAATATGTAGCATGACTTTAAATATATGCATAATACATGCATGCATTCAAACATACATTGAACTTTATTGTTATCTCATCTTTAAGTAAAAGAATTAAAATGATAAAACTAGAAGAAAAGATCCTGTAGGCCCTAACGTATGCACAATATGTACAAGAATTTCATTCTTGAAAGCATTTTTCAAACTCATCTGTTTGGATGGCAGGCAGGACCTTTCTCATTTTATTCTTGACTTCTTCTATGTTATCAAATCACTGATCTTTCATGTCCCTCTTTATGTCCAGAAGCAAAATGAAATCACTTGGAGAGAGAGCTGGTTGAAAAGATGTGTGGGGCAAGAGAGGTATTCTGTTTTGGGTGAAAAACAAGGTGAGCAGATGCATTGTCATGGTGGCAAAACTGTCCCGTCTATCACAAATCTGGCTTTCTTTTCTCCAATTGTTACACAACCATTTCAGCAGATTTCATGAGTAACAGTATGACCTGATGGAATGAACTCCAAATGCATTAAAAGTTGACATTTTTGTCCAATCAGAAAATTGACCGATGCCCAGAATGAGGTCTGTCATCAATTGGCATTACATGTTTTTAGAAATAAGAAAACTACTCTTACACTGGAGTTTTCCAATAGCATTGTCCTTGTAAGCTGTTTTCAACATCATAAGAGTTTCTGCAGCAGAAAACAAAATTTCATAACTCCAAGCTGTTTTCTTAAAGGGATCATCACAAAACACAAGGTTCCAGCAGAAATGTTTTTGCTAGAAAATTCACTGTGGCCAGAGAGAATTTTTCAAGGTGATGCCACTGGGTGCATTAACTCAGAGCAATGTGCTTGATGTTTGTCCAGCAGGAAAATGTGTTCTATGAAAGCTCCACCCAGCAGAGCTTCTTTCCCTTTTTTGGGGGGATGTGGTACCCCTCACAAATATTAGTCTTTATAAAATGTCAACTTAGGACTGGTTGAGGAGATCTGGTGCTGACATAAGAAGAAAAAATGGACTAAATTTAAAATATCATTTCAGGAACGCACAGAAAAAAAAACATCAAATAATTACCTGAGGCAATTCGGGTACCTCTCAATAATTTATGCTAATAAACAAAGTGGTACAAAGCTCCCATTCCATCTTCAATAGAAAGAGGATTTCTATTTGGTTTCATTATACACTATAATATTTATAGTACATTTTATGCAAAACTTAAAAATTTTATAGTACCATTATGTTAGTATGGAGAATTTTATAGTACCATTATGTTAGACTAGAGAAACAAATTCATAAACATGCATATGTGAATAGGAAAGGAGTTTATATACAAGAGCAACTGTACAGTAAGGAAACATCCCAACCCAGGTCAGTCCACAGTAACAAATCTGATTTTAGTCCCATATGTCCAACAGAAATCTATATAGGCCTCTCCAGAAACATGAAACATGTGCAATGATGCTGAATGTAGGAAGATCACAGGCCAGTGGGTGCAAAGTCAGTGGTGGTAGAAGCATCTCAGCACTGGTGGTGGTCTCTCCGTGGCTTCTCCAGCTTCAGAGGTGTGCTTGCATCTATGTGGCTTGCCTGGCTCAGGGAACTAGGGTAGTTCCATGTGTGTTCTCTTCAGGGATGTCTTGCAGGAAGTGAGCTTTGTCAGTTCAGAGTCTCTAAGCAAGAGAACTGAGAGAGCAGAGCCTCTAAGTAAGTGAACTGACACAGTGTCTCCCCCTCCAAGAAGGAATTACCACATTGTCCAGAATGCTCAGGAGAAGGCCATGCTCCTACATAGGTCTCATTGGCTATCTCCAGATTGACACTCTAGACTCCACCTTACATTCTTAATTCTCAGATTGACACCAAATTAGGTGACTGCCACAAGCAGAAATACCCTTAAGCGCAGAAAGATTGCACTTCACAGAATGAAAGGTACTATAATAATTCATAACATTTGTGGCAGAGCTTTTGAAGGAAACTAGAAATAAACACACATACAAGAAGAAACAAGACAAAACATTCTCAATTATGGTGATCAGTATGATAGGTAACATTCAGCATAATTAGTGGAATAAATAAAACCGCATAGTTATGCTGAATTCTTTGGTGTATCAATATCCCATAAAAAAGGAAAAACAAAAGGTATATTGTATTATAAGTATTTAAAAGACAAGACACAGTCTTAAAACAAACAAAAAGAAATGACATTTTTAAAATTATGAGTGAGTGTTCTTTCATTTGAAAAGTTCTGTTTCTCTTTCACACTTACCTAAATCAACCTTGTATAAAACATTTATTTAGCGTGTTGAATCTGCTAAGTGGATGATCCGTATGGAATTCTCAAGAATTGTCCAATGTTTAAGTAACATGGTTTATTATATTGAATATAAGCTCAAAACAATCTTCAAAGAGATAGATACTTTATACACATAAAGTAAAATACATTTAAGATAGTCAGCTGTTCTTTCAATGGGCAGCATTTCCAAGAAAACACATGAAAGAGAAAGCACATTAACATTCCTTGGGAGCAAAATGTAAGAATAACTTCTCTAGGGAGACTTATCCAAAGTAATGCTGCATAGAGCAAATGCAGGCCCATACCACAATAACTTGGTTGCAACATGTTTCCACTGAATCAGCAACCCAGGGGTAGAAGTCGGAGACTAAATCTCCACAGTGCTTATGAATAACTAGAACTACAGAAAAGTTAGAATTACTCTGAGAAAAGCTCTTATCAGAAACTTGATCATGGCTTTGTAGTCCAGCATTCTGTTTCTCATAATACACCTGGGGACTTAAGCAATGGCTTTTGACCCAAGCAGTTTTCTTCTAGTGAAAGATGAATGTGACTTTTCTACCGCAGATCACTAAATAATTTCAATTCTATTCTTTGAACTGAAGCATACTAGAAAGCCTAGCCGCCCCCCGCCCCACTACTTCTGGCATAGGCAGTATTTAAATTATTTAGATGGGTTTTCAAAATAATTATTTCTGAAGGAATGAAAGAGCTGAAGTTTTAATTTGTTCTTATCATCTAGATAATAAAAAAGCCTGAGACTGCCTTTTGATAGTTTTATCTGGATTTCACAAGGGCAAAGCAAGCAGGTTGTAATTTAAACTACTGGTGTAAAGAAATCCCACTGTAATGCATATTACATTTTTTAGTATAGCACATACTGGTGAAAAAATACATTCTCATTATATACTTATTCTGCACATTCAATAATATGACATATTTCCTGCAATTAGACAAAAGTGTTGACTCTGAGGGTGTATGTGGTAGGTACTGTTTTTATCACTCAAGTCCAAAACCAACCTCAGGATAAAGGATGATCTATGTTCCCATAATATCCACTTACTTAAAATATTGTCTATCCTTTTTATTATTTTGGTCAAAAAAGCATGTAATTAATGCAACACAAACATATAAGGTTTATGTATAAAATATTCAATATATTAAATACTATATATGAAATACTCTCAAAGTAGTAGAATTGCGTTCACTAATGTTAGCAAATGAGGTGTGTTTGTTTTCCTTTTCAACCTAGAAGAGGAGAACTAATTTCCAGCTGGGAAGGAACATGAGTGAGGACTTATCATAGAGCCAGCTGCCTATAGTGAGCTTCCCTGCCTGATAGTTGAAGAGGCAAGAATCAGTGTGGGAATTAGCAGGTAGTTTTTCCAAGTATGAAGAGAAAGTTCTGGGTTAGTTCTGGCTAGTTCTGGGTTTCAGCATTTAGAAGCTTATCCTTGACATTCAGATAAAAGACAATGTTTAATCCCCATTTGTTCATCTCCATTACTGTCTTTCATTTGACTTAAATACTTTCCTTTTCTCTCAGGACTTATTTACTCTACCTACCAAGGAACTTGCATAAAAATAGAATTAAGCATAATGAGACTTATTGTGAGTTACTGTGCATAATACCAGGTATAAAGTCAGCTTGAAACATCAGAGACTTAAAAAGGCAAAATTTCTACCTCATAATTTAGACACACCCTTTTCTTTTTCTTTTTACTGTGATTCTAGTGTCACTTCTGAAATTCACATAAACTAGAAAAGAGACAAGAAGAAAAGGTCAGTATGTAGCTTGAAAAGAGAGACTCATCAAATGTATATGCTGTTCTTTTTATTTTACTGTCAGTCAGTTCTGTGATTTTTATCTGATCTTTCAAATCATCATAGGTACTTTATCCATCTTCTGCATATTTTTTTGTACACTGGACTGTGAACTCCTGAAAGCAGGAGATGGCATTTTTAGTTATCGATGAATCTGTAGTTCCTGCCATAACCCAATACCATGATGTACAAAATATATCATTTTGATGTGCTTAACGTATTCCCATTTAACAACTAACTTGCCAGATTAATTGGCACTCCTCATTTGTTCTATAAAGTGTGTTTATGATAACTGGCAGCTCATTTAACTCTCTGGTTTGCCCGTTCAATTCTGCTTCCTAAGCTCCCTATGGTGGTTGGATTTCTTCACTCACTTACTCAGCCATGCTTTTTGAGCATCAGATGTCAGGCTTTGCTATTCATTAATGAACAGAAACAGCAACACATTTGTGATAGTCCGTGTTGACTAGAGAAACAAATTCATAAACATGCATATGGGTATAAGGGAAATGTTTATATACAAGAGGAATGGAACATTGAAAAAGCATCCCAACTCAGTCCAGTAAAAGGTCATAAGTCCGATATTAGCCCAAATTTCCAATACCAGTCTACAAATTCTCCTTCTGGTTTATGAAGCATGTGAAATGACACCAGAACAATCACAGGCCAGTGGGTGCAAAGTCTTGGGTGTCTGGTGGCAATAGAAGCATCTCAGCACTGGCAGAGTTCTCCACGTGTCTTGTCCTGCCCCAGAGGGTTGGTTCCATCAGGGTAATCCCATGTGCCTTCTCCTGCAGCTCCACCATTCTCCAGGAATCAGAATCCATCAGCATGCTGTCATCTCATTTTGCCAGTAGTTTGTCTCTCAAAGACTCAGTCAACTCTCTCTACTCCAAGTAGAGAGAAGTATACTCCAATACTTCCCAAAATTTTGAGGAGAAAACTATGCCAACACAGGGGTCTCATTGACTATCTTCAGACTGACGGGCTAGACTCCACCCTAGACTCCTCAACATGAAATGGACACACAAGTATGTGACTGCCACAACATTTTTTTCAGAAATATATTCTCCTGTACTTATAAATTTACATAATTGTAATTATGTAATTACATACTAATAAAGTATGAAATAAAGTATTTCATACTAATAAAGTATAAATGAAAAAGAGTTACTACTAAGCGCTTAAAAAGTGTAAGACTTCAGTTTTTTAATTATGTCGAGGTATTCCACATTCACTTGTGTTGAAAGCACCTTTTAAGTAGAACAAACACTTATATGTTACTACTATCTGATGTATTTGGACCCTTTGAGACCCTAGAGGACAATGTGTGAGTGTCCCTGTGAGTTTCCAAAACTGTTACTCTTTATGGGAATAGGAAGCAAAAATGAGTCAGAAATATTAATTAATTTAATGTGGCTGTGAATTATTGAAGAAGTATGTCTTGAGACTTCTCTTAAAATAGTTATAAAGAAAATTACCTTGGCTATGCCTCAAAACTTTTGCCAAGGAATATGCTTTTTTAAAGTTAAGACCAAATAAAAAATAAGAAATGTGTATTCAGTTCCACAAGATAATTTACTTTAAGTATGTTGAGTACATTTACTTAAAATATAAATCTTGATTATATCAGATAGCAGTATTCCAGCTGAGCCCCGGTGGTATAGTGGTTGTGTGCGGGACTGAGGCCCACTGGTTGGAGGTTCAAATCAAGCAGCAAGACTGGGCCTCCTACTCCCACCATCAGAGGGAAGTGATGCCTAATTTAAAAAAAAAAAGAGTATTCCTAGTGAATTAATATTGACTTCATCACCCTCATATCCTTGTAATTTATATATATATGGACACACACACACACACACATATATATATATATAATTTCCTTTATCTATCCATAATGCTATTATTATCTCCCTGACTATTTTTTGGTCTATATAAAGAATATGAATCAAAAAATGTTTAAAAATATTGCTTAAGGACATAAAGATATTAGAGATAAAGCCAGATAAATTATAAGACCACAATATTGAGAATTTACTCTTTTAAGTTACAGCTCAAGCATTCTGTTATTGGAAATTGTTCCAGATCCTGTTTCCTCTGAGTTGAGGCAAATTAATCTTCTAATATCATGGTTATTTGAACTTGTGACCAGACTTGAGAAGAAAGTGCCAACAGTAGGGGAGGATGGCAGTGCCAGGTCATACGAGGATGGAGACTATCACCCCAGTATTGCAGAATACCACTTGTGTTCCAGAAACTCAATGGTGAAATATGACCAAAAAGAGTAGCTTGCCTCAGAAGGTATCTGCCTTCTGTGGGCCATGCATAACCAAACAAATGGCCATGAAACAATAACACAGTAGGTTTAGACCAGACATCTATGTTCATTTTTAAGTCCCTGGATTCTTCCATGATTTCACAATAGAGAGCAAGTGTCCTGCAGAATAACTAAAGTCTGACTCTTCATTTACCTTGGGAAGTAGGTGGTGTGTGATTTAATATCACATAGAAAAAAAGTAGAGGTGTGTAGCACACTAGTGTTTTATAGTAATCTGAGCTAGCGGATATATTTAAATGTCTGCATTTTTTCAGCTGCAAGTAACAGAAATCCACTTTGAAATAACTTTAAAGACAATTTTGGTGAAAGGCAGTTGATATTGAGAAATTTAAAAGAACATAGAGTGGAACAAGTTTTGGATCCTAGATCTGGAATGTGACCACTGCTATGTGTCTGACTCTACCCTCTGTTTTTTCTTTTCTACAAGCAAGTCCTGTTTTCCCAGTCTTCTTTGTGAGACCGAAGAGATGGCCAACAGCACTTCCATAATTCCTTCATTCTCAGTGCACCAGGAAATAAAAGACCTTCACATTCAAATCAAAAACAGAATATCTTAAGCAAAGATGCAAATTAATCTTTTAACTTTTGAATTTTTTTTATTTCAAGATCTTATCCAGGCTTCCACATTATATTTAGTTGCCACTTTTCTTTTTGCCTAGAACAGCTTCTCATATTTTCCTTATTTTAGATAACCTTGAAAGTTTTGAGGAGTATTGGTTAAGAATGTTGCAGACCGTGCTTGCCTGGGATTTAACTTTTGTTTTTATCAGATTAGAATAAAGTACCTTTATGTGTCTATTTAAAGCTTTAGTTTCAATGCATTTCAAAATAAAAGTGGCAGAAATGAATAAATTTACATAAATTGAAGAGTCATGGAGCATGTACAATTGTTATCAGGATTTAGACCTTGATGTCACTAAACTATTTATAGAGATGATACAGCTGTAATAATTAGATATTACTAACTGAAATATTTAAAAATATGGGATGAAGCTTGGTCAGAAGTCTTTAAACATAAAATATTATGCACAGGAGATAGAAGACAAAAAAGTCTTAATATTTTTCTTGAAAAACTTTGATTTAGACCGACTGTTTTTAAGTTATTCTCAGCAAACATTTCTAGAATGGTACATTTCCAAAGCAGTCCTATGATCTGTAATGAAAAGTTAACCTAAGACATATGTTTGAGTCAAAATTTTCTCAGCTAAAATAAATATCAAGTTTTTAAAAAAATAGAAATAATGTTGATGGGGTCTTAATTTTTTATAATATGCATAATGATCATCATTTAATATTTCACTTCTGTGACATGACACTTTCACTTGCCGCATACACTTCTATCTTCAAACAACTGAATATGTATTTATATAACCACCCCAGAAGCAAGAATATAAATGTGTTTAAATAAGATGTCAGTAAGGTTTGGATAGTTTCCAATTTGATCCATGTTTCACATACTTTTTAATCATTAGGCCTAAAAGCCTACAGAAGTCAAAATATTCATGGAATATTCTTGTTTTGATTTAAAAGTTACATATATATATATATGCTACAGAATAGTTCCAGTTATTATTGCCTAAGTATTTAACTGTATAAGTGGAGTATTTTAGTTTAATAAAAGAGCACAGTTTTTGAGATGAGTTAAGAAAATAAAAAATGTGGTAAAAAAAGAAAAAATGTAAGAGAGTAAAACATTGAAAAATATTTTGGTTTTATATTGTTTCTGTTTCAATAGTCTTCAACGTATTAGGACATCAAGATTTCCTTTTTCTCACATATATCAACTGAAAAAAAACTGATCTTTTGGAAATTCAATGTACTCAATGGCAGTGGGCATGTTTATTTCTGTTAGTGTTTTCCAAACAGTTAAGCTTGCTACTGGTAATAGACAGGCATGTGGCTTAAACCCCCCAGCAGCTCCATGCAAGAAAGGCCTGGAGATATGCTCCCATCAAAGTTACAACCCAGAATACTCTTTAATGTTAGCAGTTATAGCTCAAGAAACTATTTCATTCTTGGTTCTTCTATAAGTGAGCATAAGTTAAAATATAGTTCTTTTAGTGGACTTTCCAATATGAGTCCTTCTGATGTGGCTATGATAGGTGTTGCATACTTCTGAAGGACAGAGTCCTAACTGAATCCTCAAAGCACATAGAGTAGGAATTTTAAAAAGCCCTAATGTCAGAAAAAGATCATTGTAACGTATATTTTAACAATTCTACTTAGGCTAGAATGTAAGACCTTCTCACTTGATCTCCCTGTTGACCCAATATAAATTATCCTAAATTTTTCATCTTCTCCGCTCTAAGATTGAGATATTTCTTTTTATATGGTCATCGTTGCTGGCTCCTTGTTGGTTGTTGTTGGTCCTTATTTTGTGTGCTTATATGGATAGAGAAACTAGTCGGTGCTCCTAGGTGCCATTGAGTTGGTTCTGATGCAAAGTGATCCTACGTAAGACAGAAAGAAACACTTCCAGGCCCTGCCCCATCCTAAAGGTTGTTCCATTGCTTGTATCACTAGGACACTCCATCTCATTGAAGACCTCATTTTAGCTGAAACTCTATTTTGCCAAGCATGGTGCCCTCCTCTAAGAACTGGACTCTCTTAAAGTGCACAATGAGTCTCACCATCCTTGCCTCTAAGCAGCACTACTTATTCCAAGACAGGTCCATTTATCCTTTTAGCAGTTTAGGGTATTTTCAATATTCTTATCCAGTACTGCAATTCAAATTCTGGGATCCTGCTTCCATCTTCTGAGTTAATGTCCAGAGTGTATTCAAGAAGATAGTAGCTGCATTAATGATTGCCTGGAGGCACATAAAGTAGGTCGGGCCATGGGGAGTTCACATAACTTGGTGTAAGAAAGAAGAGCAGATCCAAAGATGATTTTGCTCATGATTACACAATCCTTCTTGACATGATAGAACTTTTGAATTTCATGTGTTATGTATAGCTAAATAAAATAAAATGACCACCCAGAAGCCTTGCGGACCAGTCTTACTAAGTCAAATGGGATCACTATATGTTGAAATTATCTTGATAGTTGCTAACAACTGTACACAAATATAAGTAACTTCCTCTAATGTTTCCAACATAGCCATTGCTCCTTAAAAGTATTCCTACAAACCCTTGTGTGTTGTTATTGCTTCTGTTTTACAATAGAAAATGTAGGACCTTAAGAAATTATCTAACTTACCCAATGTCAGGTGTTATCAATGGATGCTCAAACTGTGGACAGGATAAGTCCCAAACAGAACTAATGTGTCTACATTTATAATACTTTGAAAATGATTTTATTTTGTGTTAGGTTGTGAAATCTTAACACTTATGTTCAGGAGAATGACTCACAATTTAGTCTATTCATTTGTGATGTTTTTGTCTTTTTAAATATGGGGTTGTAATGAGAATTGATTGATCCAGAAACTATTATCTACTTGGTGATCTAGAAATTTTGCACAATGCTCATTTAAGAGTAATGTATTTAATATCATATAACTTTGATAAGATTTGAGCTAGAGCCCCACATCACATTAAACATAAAGCGTACAAGTCACAATGAAAGTTTCAGTTGTCATAAATAAGACAGATTTTTCCAGCACAGAACTTTCTTCTCTCAGGGGTTCGGGAAGTCACCTGATACAGGCACTTATCTCAAGAAAGTATATCCAAGATAAACCAAGGAGTGTGAGAGTAAATGGTCATAAATCCAAACACAAGTTGTTTTTGGCTGTCCATGTAGAATGTTGGGTAAATGCTGTTCCACGGAGTTATTTTAGCCTCTTGAGTGATTTTAGGCCCAAGACCATATATTTATTCACGGTGAAAATGATAGGACTAGCAGAAGAATAATTTCTATTAAAACATGAATGTGCTTTAATCTTGTTTATGTACAGTATTTTCATTGAAATATGGCTAAAAGTAGGAAGTAGGAGTGAAATGATCTCAATTTCAAAAGCATGATGGGAGATATTGTTGTGTGCTTGTTTTTAATGTGTCTATGATGTGACTTACAAACTCAGTTATTCACACACACAAAATTTCTAACAATTCCCTTTCTACTGCCTTTTGAGCTACTTTTATTAACCTTTATCCACTTGATAAGGAACCCTGGTAATGCACCTGGCTGAGTATTCAGTTACTAAGTGAAAGGTTGCAACTTAGAACTCCTCCCTGGGAGACAGACAGACCTGGTGATCTGTGCCCTTGAGAAAAGAAGACAGCCTAACAAACCCTATGGGGCAGTTCTACTCTACCAGGTGGAGTTACTATAAATTGAATTTGACTTGACAGCTGTTGGAGCATTCCAGGCAGGACCTGCAGATCTGGTGGAAAGATGTAGAAAGCACAGGATGCTGCTCCGTCTCCTGGAACAGTCTTAAAGCCACTGGGTAATCTGCACCATGGGGTAGTTGGAACCACGCTGGACTTGAGTCAGGTCTAAGTTGCTGGTTATTACGTGTTTCCATGACTCCTGGGAAAAACTCCAGTCTTGAGGCAAATAGGACCCCAGGCCAACTCCCCTGACAACCTTGTGCTTTGATCTCTGAAACAGCCTATCAGAATGCTTTTGTTTCCTCATAGTAGGGCTAAGATCCGGGAATGCAATTGGACTGTAAGATTCTGTAATGCAATTGAGTAGTTGGCCCTGTATTGTGATTGGACAAATTAGTTCTGTAAGACAAATGGATGGACTGGCTCAGGCAGCTACATTCATTTATATAAGTCAACCAGAAATACTCCATTACATAGCCCACGGTGTGGGTCTATTTTCTTTCATGTTGCAAACCTGTGACCTTATAAGGATATCGAGGAAGAAGGTGAAAGAAGCACATGTAAGCCTTGCAAAAACTGTAAGATCTTCAGAGTCTTTGTGCCTGTCAGTTGATTCTTTCTCCCTCACCTCCTTGCGTGTCAGACCTGTTCCACAGTCAGGAGATAATAACACCCAAATTTTCTTAATGATTTTGGTAACAAATAGAAATAAATATTTACAAGTTCAGATATTTTAGTTAGTAGAAAAGTATTAATAACACCAAGTTCAATGTGCAAAATTTGCTATCTGTCTCGCCAGCACTCACTACTCCTGAATAGTGGTGATGCCACGTAGCTGTGTTCTGGTAGGACAGAGCAGAACTGTCCCTTGTGAGGCTGTGGATCCTTTTGGAATCAGAAAGCCTCTTCTCTTTCTAAGGATCACTTGGTATTCAAAGGCAGAAGCCTTTACATTTAGAAGCTAAGCTCTGAACCCACTATACCCACTGGGACCTTCTCACCAGAAAATAAGAATACTCATTCAAATTTTTGCATGTTTTGTACCTTAGATGTCCTTACCTGTATTATCAGCTTTAGCTGAAACAATTTCATACACCTATGGGTATATATAGGCATAAAAATATTGCTTCATGGAAAAGGTTTATGCTCATTTGTGGTTTCATTTTGGCATATTTCAAAATGGATCTGGCTTTAACAGATTTTTGTGATACTACTTTCAAAAGACAACCATATATTTTAAAATATGGAGTAGAGATGAATATATATTAATAAAATTTGGCAGAATCGAAGCTCAATCTAGATTGGACTATCGGAACATTGGGGGAATATATATATATACATATATACACACATATACATATATATATATAATCATCATGGGGGCCAGCTCTAAACTATTCTGCATAAAGTCAGCATGAAGGCCAGGTATAAACTCTTCTGGCTTATCAAGAGACAATATCAGACATGCTTTCACTGTCCATCATTGTTTTTTTACCTATTCTGGAACCCACCGTTCCTCCCATACTCACTGCCATTGAGTCTGTGCTGACTCAAAGGGACCCACCAAGACAGACTAGAAGTGGCCCTGTGAGTTTCAGAGACTATACATCTTCCCAGGCATAGAAAGCCCATCTTTCTCCTGAAGAGTAGCTGCCGGTTTCAAACTACCCAGCATCAGTTAGCCACTGTGCCACTGGGGAAGCGCTAGAGCTATGCACCATTAAATAAGTAATTTCAGTGGCCACATAGAACTCACAATTCTGGGGGTAGATTAAGGAAGTTAACAGGTAACCACAATCCAGGATCAGCAAATAGTAAGGACACAGTCATTGGTCCACACCAGCACTTGTCAGCCAGTGGCCACAGTTCTCTCTGGTCCTCAGCCTCTCAGCAATGTGGTTTCTTTCCAGGAAGCCCTCCTGCTGCTCTGCCTGATATCCTCAGAACCTCTGCATTGTGCCTTGGCCTTGACTCATGACATCTTTGCCTCTAGTTCTGTTTCAGTCTAGCTGATTTTTTCCTGACTCTGTCCCTAGTCTCCACCATTTCAGACAGAGATCTTGAAATGCTCTACTCCTGTTGGTCCTGCAATTTCACCTCTGGGTCTAAAATGGCTCTTTTATACAAATGAATGACTTCTGTTTTTAAGGATATGTGTCCAGTAACTGGTGGTTAGCATATACATTTGTGGCATCATGGTCTTATTCATCCATGAAAAATATAATGAGTGGTGATTTAATGTTACTTGAAGAAAGCCTCCCAGACCTCCATTCTTCATTCTATTGTGTGTGTGCAAAAGTGTCAGCTTTGAGTATCTGACTGTGAAGCAGGTCAAGTTGTTATTTAACTGTCTTTAAATATAAGGATATGTAAGAAAGCATTTGATAAAAATGCAATGCATTCTTTTATCATTCCCACTACCACCATCACATAAAGCAAAGACAAGGTAACAGAACAGAGCATATGAACAGATTCAGTTAAGCTGCTATTCAATGTAAAGCACAGGTTCTCAAAGTTGGCTGCACACTCAAATCACCCTAAACTTTTAAAAATAGATTGTCAATAGATCACATGTTTGAGTTTCTCTTTTAGTTTCTATCATGCATACATTTGGATTTTTAAGATATACTTTTGAAGTTTCATGATTAATTCTAATGTTCAAGAAAATCAAAACAAGCAGTGTAGAATACTGGTTTCCAATGCTGCCTGAACATTGGACTCTTTTTGGAGTTTCTTAAGTGCACCAGATCTACAGCTCTAAATTTGCAATTGATGAAGAAAATAAAAATCTCCTCCTCATCCCCAGAAGGTTCTAGAAACCATTAAGATTGAAGCAACCAACCAGCATATCTTTTTGTTATATCAGCAAAATATCACAGAGTTTTCTCAAAGTTTCTCATATATACATTACAAATATCTAATATGGAAGATGTGGGTATGAAAAGAAATATATTTAAATATAGCTTAATTTAATATATATGTGTACATTTTACACAGATGAAAAATCCTGTCCTCAATATAAAATTGTAAGACTTAGGGGAAAGTTACTATTTTGAGAAAAAATCAAATTATAAAAAATTAATATAGCTGATCCCCGGTGGCGTAGTGGTTGTGCGCAGGACTGCGGCCCACTGGGATGGAGGTTTGATTCCGGCTCCCAGGAGCAAAGGCTGGGCCTCCTACCCACCACCAGGGCAGTGATGCTTAAAAAAATAAAAATAAAAAAAATTAATATAAATGCATTGATCTTAATGCAGATATTAATATTTTGAAAACTTACAACCTTGAGAGAACTTAAAAATAAAAATAAGGCAAATTAGATAAAAGATACTTTCAAGTTTGCCATTTTAAGAGCATAATCAATTATGAAATACATATTTTCAGATGCTTAAAGTGACAGAAATATTTATTTGACTTAGAATTTTCTAATGAGCAAAAGCTCTTGACAAAGAATGAAAACTGTCAACTACTTAAAAATGAAATGCACGTGGGATGTCTATTTATTGACTACAGCAAATTTATGAATTAGAGACACAACACTCTTTTTTTCCTTGGATTTTGAATTAATTAATCCCAGTATAGTCAGAACTAATAAAACAAAACCAGGAAGAATGCAAAATCTGGATGAACTAAAGCAGTAATCAAAACAGAAAAGACTACAGGTCAATGTCCGTAAAACTATTTCTCAGAAATCAAGTTGAGCAAACCAGTTATACACTAATCAAACTTTTTTAATAGCGGAGTCAGAAACAATGTCACTATGCTCTAATATGCTGTGTATCTTATGAAGACTCACTGTACCTCTTCTAAGACTCTTACTCCAGGGATACAACCTGTATTATTCCCTGCTACAAACTACAATTTTCCATGATAAAGCTACAAGGCTGTCTTATTCAATTTTTTTATTCCCCATTTCATTTTTTGAATATGTATAAGCTATTAGAAGTCCTTTATAACTCTGCCTTTTGATGAGATATAGAAATATGACAACATAGTGAGAAGTCCAATAGAAATGAGTAAAATATTTTTCACAGTTATTAAATAGTTTTGTGAATGCAGATTGCTGAGTTGCTGGTAAACACAAACTACATTTTTTTCTAATAATTTACATGATTATTCTGAGAAGTATGGGAATATCACAACACTTCACTGTGCTAATGGATTAAGAAACAGTTATAGGAAGGAAACAAAGAATACAGATTAGTTGAAAATCAGGAATGGTGTGTGTCAGGCTTCTATCCTCTAATCATACTTACTCCATCTGTACTGTAAGGAAATCATCAGAGAAACTGTCTTATTTGAAGATTAATGTGGCCTGGTAATGAAGGAAGGTTCATCAACCTCCTATATGTAGATGACACAACTGTCCTTGCTGAAAATGAGGAGAAATTGAAGTGCTTGCTGATGAAGGAATGAGTTAAAGCCTTCATATGGGTTAGTTTCTACACAAAGAAGATCAAAATCCATTCAGCCAGACCAATATGCAACATCATAATAAATGGAGAAAAGTTTGAAGTCATCAAGGACTTTGCCTTACATGGTTCCACAACCAATGTCCGTGAGAAGCAGTGGTCAAGAGATGAAAAGACAAGTTGCATCAGGTAAATCTGCTATGTAAGAGTGCTTTAAGATATGGAAAAGCAAAGATTGAGAACTGAGGTGTGCATGATCCAAACCATGGTATTTTCTTGTGCCTCGTATCCACGTGAAAGTTGGATATTGAATAGATAAGACGAATAATTGATGCATGTGAATCAAGGTGCTGGCAAAGAATATTAAAGACACCATGGACTTCTAGAAGAATAAACAAATCTGTCATGGAGGAATGATGGCTGTTGTGTGCCTTACAGGCAGCACTAGAATTCATCTTACAAGCCATGGGCATATTGTCAGAAGAGACCAGTCCCTGGAGTAGAACATGATGCTTTGTAAATTAGAAGAAGGCCTTCGATAAGATGAATGGACACAGTGTTTTCCACAATGTTCTCAAGCATAGGGTCCATTGTGTGGAGGGCATATGTTCATCCAGTGATTGGTTTTATGGGTTGAAATTGACTTGGTGACACCTAACACCAACAATTTATACATGACATTCTCCAGAGAAGCAGAAGCAGTGAAACGCATATCCAGAGGAGAGGAGGATGGCTATTTCAAGAAAGTGGCTCTCACAGGTACAACTGGCAAATTTTCGGGCCTGGAAAGTTCCACGTTGAAAAGTCAGATACCAGATTGGAGATTTCTCCTTCCTCATGTAGCTCCAGGGGATAATGAACTCAACACCAAGAAAGAAGGCAGATGTCTGGATGCAGAGGTGAATGAACCCAAGGATGGAAGCTAAGATGGCCAGCTGTGGACAGTTCTCAGGGCTGGCAGGCAGTATGTCAGGACACTGTCTAAACAATTGGAAGTAGATGATGAACCAGACACATTATCCAGAACTAGTTATAAATAAATTTTCAAAGCAAAATACACTTGCAGAAATGGCAGATGGAACAGCTAGCCATATCTGACCTCCTTTGGCTTCCCTACTATAAGGAAGCAGAGGACTCAGAAATGCCTTCAAACTCCCTCCTCCATGCCTCCCATGGCACTCTACTTCTATGCTGCATTTAATAAATTCATTATCGTGGCCCCACAGAACTCCCAGAATGCATTTGTGACTAAAGAAGCATATTAAGGCAGTTAATTGCAAGTCAGGATCAGCAAACTGTATGGCAAAAGCATTGGTCCTCAGTGCTACTTCTCCTCAGCCAGAAGCCTCTTGCTCTGCTCTTCCGGCTCTCAGCTACATGATCTCACGGCCTTGGCTTCCATGGCCTAGGAAACCTGTCTAACATTCTGCCTCAGAGTCCACAGCCTTGGGTGAGGTTATAACAAGATATTCCCTAATCTTGACAAAGCTCTTCTGAGTGTCCATGTCACACTCTCCGAGGGATCTGGTTTCAGCACTCACTGCCACTTCTGACAGAGATATTGGACTTGCTCTTCCTTTAGTCCTGCAAGTTCTTTCTAGGTCCCAGATGGTCCTTTCATACTAAGGGATGGATTTTCTGGAGACATGTTTTTTTTTTCTTTTAGCTGAAAATACCCCCAAGTAAATAATCCACACTCCCTAGAAGGAAAGAAGAGGGTCTGCTTTGATTCATACACGCTAGAGAAGTGTGGAATTAACTCTGCCTTAATCCTTAAATAATGGACACTCTTCATATGGGATCATAGCTACAGACAAAGAGTCCACAATTACAACACATCACATAAAGAATCATGGTTTCTTGTTTTCAGGTGCCTTTGAGGCATTTTCAAACCTTAGGGTTGTCATGCACAACAGAAGGCAACACTGCCCAGTACTACATCTCTTCACAATTATTTTTTGATTGACACTCTCTGTTGCAGCCACTTATCAACCCTTCCCATTAAAGACCTCCTTTTACTTTAACTTCTATGCTCTCCCTTTCTAGGGACTGTCCCTCCTGACAGCATGCCCATAAGACCTGAGATGAAGTCTCACAAACCTCAGTTCAAAGGAGCATTCTCACTATACTTCCACGATGACAGATCTCAGATTCTGTTGACAGTCTTAGGTATTTCCAGTAATTCACATCAACAGCATAATTCAATTTAATCACTCTTCTTCAGTTTTCCTTATCAAAGTTTCACATGTATATGAGATAATTGAAAATATCCTCGATTGGGAGAGGACCACCTCAAAATGATGTCCTTGATTTTCAACACTTTAAAAAGGTCTTGTATCAGTGATTATAAGATTCAAAATGAACATGTTTTTATAACTGGAATCCAGGATAGGTAAATCTATGGAGTCTGTAACTGGATTAATAATTTCTTGGGGTTATAGCAGTGGAAGTTGGGAGCAGATAGCTAATGATAAAGAGTACAAGAAAAAATGTTCTAAAATCAATTGTAGTGATGATAGTATGATCTTTTAAATATGTTGTAACTATTAAATTATGAGATATACAGTATATGTTCAAATAGTTATTCAATTAATTTTTTAAAGAGAAGAAAATACTATTATTAGCTAAGGTCCATCTTGGTCCTCAAAATAAAATCCTTGCTTAACATTTTAAAGGACTTTTGTGCTGCAGAATTATGGATAGAGGAGTCATATTAATTGACTATAACTCAATGCCCTTAAGGAGATTCCTTTCAATTGAATGACTCCTAGTACCATATTTCATCTTAAAGTACATTATATTAGGTCATGTCATTTGGAATGACTGTATCTTAATTGCCAAGCCACTGAGATTCCTGCCCCAACAAAGTGAATACCAAACCTTAGCTACCACAATTCATTTGGGCACTATATGCATCTTGGTATCTTGCACCTATATCAAACTAGACCTAAGCAAACTCACTCCCATAGAGTACATTCCAACTCATGACTACCTTAGTAGGAGAGGATAGAACTGTCTCTGTGGGTTTCTTCATCTTAACTCTTTTCTCCATTAAGCTGCTAGTAGCTATGAACTGCTTACCTTGCTGACTGCAGCCTGACTCAGAACACATCTCCTTAAAACATGCTGTTATTTTTGTTGTTGTTTGGTGCCACCAACTTGGCTCTGACTCAGCGCAAATTGATGCACAAGAGAAGAGAAAACAACCTAGTCCTGCACCCTCATCGCGGTTTTCCTGTTCTTCAGCCTATTGTTGCAGCTATGGTGCACTAATCCACCTCCCTGGAGACATTTCTCCTTTAGCAGCAATTCTACTTCACCAATCATGACGTCCTTCTCCAAGGTTTGATCTCTTCTGACAATATATGCAAAGTATGCAAGACGAAGTCTCACCATCCTTGCTGCTAAAGAGCAAACATCATCTCAAAATACAGTTGTAGAGGCATAACTCTTTCTGATTTAGGAGAGATTCACACAGAACAAGGGGTTTCATTGGTGAGCTCTTGTCTCCAAACAGTAAATATCAGAAAGATGTTGAAATGTGTTTTATTGACTATGCAAAGGCATTTGTTGGTGTGGACAAAAATAAATTATGAATACCCTTGAGAAAAATAGGAAATCCAGAATATTTCACTGTGCTCATGTGGATATTGTACAAGGACCCATGGCCAGCTGGGTGAACTAAGCTAGAGTATACTTACTGCATAGTTTGAAATCAGCAGGGGTGTTCAGTAGGTTTTATTTCGTTTCACCAGACTTATTCAATCTGTGTGGTGAACAATTCATCAGAGAAGTTGCTCTTTTCGAAGATAGCTTCAGTATAAGGAATGAATGAAGTCTTATAATCGACCTGAAATATGCAGATGAAAATGAGGGAGACTTGAAGTCTTTGCTGATGAAGATCAGGAATTTCAGCCTACAGTATAGATTCCAACTCAATGTAAAGAAGATTGAAATCCTCACAACTGGACTTGTAGATAATGTCATAGTAAATAGAGAAGAGGTTGAAGTTCTTGAGGATTTTACCTTGCTTGGATCCACAACTAATGTCCATGGAAGCTGCAGTCAAGATCTGAAGACAAGTTGCCTTTGTAAATCTGCTACATATGACCTCTTTAGAGTATGGAAAAACAAGGATATTATATTGAAAACTAAGGTGTGCTTGATACAAGTCAGGGTGTTTCCCATTTCCTCATATGCATGGGAAAGTTGGACATTGTATAAGGAAGGTCCAGGAAGAACAAATTCATTTAAATTGTGGTACTAGAGAAGAATATTAAAAGTACCATGGACTGCTAAAAGGACAAACCAACCTGTGTTGGAGAAAATATGGCCACTATGGCCGTCATGTGCTTATGTTAATTTTATGATTGAAATGTAGGGGCGGAGTCTAGCCTGTTGATCTGGAGATAGCCATTGAGTACCAAATGAGACCTCGGTGTGGGCATGGCTTTCTCCTGATATGTCTGGGAAATTTTGCGATACTTCCCTCGTGGAGATGAGAGGCTATCTTCCCCAGTTGTTGGAAGGTAGTCTCACAGATGATGAATCACAGACAAGACAAGATGGCAGCATCTGAGAAGCTGGAGGAGCCGGCGGAGAGACCACATGGCTTTGCCCTGATGGAGCCAGACCTCTGAAGCTGGGGCGGCCACATGGAGACCTCTGCCAGCGATGAGTTGCTTCTGCTGTTGATGGACCCTGAACCCTGGAAGCGAGGAGCCATGTGGAGACCTCTGCCAGGGCCGGGATTCTGCATCCACTGACCTATGACTTTGTGAGTCAGAAGGAGACTTTATAGACTGATTTTGAGCATATGGGTTAATATTGGACTTATGAATTAACTGTTCCTCTTGTATATAAGCCTTTTCCTATGTCTATATGTGTGTCTATGAAATTTGTTCCTCTAGCATACCTGGACTAACACAGCCACAGTTATCTTTAGAGGCAAGGATGACAACATTTCTTCTTATAGATTTTGTGCATATTATCAAGAGAGACCACTCTCTTGAAAAAAAGTGTGGTTAGGTTGGGCTGCAATCCACATGGTATCTATTTAAATCCACCAGCATTTCCACAAGACGAAGACTGGAAGCTTATCAGTCAGCATGGACTCTGTAGCAGTGCATTGAGAACAACTGCAACTAACATGAAACAGTCAGTATAACTGCAATGAGAAATACACCAGCCATGTAAGTATATTATCTTTTATAAGAGAACCAACAAAATTATCATTTAATTCACGCAAACAAGGATGAGAAGTTAAATAATTAGACTTCTCATTCTTGCAACTTTATATGTAGTCATAACCAATCTTTAGATATATTTTTCCAGTTGCCATACAAAAGCCTCTTTTTTCTCAGCAAGAAATTCATCTGGTTATAACTCTAAGTCTAGTATGTGACTCAAATCTCCATGCAGCCATTTGTAGTCATGCCAAAATTAGAATGCCAGTAGTTTCCCATTGGCCATCAGAGTACATAGTCATACTACAGGAAGTCCTAAATATCTCTTGAAACATAGACATATTTTTCCATGGAATCAATGCTGTCTCCCTATGGAGAAATATTCCTCATTTAAGTCACTTCCGTTTCCACCCATTGGTTCCTGGTCCTGTGAATCCTATTAGAGAAACAGTATCACGCAGTGGACAATTGTTTAAAACATATACAATCTTTTGGAGGATAATGCCCCAAACCTGCGAGCTTGAAAGCTAGCTGGTATGATGATACTGCCTTTAGAAGAGCATGCCATTGTTCTACCTACCAACTGCTTTAGTATGTTGTGGAACATTGTAACACTAGTGAATTCCGTGAACATGGACCTACTCATTGCCATCATGTTAATGCTGACTCATATCAACCCTGGAGGGCAGTGTGGATCTGCTCTGTTTGGGTTTTCTAGTCTGTCAATATTTACAGAACAGAAAGCATCTCCTATATCCTATGGAGTGGTTGGTACATTTAAGCTGTTGACTTTGGGATTAGCAGCCTAACACATAACCCAATATGTGTTTGGGGCTTCTTATATGTGGCATTGTTGTTTTTAGGGGCCACCAAGTCAGTTTTAACATATAGCAGCCCCATGTACAACAGAAAGAAAAACTACATGTTCTGGGCCAATGTTCCTAGGCATTGTTAGTTAGCTGAAATTGACTGGTAAGGAACACTTTGTAACCCCAATCAATCCTGTGGTTTATCATGGCAGAAATGACTAATTGAAAAGGATTGGGTTGATACTCATCATAAAAGAACATTTCAATAACTATTTAGAAATGCAATGTTCTCTATGGTATAATAATATCTATAGTAAGCCTATAAGGAATACCTCCAAATGCAAGTTTTCAATCTTTGCAGCATCCACTAAATCCAAAGTTAAAAATATTGGTAAATTCTACCAACTGATATTGGTCAAGTGTACAATGAATATACATTGTACTTAAGGGTGAATGGAGTTCAGTAGTAGGCAATCAATGAATAGTTGTTATCGATTCTGTGGAAGTTTTTGTTTGGTTAGTTGCTGGCAGGAAGAAACATCAGAGAATCTGAGTACCATCAGTGACAAAAAAGGCTAGAGGATAACTGAGAAACAGATTTTCAAGTGTTCATAAATAAACTTTAGATATCAGTTAGGATAAATTAAAACAACAAAATACAATATTCAGGATATTTCATCTAAATGTGGAGACCAAGAAAGTTGTAAAATGACATCAAGATCATATATAAAGAAAGCAAAAGATCAACAAGAGCACATTACAAAAAGTAGAAAGTGGATGTCAGAAGAAGCTCAAAGTTTCTGTTCAGTGTATAGTAGTCAAAGAAATTGGCAAAAATTGCAAAATAAAAGAGCTGCAGAAAGTTCAGGTTGCAATAGTGGAAGGTTCTATGGGCAAAATATTGAATGTTGCAGGAAGCAAAAATATGGAAAATATTTAAGGCCTGTAGCATTTCAAGAAATATTATATAATTAAGAACTTATGTATTGAGGGAACAATTCCAGTCTACACTGAAGTCAACAATAAAAAAGTTCTCAATTTAAATGTTTTAACAAAGTAAAGAAACACTGGAAACAGTATTCTATGCCAAGAGATGTGGGAGATAGCTACCTGGAAAACTTATTGGATGAGATTCATATTTATGCTCTTCCCAGAAGGTAACTCAACAGAATGCTGATATTAGTGAACACTATCATTAATAGCATATGCACGTAATAGTTTCTGAAGATAACAAAAAAAAACTACTGACAAGTGTGCCCCTTATCCCCACTTCTATTCAATATTGTCCCGGACATCCTAGCTAGTAATATAAGACAATAGAAGGATATCAAAGGCAGATATAAAATTATGACTATTTGCAGATAATATGATTTTGTATATTGAGCACCCCAAATGCTCCACAACAGAATTGCTGGAAACAATAAAGAGATATGGTAGAGTAGTAAGACACCAGATCAGCAAGCAAACATCAGTTGTAATGCTATACACCATTGATGGTATTAGTGAAAAGACAGAAGAAGATCGCAGCTATCACAATTGCCAAGCATAAATTAAAACATCTAGGACTATATCTACCCTCCACCCTACCCCAAATATATCTGTATGAGGAAAACCATAGAACATTATTGCAAGAAACAAAAAGGGATTTTCACATGTGTAAGAATATCCCATGCTCATAGGTCAGAGGAATCAATATTGCAAAGGTGTTAACCCTGCCTAAAGTCACTATATAAATTCAGTGCGATCCTGAAACAAATTCCAGCATTATTTTTCAAAGAAACAGGAAAACTGACTACCAACTTCAAAAGGAAAGTGAAGAAGCCTAGAATTTGCAAAGAACCCCTCAAGAAAAAGAACAGAGTGGGTAGGGCTACATAAGCTTACTTAAAAGGTATTATATACTGGGCTGAGCTCCAGTGGCAAAGTGGTTGTGGCAGGAATGCGGCCCACAGGGTTGGTGTTTCAAATCCAGCAGCAGCTCTCCAGGAGCAAAACTGGGCCTCCTACTCCCACCAGAGGACAGTGATGCCCACAAAAAAGGTATTATACTTAATACATTTTGTTTAAAATGTGTTGACAGCAGATGGGTATTGCACCTCTACTCAAATACTTCCTCAATATAAGAACACTTTTTTTCTATTGAATTGGCATTCCATGATGCTTACCTTCCCAACACAATCACTTAAGACAAATATGTGCTTAAGTAAAATTGGTGAAGAAAGTTGATGGTGCACCGGCTATCAAAAAATATGGGATCTTAAAGGCTTGAAAGTAGAAATAGGCCATCTAGCTCAGAAGCAACAAAGCCCACATGGAAGAAGCACACCAGCCTGTGTGATGATGAGGTGTCAAAGGGATCTGTATTCAGGCATCAAAGAACTGAAAACTATATCATTATAAATGAGGGGAAGTACAGATTGGGGACCCAAAGTCCATCAGTAAGTGAAGTGGCATCCCCTTACCGAAGAGTCGTGGGGAGGAGACAAGCCAGTCAAGGTACAGTGTAGCTACAATGGAATATGAAACTTTCCTGTAGCTGTTAAGTGCTTCCTCCCCACCCCTCTCACTATCATGACCCCAGTTCTATCTTACATATCTGGCTAGACAAGGTGATACAGGAAGCATGGGGAATTCAGGACAGATGATCCATTCAGGAATGTGGTGATACTAGGAGGGTGGCAGGTGGAGTAGAAAGGGGGAACCAATTGTAGGGATCCACATATATGTACAGACAGCAGGGAAGTGAGTGAAGGGATACATCACACAGTGTATGATATGAAAAAATAACAATAACTTGTAAATTACCAAGGGTTTATGAAGAAGAGGGAGTGGGGAAGGAAGGGAAATATGAGGAGATGATACTAAGGGCTTAAGTAGAAAGAGGATGTTTTGAGAATGATAATGGCAAGAAATGTACAAATGTGGTTTGCATACAACAGATGTATGTATTTATTGTGATAAAAGTTGTATGAGCTCCAATAGAATGATATTTCTAAATGCATTATACAGTTACAGTTGTCAAAAAAAGCTGGTACTAGTATAATGATAGGTCCCAAGACCAATGGAAAAGAACAGAAAATCCAGAAATAAAAACAGCAGCACATAGAAAACTGATCTTTGACAAAGGTCCAAAAAAATGTCAGATGGGAAGCAGATGACCTTTCAACATGGTGCTGGAAAGCTAGAAAAGCATGAAGGTCATGTTATTCACTCCATACACAAGAAAAAAATTCAAAGTGGATCACTGACCTCCAGGTAAAATCCAAAACTATCAGGATCATCAATGGGAAAATTGATACAAAGCTAAGAACTTTAGTGGCCTATCAAAAATAAGGAAGGGTATGCACGAATAAGAAGATGAAATAGATGAGTGGCACCTACTAAAAATAAAACACTTGTATACATTAAAAGATGTCCTCAAGAGAGTAATAAAAGAACCACTGACAGAGAAAAGATATTTAGTATCTAATATTCTGTAATATCAGAAAAAGTGTTTTTACTAAAATCTACAGAATTTTGCAAGTATACAACTACAAAAATACAAAGTCCATTGAGGAAGTGATCAAAGGACTTCAATGGAAGATTTGCAAAGGAGAAGATCTGAATGGCCAACAAATAAATGAGAAAACATTCTAGATCACTAGCCATTTGGGAAATGCATCAAAACAACTATAAGATACCCCCAGTACCCCCCAAAGATATCTCACTTAAAAAACAAACAAAAAGAAACAAATGTTGGAGGAGATGTAACTACACAGGAACACATGTTCACTGCTAGTGGTCTTGTAGATACGTACAGGCATTGTGGAACGTGATTTGTCAACACCTAAAACAGATGGAAATGGAGCTACCATATGGCCCAGAATTTCTACTACAGGACATATACCCAGAATAAATAAAAAAAACAGACAGTGATCAATAATCTATTCTCCAATATTCATTGCTGTGCAGTTCATAATCGCAAAAAATTGGAAAAAGCCTAAATTTCCATCAATAGACAATTGGATAAGCAAAAGTCTGGCACTTAAACATAATGGAATGCTACAGATCCCTAATAAATCGTGATGAAACTATGAAGCACCTTATTTGGTGGAAAGACTAGGGGGACATTATGCTGGCTGAAGTTAGTCAAGCACAAAAGGTCAAGAACAAAATTAGTCCAGGGAGATTAAGTTCAAAGAGGAGAACAGTCATAAAGGAAAACACGCACGAAAAATTCCCAATTCTGGAAAGAGCTAATAATTCATATGTCATCTATACAAGATGCAGATAGTGATAATGCTACCTCCCAACCTCCACCCCTTTGCATCCTTAAGCCCCATGGATGTGTGGGGGAAGGGAGAATCATGATGGCCATGGAGGGTCAGGAGGGTCAGGGTACTAACCCACCCTTGGGTAGGGTCTTGCTATATTTCCACAGGAAAGTGAGAGCAAAAGTTGACCTCTTTTGGGTATGCCAATTCACAAGGGAGATGTTTTGACTCAGAGCAGCTAAGGCTCAGAGAAGACTGCATGGCTGGCCTCACCTTGGGAGATGGGGTACTTTCTCCTTAAACTACAGTGCTGCAGAGGACTGCCCTAAAGATACCATTTGGGGAAAGAGGCCAGTCTCGCCTACCAGCTGGGGTCAAACCAAGATGGGAATGCCACAGGCCAGTAATGTGCGTGGAGGCATACCTAGGGTGTGATACAAGACCACCTCATCTCTGACCAAGGGAATAGTATCATGGACTTACAGGATGCCTGATTTTTGGACATGATTGCTGAAAACTAAAAGGCTGAATGTGTTAATTAAAAAAGATCCAGGGTAGGCAACCCTGAGGAAAATAGAGACTCAGCTGATGGTTTTTAATATCCTTTTCTGTGTTTAACATAGAGGAATCCATCTGATCTATGTCAAGATTCCTGTTAGACTTGGGACTACCTGTATGCTTTTTTTTGGTATTTACCTATATAAGATATTCAGGATTGGAGCTGAGCTCCGCTGGTGTAGTGGTTGTGTGTGGGACTGCCGCCCACTGGGATGATGGTTCGATTCCAGCTCCATGGAGCAAAGGCTGGGCCTCCTACTCCCACCATCTGAGGGCAGTGATTCACCCCTCCCCCCCCAAAAAAAAAAAGATATTCAGGATAAGGAATCTTGTGGAGACAGTAGCTGGACCAATGGTTCCTGTGATGCGGGAGGGCAGGACGGGAGAGGAGGAGAGGAGCAAGGAGTCAATAATGACAGAGAATAGTTGGTGTTCTAAAATTGATTGGGAGGGGTATGTCGCTTTTTCTTCTCTTGTTTGTCCATTGAATTGTATCTGAGAGGAATGACTAAAACCTTAATGATGGGTAAGCAGAGCAGAGGAGTAAGAGGAGGAATAATACTGCCAGGGTCACCCCAAATGAACAAGCTTTAGTACAGCTTCAAACATAAGAACACACTACAAAGAAGGAATAAGTAGATTGTTCGTGTCAAAAAAAATTAGCTCTTGAAAACCTTATGAAAAGCAGGAAATCACTGTTTCAGACTAAAATCCTCATGAACAGCAGCAGGATATTATTAGAAATGGTGTCAGAAGATAAGGCCCTCAGCGTGATGGCACTCAAAATATGAGGAAATCTGACTTCTCAAAGCAGTGTCCACCAAAAAGATGTGTAGGGAGAAAAGCCTTCTGGAGAAAAGCCTTCATGATTTTCATTTACTGATGGAACACATCTCAAAATGTGAAGGAACTGCTGCAGAGCAATATCTATAATTGGAATTAGGAATTATGAAGTATGAATCTACTAGAAGTCAACAAACATAAAATAGACACATATTGATTGATATCTTTGGTGTTCATGAACTGAAATGCACTGAAATTTGCTGTTTTGAATCAGGCAAGCATATGGTTTACTATACTATGAATGGCAGATTCAAGAAGTATAGTATTTCATCTATCATCAAAAATGATATCTGAATATTTTAAAGTACAATATTTTCTGTGATTAGATATCACTTATCCATATATAAGGAAATCCAATCAGGTGTCATTCACATAAATGTATACACTACCCACTAAAGCAGTGGTAAAGAAATTGATGAACTTTTCCAATGTCTTTGGCCTAGAATTGATTAAACATGCCTTCAGGTTACATTCATTATCATTGATTATAAACTGGAAGCAATGATAAACAATAATAAGAAAATATGGCTTTGGTGATAGAAAAAAGTTGGAGGTCCCATGATAGAACTTTGCAATAACAAAGACTTGTACCTAGCAAATAACTTTTTCCATGGCACAAAATGTGACAATAAATATTGACTCCAGAAGGAATACAGAGAGATCAAATTGACTACATCTACAGACAGGAAGGATCCCTGGTAGCATAATGGTTATGCTTTTGTATGCAGTACAAAAGATCATCTGTTTGAAACCACCATTCTCTCCATGGGAGAGAAGCTTTCTACCCCCACAAAGTCTTACATCCCCAAACTCACAGGGGCAAGTCTATCCTGTCCTAGAAAGTCGCAATGCATCAGTGTCAATGGGATGAGAGCAAGCTTCTTGGTTTGATGCAAAGATAGTATAAAGAAACTCACTATGACCAGCTACTAAACGAGGTTGTTTCTTGCCCATAAATAAGTTCAAGTTGAAGTTTTAAAAATTTGAGAGAAGTCCACAAGAGAAAAAATATGACCTACTGGCTAGCCCACTTGAGTTGTTAGAATACCTCAAGATCAGTTTTGATGTATTGAACATTAGTGACAGAAGACCCAATCAGGGGAGGGATGACACCAGCAGCATCAAGCAAGAAGAAAGCAAAAGATCATGTAAAAGACAGGAAAAAAAGGAAAAAACCAAGTTGGTGTCAGAAGAGACTTTGAAGCTTGCTTTTAATCATAGAGTAGCCAAGGCAAAGAAGAAATGATGAAACAAACAGTCAGGATAGAAAATTCCAAAGGCAGCATGAGAAAAAAAATGTAAGCTATTATAGTGAAATATGCACAAACCAAGATAAAAAATAGTAAGATACTCGGCATATTTAAAATGGAAAGTGGTAAATTAAAGAGTCAAGTCTCTATGCACAATATGGAAAAATTCTGTGGGAAATTTGATTACAATTTAGGAAACAACAAAAACATACAACTATCTGTTATAAGGTGGGAATAAATTTAAGAAAATATCTATAGACCAAATATTAAGGCAGCAAGTGGACCTTGGGCCCTCACCCTAGTGCTTCCTCAAGGCAAGAACACTTTGTTCTATGAATCTGGTATTCCTCGAGGCTCACTGGCCCAACACGATCACTGAAGTAAAATGGGTGCCTAAGCAAATATGGTCAAGAAAGATGATGGTGCCCTGCCATCAAAGGATATATTGTCTGGGGTCTTAAAAGGCGAAAGATAAACAATAGACCATCCACTTGAGAAGAGATCACACCCACACAGAAGAAGCACGACAGCCAGCATGGCCACACGGTGGTGAAAGGTCTAGGCAATAGACATCAAACGGGGGGCAGGGTGAGGCAAAAACAAAAACACATATCACTGCATGCACATATCCCCAAGGTGCCCACTGAGGACATGTGGGAGCATGAGCAAGAGTGGTGAAGAAAGCCGATGGTGCCCAGGTTTCAAATGATATACCTTGTGAGGTCTTAAAGGCTTGAACATAAACAAGGAGCCATCTAGCTCAGGAGCAACAAAACCCACCTTAAAAGCTCACTTGCCTGTGTGATCATGAGGTGCTGAAACAATCTGGCATCAGGCATCAAAGAACAAAAATCAAAATCAATGGACCAACTAACTCCTGATATGTCTGAAGACAAATGGATACAGAGGCAAACAGAGTAGAAGAAATGATGGTGTCCAGCACCAAGTGATTGAAGATCTAGAATCTCAAGACTTGAAGATAACCGAGTCGCCATTCAGCACAGAGACAGCAAAGTCCACAGGGAAAAAGCACACCAGCATGTGTGATCAAGAGGGTCCAAAGGGAGCAGGTATTGAGCATCAAAGAACAGGAATCACTTCATTACCAGTGAGGGGAAGAGCAGAGTGGGGACCTAAGGCCCACTGGTGGGCAATTGGTCACCCCTTTACAGGGGAGTCACAGGGAGGAGACAGACTAGTCAAGGTGCAGCGGGGCAGTGATGATGCATACGTTTCCTCTAGTTCCTAAGGTCTTCGTCACCCCCAACCATCGTGGTCCCAACTCTACCTTGCAAATCCTGATGGACTGGAGAAGATACATTAGTGGAGAAGGGAGCTGGAGATATGGGGAAACCAGGATGGGTGAGCCCCTTCAGGTTGGTGGTTAGATTGGAACTACTGGATAGGTGGAGAGAAGGTGGGGTAGAGAGATGGAACCAACTGCAAGGACCTACATGTGACCTCCTGTCTGGATGATGTGCATCAGGGGAGTGGGATGAGGGAGGTGTCGGGCAGGGTAAGATACGACAGAACAATAATAATTTATAAAGTATTGAGGGTGAATGGTGGAGAGAAAGTAGGGGAAGAGGGGAGAGGTTGGAAAAGGAGGATGTTTGGAGAATGATGATGGCAGTGTACATGCAAATGTGCTTGGCACAGTATATTTATTTATGTATTGGAAAAATGTTGCATGAGTCCCCAATGAAATGATTTTTAAATTTAAAAAAAGAAAACAGTCTTTGTGCCAAAAGGAACTGAGTAACATTTACTTACTTCAAAAAGTAGCATATGGGCAAGAACCAGTAATAGAAACAATAATGGAAGACATCTACAATACAACGAAGGCATTAGCCAAAATCAAGGCTTCAAGATCTGATGGACTGAAATATTTCAAAAACTAGTGAAGCATTGAAAATCCACTCTCATCTATGCCAAGAAATTTTCAAGACAGCTATCTGGCCAGCCGACTGCAAGACTTTTGCCCATTTGTGCCATTTGTACCCATTCCACAGAAAGGAGATCCCACAAAGCACAAATTATAGAATAATACCATTGGTATGACACACAGTACAATTTTGCTGAAGATCCTTCTACAATGGTTGCAGTGGTACATAGAGTGCACGACCAGAAATTCAAACCAAATTCAGAACAAGAGGTAGAACATAGAATATCATTACTAAGTAGATGGATCTTGGCTGAAAGTAGAGAATAGCAGAATGACTTTTACTAGTGTTTTGTTTGGCTATCTGGATCATAAAAAAAAACATGGATAGCCTTGAGAACAATAGAATCTCACAACAAAATATGTACGTGGATCAAGAGGTAGCTGCATGAACACAATCAGGGAGCACAGTGTTCTTCTGTGTGGAAAAGGGTGCACTTCAGAGTTTTATCTTCTTACCATATTATTTCAATATACATGCTGAGCAAATAGTCAAATAAACTGGAATATATAAAGAAGGAATCAGCATCAAAATTGGAGAAAGGTTATTTAACTACCTGTGATATGCAGTTGACACAGCTTTGTTTGTTGAAAGTGAGGAGGACTTGAAGCACCTTGCTGATACAGATCAAGGATCGCAGCCTTCAGTGTGGATTAGCAATCAATGTGAAGATAACAAAAAGTCACAACTGGACCAGTAGTTAACATGCAGAAACCAAGAGAAAGGATTGAAGTTTTCTTGCTCGTTTCCACAATCAATAGACATGGGAAGCAGTAGTCAAAAAATAAAATGGTACATGCTTTGGGTAAACCTAAAGCATACAACATCTTTAAAGTGTTTGAAAAGCAAAAATGATCCAAGGACTAAGATGTCTCTGACCCAAATCATGCTACTTTTGACCACCTCAATACATGTGAAAGTTGGACATTGAATTATGATATCTGGGGAAGAATCTCTGCATATCGAGTTATGGGGCAGGTGAAGACTTTTCGAAGTACTATGGACTGCCAAACATTAAACAAAGCTTTTGTGGAAGGAAGGAATTTGGATAGCTCCTGAAAAGCAAGGATGGCAAGATTTACTTTGGACATGATCAGAATAGACCAGTTTGGCAGTCCATCGTAGTTGTAAGTGGAGGGATAATAAATAAAGAGGAAAATGCTGGACAAGATAAATTGTCTCAGTGACTGTATAATGAGCTCAATGATAAGAAAGAGCAATTGTACTATATGAAAAAATAATACTTTATAAATTATCAAGGGTTTCTGAGGAAGGGAGGGAGGGAGAGGAGAAAGGAGAAGTTAATACCAAGGGCTTAAGTAGAAAGAAAATGTTTTGAGATTAAAGATGGCAACAGATGTACAAATGTGTTTTTGTGTACAACAAATATATGTATGGATTGTGACAAGAGATGCATGAGTCCCCAATAGGATGATTCTTTTCAAAGAGAGAGAGAGCAACAGTGACATTTGTACAGAACTAGGTAGTGTATTTTTGTTGCTTTCTTTTTCTGTTGTTTATCGGTTTGCTGAGTCAGAATCAATCAAGTACACTTCACAAAAACAGAAGCAAAAATCACATCATTGAATGAATAAATTCATTATAACATAATTTGAATATCTCAGATCATTTTAAAATTGATTTTAATAGCTATATACAAACATTGTTCATTTTTTGCATGTAAATATTATTTCCACAATCCACAGTGGCAGAGAGAGCAGACTCCGGTCCCTTCGGCATCAAGTCTTTGGTGCCAGCGTCTACCAGCCGCCAGTTCTATCCTCAAACGCCTGGACAAAGGAAAAACATTATTTCCATATCTATTGAAAAATAATGCTTTGCCTTGTTGCATTGTCCAATGTTTTACTATATTTTGGATACTTAGAATTAATAAAAATTTAATGATGAATTTTGTTCATTTGTCATTTATTATCTCAGACATCCCATCTCTTAGAAACCACATTATTTTGAACATCTGTTCAAGGATCTAGATTTCTTATTTTGAATTGAATTTTAATCTTCATTTTTCTCTATTCTGATAACATTTTCAAAGATATTTTATACAAGAATGAAGAAAGCTGTTCATTGAGTAAGGATTCAAAATGTTAAAGGAAACTTGAAGTAAAAAAATTATGTATTGCACACAAACTTTTTAAAGTGTCTCTTTCCAGTCTTCTACCATTACTAGTGACTTTGAAACTCTGCTATGTAATAAAATAAAATATTTGGGTTTAGATGGGAGTGGCTAATATAATTTTTCCTGTTTTCCATTTTATCTCTTTTGAGTTTGTATATGATAATTATATAGGTAATTATATAATATATGATATTTATAATGATTGTATAGATTAATAACAAATGATTATTTTACAAGGTCACTGACCTATTACAACTATTCTATTAACTAATAGCATCAATGAACATAGTCTAATATTTATACTATTGTGATAAAATTTTTATGTTCATCTATTTATCTACAAAGATTTTGCTTTGACCATTACAAAATTAATACTATTATAATCTCTTAACATTACCAGGGATATTAAAAAATATATTTTTGGAGGTTGATTATAATACAGTGTTCTTTCCTCAACATTATTTTCTATCACTAGATAATTTCTATTCTGCTCCAAATAGGTTGCTCCATTTGGTCATTATTGGCAATGGAAGGATTTTATAAGTAAAGCACACACTTTAATTACATTCCAAATAAGGTTCCCCCCAATGGAAATATTGGACAGGCATTTTGTACATGGAAAATAAATCATTATTTGAAGTTATTGTCTCAAATGTATATATTAAGAAACAGATGTTGAACTAAGCAACAAAAATATAAAAATGAATCTGGAACAGTGATATCTTAAATATGTGACTAAAGACCCTGTCTATTATTTGTTTTAATTTTGAGAATATGCTTTTAATTTTTTGCTATAATTGCTATAATTCATTTTATCAGTGAGTTATCTTTATATTAAACATCTGGGATCCATCATACAGAATAATACTAATGCTCATAAATAATTGTCGAGTTTACAGTGATGAAAAAAATTAAGAAAGGAAGAATATGATTTTAGCTTGTTATACAAATTACATTATGGGAAAGCTTTTGCTCTTAACCCTTGTACTTAACCCTTGCTGTCTGAAAATTGTTATGGCCAGTTTCTTTCTCAATATCTCTAATATTTTCAAATTCATTCTCAAAAACTTGTATGGAATTTTTAAACCATAAATGATTGTCTAAATTGTCTAAATTTTAAACCATAAATGATTGTCTAATGCTATTTTCTTCATTCTCAAATTTAGAACAGTAGGGGAAATATATTACAACTTTAACCAGAAGTCTTAAGTGAAAGACTCCATGTAATTAACTATTTAAATATTGACCTTGATTCTTTAACAAACCACTTGAAGCAAGAGAGGGTTTTAACTGCTCTCAATAGAATCCTACTCTGCTTTTATCTCTGGAGAGTATTTCCCTGCGATTCTACCACTTCAGCCAGATTGTTCGCACACCACTGAGTAGAAATAACACACACCTTTACATGAGAATAGTTAATATCACAGAATTTCAATTACTGACACACTGTTGGAAGTATTAAGAATATTGCAATCTTTTACTTTCTAGAATATACATAATTGAAAAGTCAGACAGCTTAGAAATGTCACCTGTGTGTACTGTGCTAAGAGAATCAAACTTTGCATGTGTCCTTGAAAGGGTAACTAAAACTCAATTATGGCCTGAATCAAAGCCATAGGCACTATATTACATTTATCTTTAGCACACTCTGGAATTTCCATCTTTTATGAATTAAATCTTCAAAATTTGCAAAACTCAGTCCCCATTCTTCCTGCTTCTATGAGCTAGCTATGTTTGAAGGCTGCAAAGAGGCTTAGTAAGTTTGGAAATTAAATGTTTTCAATTAATTAAATAGTCAAATATAAACCTTATCTGAATGCAGAAAGAAAAATTGTATTTGTATGCATTTATTTATTTCCTGGAAATAGAATTTGATAGAATCAATTTAATAGTTTCATATTCTAACAAGGTTACAGAAGATTTGTGTGTAAACACACACACACACACACCACACTAAAAAGAGGAGACTGTTTTCAGATGTATGTAAACACACACACACACACACACACACACACCACTAAAAAGAGGAGACTGTTTTCAGATAAAATAATTCAGTTCTAAATTCATTTTCCTATAATTTTCTAGCTTTTATTTTTCTGCCCCAACATTCTATATTCCTTCATATCCCAAGCCCTTTTTTTCAAATTGCACCTTATGTTTTGGGAAAACCAAAAGATCTTTGAAATATAAAAAACCAGATTGAAATACTAGAGATGTCAAAACCTGCTTATCTAAGCTCTGTAGACTCCAAGTTAGAGTCATTTAATGTAAAACATGAATTCCTGCTTTGGTTCCATCCAAACATGATGGAAAATAGTTTTAGAATTAAGGTAGGCTTATTCTAATGGTACTATTGAGTAATTGCTGGACTATTAACTGAAAATTTGGCAATTATCAATCACCAGTGCTCCTAATGGAAAGGGGCTCTCTTCTGAAAAGATTTACATCCTCAGAAACCCTATATCCACCACTTGCCTGTCAGTTTGTTATACTGCAGTGCTGTGTTGCTTTGCTGCTCAAAGGTATTTTACTGGTAAATAAAATTTCAGCATTTATAATTTTAAAATTGGTAATCCAAAGTGTACAGTTTTCAGCACTCTCCAGACTAAGAAAACACTATACAGAAGGAATACGCTCTCTGCTTCAGAGGAATTAGCCACTGAAAACCTTGTGGACAGCATCAAATCATTTTTAGAAATTAAAAACCTTATGAATAAAGGCTGGATATTGTCAGAGGAAGGTTCAGAAGATGAGAGACCCTCAGGAGAGAGGGCATAAAAAAAATGAGTGAGGAAGAGATGCTTTTCAAAGTAGAGTTGACCTGGATAACACAATAGAGGAAGCCTATTGGCCCTTCCTCTACTAATGGGGCTTGACTCAAAATGAGGAGACATAGCTGCACACATCAATTAATAATCAGAACTTAGAATGTACAAATTATGAATATAATAAAAGTTGAAGTTGTCAAAAATGAAATATGTGGTAGTTACATAGTCTGGTGTTAATTTAAGGATTGAGAGTGTAGGGTTGGCATCTAGCCTGTCAATCCGGAGGTAGCCAGTGAGACCTCTATGTGGGCAGGGACTTCTCCTGAGAGTTCTGGGTACTGCTCTTTTTCCTCCTTGGGGGTTGGAGACACTTCTCTTTCCCTGCCCACTCTCTTGGAGAAACTCTATTGACAAGACACTTGGAAAAATGCAGATAGACCTGTGCCCTAGGAAGCGGAGGAGCCATGTAGAGACCTCTGCTGACACTGAGAAGCTTACAACACCACTGTATCCAAAGACTTTCTACCCACTGGCCTGTGTTTGTCCTGCATTCAGCATTATTGCAGGTGTTTCCTGAGTCTGAAGAGGACTTTATAGATTGGTATCAGACATAAGAGCCAATATCAGATTTAAGGACTTGATCTCAACTGTTCTGGGATGTTTTCTCAATATTTAGCTGCCCTTATATATACAATCTTGCATAGAAATAAATAGAACATATGGGAAAATGATCTTGGTGATAGAAATTAAAATGGAGATCTTATAATGGAACTTTGCAAGATTCATCAACTTTTCCATGTAGCTGTCAGTGCCATAGAGATGGTTACACCACATAGAAAGCTCTATGTACAACAGAATGAAAAATCACCTGATCCTGTAGCATCTGAAAATTTGTTCTTATGCTTTAGTCCACTGTATAGCATTATTTTAGCAGTTCCACAACTTTGCTAAGTATGACGCTTTTCACTAGGGACTTGTCTCTCTGTATAGTATGTCTGAAGTGTGGGAAACCATGTCTTGCCATCCTTGCTGCTAAGTAGCACTCTGGATGTACTTATTTCCAGGAAGATTTGTTTCTTCTTTTGGCAGTCCACTATATTTTCAATAATCTTTGCTAACATCATAATTCAAAAGCATCATTTTTCTTTGGTCTTTCTTATTCAATGTCCAACTTTCATGGCTTGGGTCAGGCATGCCTTAGAACTCCAAGTAACCCTGCTTTTCAAAACTTTCATATAGATCTTATGCAACAGATTTACCCAGCTCAGTGGATCTTTGATCTCTGGATCTCTTCAAAGCAAATACACTTACTCAACAACACAAACAGCTAATATACAAATGACTTCTCCCTGTAGAATGCAAATAAATTGACTCTAATTATGGGAAGATGGAGAAGTTAAGCATCAAATGTTAAAAATATCTGGGAAAGCTAGAACTATCCATCAATTACGCATATGTAACTTCAGACTGAAAATAAATACAATAACATGAAAGTCAAAGTACAGCATGGAGTCTATACCACCTGAATTTTGATAACAAATCACATACATTAAACAGTTACTACAGAAGACCTGATAAGCTGTGGAATGACATCAAGAACATCTCACATAAAGAATGAAAAAGGTCATTAAAATGCATTGGTCAGAGTAAGACATGAAAAAATTATAAATGATCAAGGATTCATGAGGGAGGAAGGAAGAGGGAGGGGAAAAATGAGGAGCTGATACCAAGGATTCAAGTGGAAACAAATGCTTTGAAAATAATGATGGCAATAAGTGCATAAATGTGCTTGACATAATGGGTGGATATGTGGATTTTGATAAGGGCTATACAAGCACCCAATAAAATGATGAAAATAAATACATTAAAAAGTATCTCAAAATAACTATCTCATGAATAAAATATAAATAAAAAAGACATAAAGCAAAGATAAGATCATACAGAATGTCAGAAGAGACTCTAAAACTTGCTCTAATTTACAGATGGGAAAAAAAAACAAAGTCAGAGAACTGAGGAAAAAATTTCAAAGAGCAGTTTATAAGATCAAATATAATAAAAATTGAAAAGCTGTGGAGTTGGAAAGCCAAAAGGACAACATACTAGGAATACCTTAAAATAAAATAAATGAGAAACAATTCAAATCTCAAGTTGAAATACAGAAATATTCAAAGGGCAAAATATTGAATAAGGCAGTCACAAGAGGCTCAAATGTAAGAAAAACTGGACTGGATGACACAGGACTAGAAAGTGCTTGGTTCCATTGACACTGTGAATCAAAACCAGCTTGAAGACGCTGTACAGCAGCAAGAGGAGTCAGAGTCGCCTGAGTGGTAATGGATTGGTTGTACTGAGCTAGATTGAGTGAGCTTAGTGGTTGACACATTTGGCTGCTAGCCACAGGTCTGCAGTAAAACCATCCACTTTATCCTTCAGTAGAGATTTCCCACCACAGAAACCCACAGGGGGAGTTGTACTCTGCCCTACAGAGCCATTATGTGTGAGAATTAACTCAATGACAAATATTTTAAAGTGCTATTAATTTAAATCTTAAAATATTGATTTTGATGTTTAATTATCAGATATCCATATATTTTTTCCTGGCAAGATTTCTTCTAAGCATACCATATATACTTGAGTATAAGCTGACCTGAATATCAGCGGTGTACCTAATTCTATCATAAAAGTTGCTTTAAAATGTGGTGAAAAACTTAGTTCACACAAGAGAATATGTGGTATCTAAAATCCAGAGATAATAATATTAATGTGTGTTTAAAGATTGTTTAAATTTCCTTGACATCTTTTTAGAATTATCTGCAAACTAAAATTCAGGAGACATGATCAGAATGTATAGAATTCCCCCTGAATTTCCTATTTGGATGAATTCAAGAGACATGGATTTAGTTAGTATTTGAGACCATCTTCTTGTGTGTAATTAATAAATATTATGAAAAAATGGTTGATGCATATCTATCTGAATTAAGACCTCTGTTCTCCTTTGTATTAGCTATTTTAGCGGCTTACCAAAATTATTTATAATTTTTATAATTATTATAATAATTTCCTTTATCTACAAAGGAAAGTATTAATGATAGCTAGCTCATGGGCCTTTTCTGAAGATTAAATCAGAAGTATAATCTAAAATAGTGGTTCTTAGTGGTTTTAGGGGGTTAGATTTTTTATCCTTAGGAATATAAACATAAGGCCCTATGATTTTATAAGATCTGCAATCTCAGAAGCCCTATATAGAGAAGTTATGAATTGGAATTAATTCAGTGGGAACTAATTTGTTTTTTTGTTTGTTTGTTTGTTTGGGGAAATACTTTATTTATTACAATTGGCTAAGTGCTTCAGCACCTAAAAGTAGAAGACTAGAGAATTGCTATACTTTCTACAAAGCCCAGAACAATCCACAACAATAAAGAAGTAGTGGTGTCATTCCCAAAATATTACTACAGGGAAACACTCTGACCTCAAGAAGTTCAAAGAATGCGTGATGTAGAGTAGGAGCTAAAAGAATGTTAAGGAATACTTGAAATATAGTAAAAATTTCCATTAATGTCCTTCCCCATTATCGCTTTAAGTCATATTTTTCATTGGACATTAAAGCTAATATTATTTTTAAATCTGACATCCAAATGAAGCAATTTTCATATTTGTCTTTTTATCACAGAATTTGTATTCACAGGACACTAGCTTATCGACTTAAACCTGTTAGCTGATATCCTGTGGCTTCTCCCCTTGTCCCTCATAGATAACCATGTAAAAGAAAAGGTAAGCCAGTGTTAGGCAAATTGAAGTTTGCATTGGCCTTGCCAATACAGAAATTGAGAAATGAAAGGACAATGAGAAAAACAAGGCCAAAATAAAACTTTGTGTTAACATTAAAAAAAAAGGCCAAACAATTGGAGGGTGGGTAATTACTGAAAAATGAGTGAATACTGGCTGAGATCAATGATCAAATTAGTAAGTTTTTAGAAATCAATGAAAATGAGAACATGATGTACTGAAATTTTGGGACACTACAAAAACAGTTATCAGAGGAAGTTTGATAGCAGTAAATGTACACATCAAAAAATGAAAGGAGATTTATGTTTCTAATGATGGCAGAAAGCCTGCAGCAATTAGAGCATAGTAAAGAGGACAATCCTACTAATAGTACTAATAGTAGAATAAAAGAAAAGTAATAAATAATAATAATTAGGATTGAGATAAAGGAGAGGGAACACAAGAAAATGATGCAAAAAATCAATGCAGCAAAAGCTTTGAAATGGTTAGCAGAAACAATAAAGCAATGGCAAACCTAAACGAAAAAGGAAGAAACAAATATACATAGCTAGGATGAAGGATGAAACATCAAGATTACAATGGATGCTATTGAATTTAAAAGTCTAATTACACAATACTATGGATGCCTGTACTCTGAAAAATTCAACAACTTGGAAGACATGGACAAATACTTGGATAAACATTCCATCCGTAGACTACCCCTGGTGTACATTAAGAAACTCAACAGACCCATAGCAATAGAAGAAATTGACAAGGTTATCAAGGGAATACCACTAAAAAATCCCCTGGGCCAGATGGCTTCACAGTAGAATTCTACTATGCAGTCAGGGAAGAACTGACAGCAATCCTACAGAAACTCATGCAGACCAGAAGAAAAGACAAAAAAATACCTGAATTCTTTCTATGAAGCTAGCTAACACTGATACCTAAAGCAGCAAGAATCCCACAAGAATTGAGAATATCCGACCAATATCTCTAAGGAACATCAGTGCATATATCCTTAGATAAATACTGACCAACAGAATACAAATGTATATAAAATGAATAATTCATCATGACCAAGTGGGAATGAATGCAGGGATGGTTCAACATCAGAAAAATCCACCAACATTATTCCTTACATTGACAAGAAAAAGGATAAAAGCAACATGATTATGTTGGTGGATGAAAAAAAAAAAAGGACATTTGACAACATCCAACACCCATTCCTGTTTAAGACACTCAAGAAGATAGGAATGAAAGCACAGTTCCTCACCAGAGTACAAGATATATATGAAAACCAATCATTAACGTGGTAGCCAATAGAGAAAAGATGAAAACAATTCCACTGTAAAAGGGAATCAAAAAGGTTGCCCCTTGCTCCCACTTTTATTTAACATCATACTAGAGGTCCACGTTAACAATATAAGGCAAAGGAAGATATCAAAGATATTGTCTGGGGAAAGAAGAGGTGAAACTCTCATTATTCACAAATGATATGATTGCATACATGGAAAATCACAAAAATTCCACAAGAGGAGTTCTGGAAATGATAGAGGAGTATGACAGAGTAGCATGTTACAAGATCAACAAAGAGAAGCTGATCAGACTGCTGAATACATTGAACCAGACCTTGGAAGAGAACATCAATAAGGTAGTACCCTTCACAATAGCCAAGGACAAATTGAAATAGCTAAGAATTTAACTAATTAAAATGCCAAAAGATATGCATGATTAAAATTACAGAATACTACTGTAAGAACCCAAAAGTGACCTCCACAAATGTAATGATATCCCATACCTGTTGATCAGATTACTTAAAATAGTAAAGATGCCAATCCTACCCAAGGCACTATATACTTCAATGCTGTCCGAATACAAATACCAACATCATTCTTCAAAGAACTGGAAAAACTGACTACCAATTTCATATAGAGGGGGAAGAAGCCCAGAATTAGTACAAAACTCCTCAAGAAGAAGGACAAGTCAGAGGGATTGTTTTACCTATGATACAGCAACAGTGGTCAAAACAACATGGTGCTGCTGTAATGATAGATATCCAGACCAATGGAAAAGGACGGAAACCCCAGAAATGAAATCATCAGCACATAGACAGCTGATCTTTGATAAGGGCCCCCAAAATGTCAAATGGGAAGAGGATGTCTTCTTAAAGAAATGGTGCTGGGGAAAATGGGTATCTACCTGCAGAAAAATGAAGCAAGACCCTTACCTCACTCTATGCACATGAAGAAATTCAAGGTGGATCACAGACCTTGTCTGTGAAATCCCACACTATTAGGGCTATCAGTGAGGACATTGGGGCAAACCTAAGGACTTTGGTTCAAGGAAGACATAGGGTATCAGAAATAGGGAAGGACACAAACACTAAGGAAGCACAAGTTGAGAAGTGTTCTCAACTGAAATAAAACACCTGTGAGCAACAAAAGCCTTCACGAAGAGAAATAATAGGACCCGTAGATTGGTAAAAGATCTTTAACATTGGTACATCAGATAAAGGACTTATTAAAATCTATTATACTCTGCTACCCTTCACTAAAGAAAAACCAAATAGTCCATTGAGGAGATGTGCAAAACACCTGAACAGAAGTATCACAAGGGCAAAAATGTGAATGGCCAATATACATAAGAGAAATTTTCCTGATCATTAACTGTAAAAGAAATGAAAACTAATACAACTTTGATATACCGGGACTGAACCCAGGTGGCATGGTGGTTGTGTGGCGGGACTGTGGCCTGCTGGGATAGAGGTTCAATTCCTGCAGCACTTCCAAAGGAGCAAAGGCTGGGCCTCCTACTCCCATCACCAGAGGGCAGTGATGCCCCCCCCAAACAAACAAACAAAAAACCCAAAACTTTGATATACCACCTAATATCCTCAAAGATAGACAAATTCAAAAAAATCAGAAAGTGACAAATGTTGGAGGGATGTGGTAAGACAGGAGCTTTCATCCACTGCTGGTGGTCCGATAGGTTTGTGCAGCCATTATTGAAATCGATTTGGTGAAACCTAAAACAAGTTGAAATTGAGCTACCGTGTGATCCCGCAATCCTCTTACTGGACATATTCCTGGAAGAAGTAAGAAACAGACCATGACCAGACATCTTTGCTCCAATATTCTTTGCAATGCAGTTCACAATCACAAAGAGTTGAAAACAACCTGAATTTCCATCAATGTGCAAATGGATTTAAAAAAAAAATCTAGTTATACATATAATGGAATATTACAAATCCCTAAAAAGCAGTGATGAGCACATGAAGTACACCACCTCATGGAGCAAATTGGAAGAAATGATGCTAAGCAAAGCAAGCCAAGCGTAAAGGGACAAGTACAATATGGGTCCACTTAGGTAAGCTTATGAAGCACAATGGGCATCATGGAAAAGCTACTAAATGAATAAATTTCCTGAGTGAAGTTCAAGCATTTTGGCAGTGGTTAGATACAACCCAGGATGCCTATGGTAGCCAACCAAAACAGAGGGGGTGAGGAAAGTGGGGGAACAGGGCAGTGAAAGGCATTGTTTATGTCTCCACAGGAGAGGAAGAGAGGGACCATCCCAGTGTGCCATGCCATGAAGCAGCAACCCAGTGTATGGAGCAACAAACTACCAGAGGACTGCAGGACCAGCCCCAATGCCAGCTATGGTGACCCACAACCCGGAAGAATGCATTAGAGAGGAAAGCACTGGAGACACATCCCGGCAAGTGTTGGGTCTGCTGAAACCAAGAAAAAGAGAAACAGAGAGAGTGAACCACAGCATCATTTTCCACCAAGCCTCGCGGATGACATTCCTGCTTAGAAAAACCAACGCACAGGATGGTAGGGCTAACTGCACCATAAAATAACATCCTTTCCCTGACCTCCACCTTTAAGGGAGACAGCATTGGAGACATACTGGCAGTTTGGGACTTTCACTGGTCTGACTCTCCCCATGCCCACCCCCATACACCAGGGCAAAACATGAAAATAATATAACGGAGCAGCAGGGAGCCAAGCCAAGTCCCCAAAGAATCCTGAAAATAGACTTCTGACTCAGGGGTCAGGGCATGACACCTCATCAGACATAACTGGAAAACATTCATAAGGTTCATCACAGACCTGAGACTATGTATAGGCTTTCTCCCTGCTCATGTCTATCTATATATGATTGGCAAGATACTTTGCAATCCCGCGAAGAAATCGATGGGACTGATGATTCCAGGGGCATGTGGAGAGATAGAGGTGGGGGAAAGGGAAATTGGAGCCAATAAATCAAGGGAAAATGGAACAAGAGACCTAAACTCAATGGCAAGGAGCGTATAAAATTCCTGTAAGGTTTGATCAAGTACAATGCAGCCTAGAGGAATTACTGAGAATCGAATGAAGGTCAAGTATAATGGTGAGGCAGGAGAAAAGTAAAAGAGGAATAGAGGAAAGAACTAGGAGGCAAACTACATTTATAAAGGTATTTATTTAGTCATGTACATATGTAAATATATTCATATATAATTATAATGATATAGGTCTATGTACATATATTTTTATGTCAAGTATTAAGGTAAACATACAAATATTGGGCCTTTCCTCAAGTTCCCCCTCAACACAAGCACATGTAGTTTTAATAACCTGGCATTCTGTAATTTGCATCTTCACCACACAATCACTGAGGACAAAATCAATGCATAAGCAAATGTGGTGCAGAAAGCTGATGGTGCCCGGCTGTTAAAAGATAAACTTTCTGAGGTCTTAAGAGTGTGAAGTTAAACAAGCAGCCATGGAAGAAGCATACCAGCCTGCATTATCACAAAGGGTTGACAGTATCAGGTTTCAGGCTTCAGAAGACCCGACACAAACAATCATATCGATGTAAAGGAGTGGTGTCTGAATGGACACCCAAAGCACATTTGTAGACAGAAGGGTAAAAAGGAAAGGATGAGTCAGCCAGGGTGAAACATCATACCAACAAAACACACATTCCCATAATTCTTTAATGCTTCCTCTTCCCGAGTATCATGACCCCAGTTCTACCTTACCAATCTGACTAGACTAGAGCATGTACACTGCTACAGATAATAGCTCTGGAACAAAGAATCCAAGGTAGATAAAGCCGTTAGCAAGCATAATAGGAGTCACTATACCATGTGGGTAGGGACAAGGTGAGGGAGAAGGGGGGTATAGGTGTAATTGATCAAAATTATTGATATATAACTCCCACCTCCCACGCTTGAGGGGGATGAACAACAGAAACGTGCGTGAAGGAAGACAGCAGTTGGTGTAAAATATGAAAATAATAATACTTTATAACTTATCAAGAGTTCACAAGGGTGGGAGGGAAGGTATAAAGAGGAGCTGATACGAATGGGTCAAGTAGAAAGGAAATGATGTGAAAATGGTGATGGCAACATATGCACAAATATATTTGATACAATTGATATATGGATCGCTATAAGAGTTTTAAAAGTCCCTCAAAAATGATATAGATATATAAAAATGAAAAAAATTAGGAGAGAAGGTAGATTGAAAAAGTACCTATACACAACAAATTATGTGCATTGCATAAGAAAAATGGTTGAAAAAAATCATCTTTCAAAAATAATGCTTAATTTTTTTTACATGAAATGTTACTTTAATTCTGGATTACATGTTGTAGAAACTGATTTAATTATAAATAGTAAAAGATATATTCGAAGGAAATCTGACACCAGTATATGGTAAGACAATATCTACAGACAATAGCCAGGAGGTAGAATGAGCAGGCAAACAGAAAGATTCCCATTGTAAGGGTAGCTTGGCTGGAAAGCCATATTGGTTCTTTTAAACCAGTCAGCAGATGGATTAGCAGTTTGTGGAGTTCAGGGAAGACCTTGAAGATGAACCAAGAGAGGGAAGACCTCCAGCAATGATGAATGAAGAAAGTGTTGCTGAAGTCCAGAAACTGGTAGATCAAAACTGTGCAATCATTATTGCTGTGAAAGCTAATTAAGTTGGTGTTGAGTCACATGGTCCAGCAACTTTTTAATTGAAATTAAACAAACTTTGTGCTATATGGTGATAAAAGCACTGCCTGGAAGTCAGCTAGCAATACTTTCTAGTTTACTCTCATTTAAATATTTCCTAATACCCAAAACTTTAAAAGACAATACACTGAAAATGAATTTCAAGGTTGAAATTCAAGAATCAAAGTCTCTGTTTCCCGTCCAATCTTTTATTGTGTTGGGGGAAAGTTTAAATGACAAATTTGGTTCCCGCTTAACATTTTTATAAAAATTATTCTATGACAATATTATTTTCATAATATTTAATATCACCAGCGTTTTTATTATGTTTCACTCTGTGTTGGGCTAATTCTTTTGAGAAGTAAAACTAATGAAATGCATATGCAGGTTTGGTCTATATACATAAGGGAATGACTTGGATGGTTCTGGAAGCTGGTAAATCCCTATCCATGAGTCTTGAAGAAACATCAGATTGGAGTTTTCTTCTGACTCAAATCAGTGCACGAGTTTCTGGGGAACCAAATCTGCAAATGAGATGGCAGACTGCTGGCTCTGGAGGTGAATAAATCCACAGTTGGTAGGTAAAATGTCAGGCTGCCTGTGGCGGTAAGGTGCTTATGTTAATTTCATGATTGAAATGTAGGGGTGGAGTCTAGCCTGTTAATCTGGAGATAGCAATTGAGTAGCCAAAAAGGCCTCCGTGTGGGCATGGCTTTCTCCTGAGACTGCTGAGAAATCTCACGATATTCCCTCATGGAGATGAGAAGCTATCTCCTCATTTGTTGGGAGTTAGTCTCAGAAACAGTGAACTATGGACAAGACAAGATGGCAGCATCCCTGGAGCTGGAGGAGTCGGGGGGAGAAGCCACATGGGTTTACCTTGATGGAACTAGAACTCTGAAGCTGGAGAAATCATGCGAAGACCCCGTCAGCGATGAGTTGTTTCTACCACCACTGGATGCTGTTGATGGACCCTGATCCCTGGAAACAAGGAACCATGGGGGAACCTCTCCCAACGCCAGGATTCTGCACCCACTGACCTGTGACTTCGTGACATAGACTGATATTGACTTTTGGCTGGACTGGTTTGGGATGCTTTCTCAAAGTTGCATTCCTCTTGTATATAAACATTTCCCTTTATATCCATATGCATGCCTATGAGTTTCTCTAGCTTACCTGGACTGGCACATTGCTGAATCAAAGATTAGAGAGGCTAGCTTCCAAGTGTGGAAGAAAATTTAAAAACTGCTTGCTCGAATCTAAAGAACTGAAGGCAGATAATTAGTAACCAAATCCAGTATTCAAGATCCAGTATTCAGTAGAATATTTCCCAAATGTGTGTATGCATAAAATGCGATTATAATCATAACTATATATATATTTATACATACTCATCACATTCACAGGAAAGCACTTTTACCACTGACTCATCATGAAGTTATTACATTATACTAGGTTACATACTATTTCATAACTGCATCATAATAGCCAAATCACTAAAATTCTGGTTTCATCAAATTTGACAAGCAATTGAACATCACAGAGCTCTTTCTAGATCAGTAAATAATAAATTTTCTTGTTCTTTTCAAATTCCTTTTATTTATATATTATAAAGTATAAAATTTAAGTGAAAAACTCAGAGAAATTATATATATATCACCAGACAAAATGCTATAGAACATTATCAATACTTCTGAATTTCAGAAAAATCATAGCACAACTATTGTTCATTTTTCATTTGATATCATTAAAAATCTAAAATTTATTCATTTAATATTCAAATTTATTCATCTAATATTCATTAAAATGGACAGTTTATGTCATTTTCATTTCATACAATCAATATCTTAAACATGTGAAAATACGTATATCATAAGTTTTAAAACATTTTCTTCTATCTTACATTCGTTATGATTAGAACTCTATTTCCTCACAACCTCTACACCCCCCAGAAAATACTAAGCTATTGTGTCTGTATATTTACCTCTTCTGATTCGCATAGAAAGGAAGATATAAAAAAGAAGAAAACAAGAGTATTAACTATAACAAAATAGAGAAAATAGTCAATTGAAAAAGATAAAAGTAAATTCTATAAACGAAAACAAATTAAAATGAGTTGAAAGGGAGAACAAATAATGAACTCTTACTTTTAAACTTGCTATATCTGCATGAACCAACCCATTTTCCAATGCACTCTGACAGCAAGGCTAGTCACATACCTGCTCAGGGGTCAGAGGGCATCTTCCTGAATCGAATCCATAAAGGGGCCCTGCAAATGGACTTGAGACTTTCACTTTCCATAGAGTTTTGCAAACTAAGTGCTTAGAATGTCAACTCTAATGCTGTTCCCTTCTGGTCTTGAATTTTATTATTTATAATCTTAGATCACAAGTCTGGCCTTCTTCTTCCCTGTGGACTTGATTAACACCTCACTTAGATGACTGCTTGTCTTAAGGCAAGACTTTAAATCCCCAGACTCTATTCTTTCTGATAATTTGACACCAACTGCTCTTGATAAAACAAAAAGCAAAACCAAAAACAATGCATCAGGTAAATGCTGATTCGTAGAGACCCAGGAGGACATGATAGAGCTGGCTCTCCAGGTTTTCAAGACTATTTCTTTATGGTATAGAAAGCCTCAGCTTTCTAGAGTGGCCTGGCTTGTGCATTCATTCTTGACCATGTGGTTTGCAGTCCTACATGTAAACACTCCACCACTAGGGCTTCATATAGCACTCCCTTATATGTGCATCTTAATAACCACCTCTACAGAATAGGCTTCACCCTAGCTGGGACCTGTTTCTCATATTGCAGGAAGAAGCCAGTTACTCCAACTCTCCAACATAGGTTCCCAGTGAATTTACTTCCCTAGCCAGCTGAGAGCTGGTCTCAGCAGTGGGCAGTCCAGAGATGACCACACTGCACAAACCTACTTCCAAAATGTTGTCTGCCTCCAGCTCCCTCTCCCCTCAAAGAGTGGCCCATCTGCATTCCAGAAATAGCTGATTTTAACTTTTTGTTTACGGTGAACTCCTTTGTCACCAAGATTCCAAGTCCATTCTCTAGGAGTTTATGTCAAGTGGGAATCTTGCAAATGGATTTTGGATTTTCACTGTTAGCCGTAGCATTCTGAAACTAGGGGCTCAGAATTAATTTCTGACACTGTTTTCTCCTCTGGTCTTGGGTTTGGTTATTTACAATCCTTGGATCATACAAACTGGTGTGCTTCTTTCTTGTGAACTTAACTGTCACCTCACTTAGATGGGTAATACGATTTTATAGATAACTCTTACACTCTTTTTAATTATAAATTTCTCACAGAAAACATGACTATTATTTTATTTCTTTCTTCTAAACATCAAGCTGAACCTCTAATGCTAAGATTTTATGCTTCCTTTCTCTCAGACTAGGAGGCAGTCATATTAAGACAATTTAAGTTGCTTTTGATTTGTAATATTCTCATCCAGCAATATGATTTCTATTGTCATTGAAAAAATATGATCTTTATTATATATAATTGGTATCACTATGAATATTGCTCATCCTTTTAAACTGAATGAAAAGTGCTTACCATTAAATAATGAAGTCATGTGTAAAATTTGCAATACTATTCAAATAAGATTGTGATGGGAAGTAAATACTAAAACAACTCACTGGTTGTAGCTGTGCAGATCTGATACTTCATCTGTTCATGCTTATGGAAATAAAAGAAATGCTTCATTTATTTCTATCTACTAATTATATACATGTAATCTGAATTAAGAGATCCCAATAAAGGATGCCTGCAGAGAGTCTTCTCTTTTATTGTACTGCTAGAAAAAGGAGAAACTGTGCAGAAGAATTTATCTGTGTAGTTTTCATGCACTTGGATTCAAATACCATCACATTTCTTTTCATCACAAGTATACTTATCCTAAAAAAGGGTATTTCAAAAGTTAATAAAATGCTTGTGGACAATATTCAATATTCCTTCACTTTAATGAAAACTTCATTTCTAATAATTTTAGATCTACATAAAAGTTTCAGAGTATAGAGTCTTTCTTATACTCCTTAGCCTCGATTTCTTTCTTTGTTAGTATCATGAATTACTATAATACATTTGGCAAATCTAAGAAACTGACATTAGGCAGTTATTACTAACTTTTTAAGTAAACACTAGAATTTTTCCTCATCAGATTTTATATTCTATAATACCATTTTGTCTGACCCAGAATCCTTTCCAGAGAATAATCATATCCTGATAACATGTCCAATGTATACTAGATGAAGCTCCATTATTTTGCTTATAAGAATATTTCTTTCAGATGAAGTTAGTCATTCTTCTGGCAGTATGGGCAATGAATACATTCATTGTATTATGGTGTCACTGTTTAAATATCAACATAAAGTGAAAAACAATAGGATACACATATATTCATGACTACATATTGATATATACCTGGGGGTACCCTTAACAAAGCAGAATATTTTTCAAAGCTATATATTTAAGTTTTTTACAAAGCCAACTTATCAGATTCAAAAATGTACACTTTATTTCACTTAACACATCTGTCAAATCTTTGAATACATTCTTGGAAATAGTTTTCAAACTAATTTGTCTGGATGGCTGACAGCACCTCCCTCATTTTTTATAGATTCATTCATAAACTCTAATATATCATCAAATCTCTTCCATTTTAGGTCTCTGTTTGCAATCAAAAACTAAGTTGCATTGAGCTAGGTCAGGTAAGCCGGGTGTGGAGCAAGTGAGGCATGCAGCACTGCGATGGCTACATGAACAGGTGCCTTTTTGTGGGGGCAAAACCATTCTGCCATCTGCCACAGACAGACCTTTTTTTTGTCACATACTGTTAATGCAATACTTCCAGAGCCTCTAAATAGAAAGCTAGATCAACAATCTGAGCTGGTGGAATGAACCTCAAAGGCACTATCCCCATGTCCTATCCAAGTATATTTATTCTTTGAGGGTAGCACCATATATATAACACATATCTCTATGTATACATGTGCACACTTATATCTACACACACATATGCACAACAAATATTTTATGTATAGATATATACATATTCTATGTATATATAGATATAAACACATATTATGCTTATGTTTATATATCTGCCATGTAGCCAGAACTCTGGAAGGCATTCTTCCAATGTCCTGGGCTTTCTCCCTCTACTGTGCCTTCAAAGATGGCTTATCGTTTTAGACAGAGGCATGTTAACAAAACCCGAACCATCCACTGTATTAGTGTTACATATACTCTGTTTGCAAAGTACCACCTAATCATTTTGGGGGAATTGAAGAGGTTTGGTAGAAGAGAACTAGTTAAAACACATACATTAACTCACTGAAGAAAAGTAATACCAATATAATAGAATATTTATGCATATTTCCATTTTTTACCTTTGGCCTTCGAGATTTTATTCAAAACATACTATCCCAAATTTCCTCTTTCTTTTCGCTCCAATCATGTAGACAAGCATAGGTCAGATATTTGTAACTTTAGATTCATTTATCACACTCTCCATTCTAAACATCCTGCTTTGGTTTTTTTTTTGTTCTTCACACGTTTCTCTTTGCTTGTATATATTAGATTTCTATTTTTGTTACAAGAGTTCTGTAGATCGTGAAACTCCACAAGGCTATGTGTCCTTCAGTCCAGAAACATAGAGGCTAGTTTGCTTGACGCTCAGTCATCTCCCATTCATACTGCACTGCTCCTTACTTCCTTGCCTGGCAAGCACTAGTCTGCTTTAGCTAGACGTTTTATACTTTCTGGAATACAAACAAAATCTTACAACTTGTGTTATTCTGAAACAGAACACTTTCTTAAAAAATGCACTTAAGATTCATTCATATAATTACATGAACCAATAATATGCTCCTTTATCAAAGCACAACATTACATTTCATGGATGTTCCACAGACTCTTTAGCCAAGCCCCTAGTAGAGGACATACTATTTTAGTGATTCCAGTTTTTGAAAGTTTATGAATAAAGTCCTTATTAATATTGTGTACTTGTTTTTTAGGCTTCCATAGGTTTTCAAATTACATGAGCAAGTTCCTAGAAGTGTGATTTATGGAACCAATTTAAGTATATATTTAACTTTGTAAGAAATTGACACATTATCCTTCTAAGTGGCTGTACCCATACATTCCCAGTAGAGTAAATGAGAGTTTCTGCTGCCCTGCAATACTGCCAGCATTTGTCATGTCAATTCATTTTGCGTATATTCTAGCCATTCTATTAAAGTTATAATGATATTCCAGAATAATGTTAATTCACATTTTTGTGTGTTTTATGGGGGAACATCACTGCCCTCTGGTGGTGGTGGGAGCTACGCAGTCTTGCTGCTGCTGGATTTGAACCGCCATGCCAGTGGGCCGCAGTCCTGCACTCAACCACTATGCCACTGAGGCTCAGCCCTTAATTCACATTTTTGTTGCTAGATGCCACAAATGTAGTTCCAAATCATAACCGCTCTCAACATAAAAAGACTAAAACACTGCTGATCCCTTCCTGTGCCATCCCACAGTTGTTTTTTGAAGCCACTATTGCAGTCACAGTGTCCATCCAGCCCCTTGCTCACTCGTTCTCTTCCTGACTGACCTCCTGTTTTACCAAGCATTATGCCCTCCTACTCCAGGATCAAAGGTCTCCTTGCGACATTTCAAAAGCTCTGCCAGTTGTACACCTACAGAGAATTCTGGCTGTACTTCTTCCAAGATAGATTTTTTTTGTTCTTTTGTCAACCCCCAATACACTTAATATTATTTTCAGCATCATAATTCAAATGTATCAATTATTCTACAATCTTTTTTATCCAGGATCTAACCTTGACACACAGATCAGACAATAAAATACACCATGGTTTAGTTTGTGCACACTGTAGACTTCAAAGTGAGAACTTCGCTCTTCAGCGCTTTAAAGAGATCGCATTCAGTAAATTTGCACAAAGAAAGGTGCCATGTGCATTCTTAAGTTTTGCTTTCATGAATGTTGACTATGGATCCAAGTTTGCTAAATATTGACAACTTCAACATCCTTACCATTTATTGTCAAGTTTTATTGGCCTAGTTGTGAGAAGTTTTGTTCTCTAAGCACTGAGTGGTATCCACACTGATGAATGCAGTCCTTGATCTTCATCAGCAAGAGCATCAAGTCCTTACTTTCAGCATATTTGGTCATGACATGTGAATAGCATGGGTTGTTAATAAGCCTTCCTCCCATCCTGAGGCCGCACTCTCCTTCATATAGGGCAACTTCTCATATTATTTGCTCAGCATACAGATTGAACAAGTATGGGAGAGGTTGACTCACACCTTTTCTGATTTTGAACCAGGCAGGGATCACTTGTTCTTTTTGAATGACTCCCTCTTGGTCCTTGAGATGTTCTGTTTATACAGAACAATGAAATGTTCTTAAATGACCAGTCTTCTCAATGCCATTCATAGTTTGTTTTGATCCACCCTGTCAAATGTTTTTGCCTATTGCTGTCAGTAGGTTCCATCAAGTTGATTCTGACCCCTACTGACTTTATACACCAGAATGAAACACTGCCAGATGTCCACCACTGGTATTATGTTTAAGCCCTTTGCTGCAGCCATTGTGTCAATCAATCTCATTAAGGGTCTTCCCTTTTCCCCTGCCCCTCTGCTTTACTGAACTCAATGATGTTCTCTAGGCACTGATCTCTTCTGACAAAATGTCCCAAGTATGTAAAGCATCATCTTCTAAAGGCAACCCATTCTTAGTTATAATCCACACACTCAAATGCCTTTGCATAGTCAATAAAGTGCAAGGAAAAATCTTTCCAGTATTCTCTACTTTCAATCAAGGTCCATCTAACATAACAATTGTAGTTCTATTCTGAATTCTTATTTTAAATCCAGTTGAATTTCTGGCAATTTTGTTGGTATCATGTTGTAACTGTTGTTGAATGATCTCCATCAAAAATGTACTTGAATCTAATATTGTTGTAAATATCTGACCTCCTCTTGCTTCCTGATAAACACACAACAGGATCTGATTCAATGGCGTCCTCCATTCTATTTTCACAAAGTAGGTGACAGACCTCTGTCCTTCATCCTTCTTTACCTATTATGATAAGAAGCATTTATCCAAAGGTACTTCTTCTATGCTGGGCTGATAACTCCTTAGAGTGGCCACATAGAACTCATATATGATATTTACAATTTGAGAATCTGGTTAGGGGCATCAATAGGTTTCCACAAGTTAAGAACAGTAGCCATAAGTATATAGCTATTGGTTCGCAGCAATATTTCTCATCAGCCAATAAATATGTCTCTCTCCAATATTTAGCCTTTCAATTCATGGTTTCTTTCCCTCTGCCTCAGGGGACCAGGAGGCTTGCCCATTATGCTCTTAATACTTCCCCATAGTCTCTGTCATACTCCTCTTGCTTTGTCTCCTAGACTGTGCCACAGTGTCTGGTGCCTCTTATTGTGAATTCTGTATCTTGAGACGGAGATCTTAAATGTATTCTTCTGATGATCCTTGGATTTAATTCTATGTTCAAAGTGGCTCTTATACACAGAGAAATGGCCTTAAAGGCCATTGTTTTGTTTTTGTATTTTAGCTGACCTGATCCACAAAGAAATGAAGGATGTGACTTGGTTCAGATCTATTAAAGTCAGCTCTTAATTTCCTCCAGTCACTTTCTTGTCCCTTATTATAGCATAGTACACCTTCCAATATGGGATTTTAGCCACATTTAGGGAGGCCAAATGAGTAATACATCACAAAAGGAATTATGAATAGAAAGTCCGTACTAGTTAACAACATCTCAGATATGAATATTATTGTTCAATACCTTCTAAATTCTGATTGTATGTCTTAGGATTGGGTTAAAATATTAATCTCTTACATTCATTTGACAATGTGACATTCTTTCAATTCCTTTGACATAGACAAATGAGTGCTTCCAGTGCTTTGTTTGTAAAACACTGTACTTGATTTTCTGTCACCTGTTAAAACTTTGTTTTACACGAATTCCTTCAGTGTTATTTGTTCCTGATTTTATTCTACCTTTGAAATGGTTTAATAATGGCAACTTTGCTTTGGTACAGAGACTCAGTATGCTCTTTTCATCATCTTTTCATTCTTCTTGTGTAGTTTAATATTTTAGTTGTAGAATCCTTTAATATTTTCAAATTGAGGCTTAAAAGTGTTTCTTCAATTTTTCATTTTGAGAAAGGCAGAGTGGGCTCTTCCTTTCAGTTTTCTAGCCTCAAATTTTGTATATTTCAAACACTTTTCTTTTCCTTCTCTAGCTGTCTTTTGAAATTTTCTGTTTAGTTCTTTACTTCATAATTTCTTCCATTGGCTTTACATACTCAAGTGTTCTATTAGTTCATTGGACAAATTGTTTCCTTTTAATTTTCATCACTTTTATTTATTCTGGAAATGTGAAATCAAGAGGTGCTTTAGATGACTCCTCAAAAGCTTCTAATACCACAAGTACTACTTACCGAAGCAGGTTGCATGCCCTTGTATTTGTAGGCTGATAAGCCTATTGATCTCAATAGCCCTGGAGACTATGGTTCCCTGCCCTCAACAGAGTAACTCATCACTCAAGCTATGTGCTTATTTCTGCTCAGTTTTCATAGCTATATCCACAGTATGCTCTAACACAGTCTGTTTTCCACAGAAGTAAAGATACAAGTTTCCTGTAAAATCTATTCATATCTGACATACTGTCCCTTTTCCAAACACAGTTATAAAGCAGAACAAGAGCAAAATAGACAGTCTCCACAAGTACAAAAATAATGGAAACATAAAGGAAAAAAAACATCATCAATAATCCCCTTGGAGTATAGGTTGTTTATTTTGAATACATCAATAATTTATCCAATGGCATAGAAATATTTTTTGCTAATTGTATCACTTTATTTATTTATTTTATTAAAAATCATTTTATCGGGGGCTCGTACAACATTTATGACAATACATAAATACATATACTGTGCCAATCACATTCACATGTCTGCTGCTGTTATCATTCTCCAAATATCCATTTTTCCACTTGAGCCCTTGATATCAGTTTCCCATCCATTCCCCTCTGCCCTTGTTCTCCCTTCCCCACCAACCCTCAATACTTTATAAATTATTGTTGTTCTGTCATATCTTACACTGCCCAGCCTCTCCCCTAGCCCACTCCTTTGATGTCTGTCCTCCGGAGAGGAGGATATGTGAATATCCTTGCAGTTGGTTCTGTCTCTACCTCACCTTCTTTCCACCCCTCCAGTAGCTCCAATCTCACCACTGACCCAAAGTGGCTCTTCTGTCTGGGCTTTCCCATATCTCCAGCTCCCCTCCATACCAGTGTAGCTTCCCCAGTCCAGCTGGATTTGTAAGATAGAGTTGGGACCATGATAGTTGGGGGGAGGAAGCTTTCAGGAACTAGAGGAAAGTTGTGTGCATCATCACTGCCTCACTGCACCTTGATTGGTCTGTCTCCTCCCAGTGACTCCCCTTTAAAGGGGTGACCAAATACCCATCAGCGGGCCTTAGGGCCCCACCCTGCTCTCCCCTTCATTTGTAAAGATGTGATTCTTGTTCTTTGATGCTCAATACTTGCTCCCTTCAGCCCCTCTTGATCACACAGGCTGGTGCATTTCCTCCATGTGGGCTTTGCTGCTTTTGCGTTAAACGGCAATTCATTTGTCTTCAAGACCTTGAGACTCCAGACACTTAATCATTTGGTAGCTGGGTACCATCAATGTCTTCCACTCTGTTTGCCTCTGTATCCATTTGTCTACAGCGATTGTATCAGAAGTCAATTTATCCATTGATTTTGATTTTTTTTGTATGCTGCCTGATAGCTAGTTGTTTCAGCACCTCATGATCACATAGGAAAGTGAGCTTCTTTTATGGTGGACTTTGTTGTTCCTGAGCTAGATGGCTGCTTGTTCACTCTTAAATATCCCCAGATGCTGTATCTTTTGATATGTGGGCACCATCAGCTTTCTTGACCACTCTTGCTCATGCTCCCAACATGTCCTCAGTGGGAGCTTTGGGGATGTGTGCACATAGTGATATATGTGTTCCCCCCCCCCCACCCTATTTGATGCCTGTTGCCTAGTCCTTTCAACAACTGGTTGTTGTGCTTCTTCTCTGTGGGCATGACCACTTCTCAGGTAAATGATTTATCTTCAGGCTTTTAAGACCCCAGATGATATATCCTTTGATAGCTGGGCACCATCAGCTTTCTTCACCACATTTGCTTATGCACTTATTTTACTTCAGTTATTGTATTGGGCCAATGAGTATTGTGGAATACCAGAATAATAGAACAAAGTGTTCTTGCATTGAGGGAGCAGCAATGGCATAGAATTTAAAGTACTGTTGATATAAGAAGTTTATGTGAATATAGATCAACGATAAGCCACAGTCCATGAATTGTTACTTTATACAGATGCATTTCTTAATGGGTCGAGTTCTGTTTACATTGAGGCACACCATGATAAAACTGAACAAAGCCCCAAACAAAATGAAGCAAAGCTACAGAGAATGCTGAAAATCAGATCATGGCCAACATACATCGGAGTGGGGAAATTAGCTGATAGTTTTCACTGCTCAAGTCACATGTCTTCCTTTGATTCTCTGTACGCTTCTCTCCAAATCACTCCTTCTAGCACCACTTCCCTCCCCTTCCTCAACTGTGGATGGAGGCAGTTCATAAGAGAGTAGGCATCTGTCCACCACTACTCTTACATCATACAGTCGAAATATTTTTATTGGCATTCTTCCAAATCCTGGGCTTTGTTTTTCACCCATGTTTCAATAAATCTTGGACTCTTTTTCTCAGTACAATTTGTTATTGGTCATATGCTACCTCTCAAAATCGTCAAATATTAGCCAATTTTCTCAACACAGTAACTCTGTATTTGTTCTATTTTTTGATGCCCCTTATATCATTTAGACCACCAGTTGTGTATCTCTTTGTCACATTGTGTTGGCTATGTGTTAATGTTATGCAGGAAGCTATGTTTCTGGTATTGCACATAAGTCACCAAAAGTCACCAAAAGTGGAAAGATTTCTGACTGAAAACCAACTACAAAGAAAAAATAAATTGTTCCTTTCTGAGAAACTAGTCCATGAAAACATTACAAAAAACTGCTAAATAAACATGGTTAGCTTCTGAAAACTTCAACAATAGCAGCAGCATATTGTCAGACCATGTGCTAGAAAAAGAAGGCTCTCAGATTGGAAGGCACTCGAAATAAAACAGAGAAAAGATGTCTTCTCAAAATGGTGTTTAATATAAGGATGTGGATGGAGTAAAGCTTTAGGACCATCATTTGATGATTAGGCATGATTTAAAATGAGAAGAAACTCCCACAGACATTTATTATAATTATAACTAGAAATATATGAATTATGAATCTAGAAAGATTGGAAGTTGGCAAAGAGTCAAATGGAATGCATACATGGTGATATTGTATTCATAATTTTGAATCAGATAACCACACCATTTACTAAGTTCAGAAAGAGACATTTAAGAGTAGAGTTCCCTTTATTATCAAAAGGGTGTCAAGATCTATCTTGCAGTAACATGTTGGCTGTACAAGGATATATAGTCACATATAAGAAAATACATTCAATACAAATATGATTTAAATTTTATCACTGAAGACTAAGCCCTATTGATGCATAATTGGAAGAATTTTATCAGAGTCTTCAGTCTAAAATTGATAAAACATGCACTCAAAATGCAACACTAATTGTTAACTATGTAAATACAAAACTTGGAATCAAAGAAGTAGAAACAGGTCTGATCATGGCTGAAAGCAGACAATACCAGGAAAAATTTACATGTGTTTTATTGTCTGTGCAAAGATAATCAACTGTGCAGATTTTAGTAAACTATAGTAAGCCTTGAGGGGAAAAACCTAATTCCAGAGCACATAATTGTGCTCATGTAAAACCTATGTATGGATTAAGAGGCAATGTTGAGTACAAACAAGGTGATTACTGCATAAAGTCAAGGAAAATGTGTGTCATGCTTATATTGTTCCACCATACTTATTCAATCTGTATGCTGAGTAAATAATCATAAATGTTGGACTATATAAAGAATATGACATAAGGATTGGAGGAAGGCTTATTAACAATCAGAGATACGCAAATGACATGACATTGTTTGCTGCAAATAAGGACATGAAACTCTTACTGATGAAGATCAAGGACTGTAGCCTTCCATATGAATTGCACCTTAATACAAAGAAACCCGAAATCTTCTCAACTGCACCAGTAGATAACATTATGATAAGTGAAAGGAAGACTGAAGTTGGTAAGGATTTAATTTTGTTTGCATCCACAATCGATAATTCTGGCAGTAGCAACCAAAGAACAAATGATTCATTGCATTGAGTAAGTGCAACACATGACCTCTTTAAAGTTAAAAGGCCAGCATATTATTGTAAGGACTAAGATACACCTGATTCAAGTCATGGTATGTTCAATCACAACACTGCATAAGGAAGATGGAAAAAGAAAGGATGGATTTGATTTATGCTGCCCATAAAAGTACACTGGTCTGCCCAAAGAACCAACAAATCTGACCTGGAAGTATACCCAGAATGTTCCACAGAGGCAATAATTGTGAGACTTCATTTCATGTTATCAGGAGAGAGCAGTCCCCGGAACAGAATATCATATTTGGCAAAATAGAGGGAAAGAGAAGAGAAAAAAGTCTCAGTAATATGAATTTACACAATGGCTGCAATGATGGGCTTGGAGGTAAAATAGTTCAGGACCAGGAAGTGTTTGTTCTGTTATGCAAAGGATGAGACAAAATGATGTCTAGCATGCTGTTCAACATTTTGCCCATAGGATCCTTCAATATTTCTATCAAGGGTTAACTCTTTCTTCAATTCGTTCAGCTTGAGAAATATCAAGCATGTTCTTGGATTTGGTTTTGTGGTTATAGATCACTGAACACTTCTTTAGAATATTGTATCTCAACTTCTTGTGCTCTTCGTGGAAAGTTTCTGTTCTACTATTCTGTATGTTACATTTTTCCCCTTCAACTTTAGCTACGGTACATTCAAGAGCATTTTAAAGAAGCTCTTAAGAGATTACTCTTGGTTTTTTCCCCCTTTCTTTTTATTTGCTCTTATGTATGATGTTTTCTATGTCACCATACAACCAGATCGGCTGCTGGTCCTTAACATTCAAGGAATTAAATATATTCTAGAAATGGTCTTTCTTTTCAGGAGGGATATACTAAAGGTCATAGTAAACTCTTATATATTAGTTTTTACTTGCTAATCACTATTTGAACTTTCATATAGGTAATCAATGACTATTTTACCACACACACAAAATAATTTTATGTAGTTGGGAAATTGAGTACAGTCATCTAATACTGGAATAAATAATTGGGATCCAACAATAAATATTTTTATTGCCTCTCTATTTGTATATTTTTCTACCCTTACCACATCTCTGTCCATCACGATCTGTATATATGTCTGTCCATTTTCTCTCAATCTTAAGTTCTCCCTTTCCTCATAATCTCCTTCTGCAAATTTAATTTTCTCAAATGGAAGCATACGTGGACTAAATAACTGTACAATTAAAACTCATTAAGCATGTAGAAAAGAAAACTGTTTCCACAACAAGTTCATATCATTTATAAATGAAGATTATGCAATGAGATGTTTGTCACTTAGCTACCTGTGCTGAGCATCGGGGAAAATAAAATACTATCATTATTTCCGTTTACATCAAAGTTTGCTACACTAATTTGAAAAAATAATGAAATAACCTAAAAGACAATGTGGCAGTCACCTAATCTCATGTCAATTTAAGGATTAAGAGAATTGGGCTGGAGTCTAGCCTGTCAATCTGTAGACAGTCAATAAAACCTCTGTGTGAGCGTGGCTTTCTCCTGAGAATTCTGGAAAATGTGGCAATTACTTTTGGGGAGTAATTACTTTTTGGGGAGTAACTCCCTGTGTTCACTACCTTGGAGACATTGCAGCTGACGAGACGTAAGGCAGCATGCTTATAGAATTTAAGTCCTGGAAACTGAAGGACACACGGGGAGAGCCCTGCCAGTGCTGAGATGCTTTTGCTGCCACTGGATACACAAAACTCTGCATTGATTGGCCTGTGGTTGTCTTGGTGTAACTACATGTGCTCCATGAGTCTGAAGAGAATTTATAGATTGTTATGAGCCATATGGACTAATATCAGACTTATGACTTTGGACTGGACTGCACTAGGATGTTTTCTCAATATTCTATTGCTCTTTTATATAAATTTCTCTCTTATATACGTATGTGTTGATGGATTTGTTTCTCTAGTCTACCTGGACTAACACAGAGAACATGGTGATAGGTATTAGTTGCTTAAAAGCAGATAAGATCTGTTCCTGCAAGAAATGGATGACAAGATTCCAAAACAGGAAAAAAGAGAACTTTCCTAATTAATCACATATTCTTCATGATTGTGTTGATTCTTCATATAATGTTAACATCATATGTGACAAATCACCAGTGTTTTAATAACATTCCTTGAAATGCAAAACTTCATTTTTGCTCTGTACTCTCCTTCACCATGAAAATAAAGACTCATACATTAATAGAATATTCCCAGTAGATACATATTTTACTTAATTCCCTGATGAAATATTTTTGGCTAAAATATATTCACAGCTGTGAAAATGAACCACTTAAAACCTAACTAGATATTAATGACAAATGCTAGAATGATGGCAAGAAGGATTGCTGTTTTTGTATTGTTTTAAATTAAAAACAAATGCATAGATATGAGTAGATAATCACAAAAATATAATTAAAAATTTCATGTTTGGTAACTTTCAGAATTTCTCTGGAAACATTCTTTGCTTAAATATCAGCTTAGTAACAGAGAAAACTTCTGTGTGAACCTAACAAATTAGGTTTTGTTTTCTCTACCTGATGAAGTTACAGAATTTTTTCTTATTCCCACTTTTTCTTAATGCTGTTCTCAGTTGGGTAATTATAGAAAGAGTGCCATGATATTTGGATTAGCAAGGTCTAATTCTTTATCATGCATATTGAGGAAAACAGTGGGGGAAAATCTTAGAGTCCCATAGTGCCATTTGTACAGAAATCTCAAGTAACCTTAAAATACTTAACATATCAGTCTCTTAAACTGTCAGATGACCTCACTCTTCTGTTAGCATTATCATTTACTTTCTTTTATATGTCAGTGCCTGATAAGACAAGACGATTTTATGACTTTATTCTTGTTGTGCCTCAAATTAAGTTAGATGCATTTTTGATTCAGGGCCTTTTCTCTTGTTATTTTCTCTGCACAAAGCAGTTCTTTTAAATGTACTACCAGATATATTCAGATGTTTCATATTATCTTTGTTTGAAACCAATCTAGTGTTCCTTAGCTATGCCCTTTGAAGACTTTCTGTCTTCTTCCACTTAGCATGTGTTTATTCTTCTTGTTATTTTAAAAATACTGCAATGACCAGAGATTTGTGTCCACCTATTTGCTTCAGCATTCTAAGCCTGCATGGTATCTCCTACATAGTAGAGGTAGCATAATTATTTTTGAAATAACATTGAATTTAATTAAGTAAGGAAAGATTTATATTAAGTGAATATTAGCTTCCATGGATTATATTAGTATTCTCTCAATAATCCTTTTGAAAAATAGAGATGATATCGTGTGAATTTTTGTGTGTGTGACACAAATAGTTAATCAGTAATCAATATTATGAGCATGTGTGCAAAGAAAAATAAAAACATAAGATATAGGCTGTGGGTTTTTGTTACTTTAACCTGTGCCAGGTCATGCAATGCACTGTGATGAATGTGGCAATAATTCCAAGAACTGGGAAAAGTAACTTAACCTTTCAGTAAATGGTTCAATTTAAGATGATCAGAAAGAGAAAATAAAATCTTTACAAACAGGGACATGGAGAACAAAGGAATAATTCAGAGTGCATTTTTATTTTCTTCAGCTCTAGGTACAGAATAAGCAATTATTTACTTTTAACTGATTTGTTTTTCATAGTTTATTAAATAAACTAGTAAACATTCTGGCACATTTTCAAGTGAAACATTTGTTTTTATACCATTAAACAGATAGGCTTGTTCTTTCTCTAAGACTGCTTGTAACTGAAGATCATTTAGCAAATATTATGGCAGGACTGACTAATAAATTAATTAAATTTTCAAGTAAGGTAATAAGGACAAATATTGTTTAAAAACATCATTAGAACTCCAGAGTATACACTTGATGTTGGAAATTATTTAAAAATAGCAAAGAAAATGCTTCCATATAACAACAATCTGTCCATTTCATACTGTAGAGGGGGAAATAATAGTTAACAAAATGTATGTGCTCAATTCATATTTCAAACTAACAAATTATTCACATTTATACAATAAAAAGTGCAAAAAACTCCATAAGCATTTTTTTATCACACTATGCTCTCAGTTGAAGCTAAAGAAAATAAATCCATCAAAGATTCTATGAATAGGGTAAATCAAATAACTTATGTAACCTTTAAAATACCCTACTAATTTCAGTAATCTGTTATTTTAGTACGTATATATCTTATAAACTTATTTTAAAATATTGGGGCAACTTAACTTTGTGTAATGTAAATGATATTTTAGTTGGAATTAAACTGTAAGATATTGTGTAAGCTATAAATATATCATCCCAGAATTTTGAGGAATGGAATTGATTAACAGACAATTATGGCATACTTTATAGTTTATCTTATTTATTTTATTTTTCATTAATAATTTTGGCTGAGCCCCGGTGGCATAATGGTTGTGCACGGGACTGCGGCCCACTTGAATGGAGGTTTAATTCCAGCTCCACAGGAGTAAGGGCTGGGCCTCCTACTCCCACCGCCAGAGGGCAGTGATGCCCCAAAAGAGAAAAAAAATATTGAAAGCTTTCATAACATTGCAACAATTCATACTTCCATTAGATGTAGCATACTTGAACAATTTCTGCAAACTTCAGTTTCATAATTCTTTCTTCTTGAACTCCTTGATATAAACTTCTCTTTACACTCTACCTCCCCCACTCTATTGCCCAGGAACCCTTATGATAATATTAGATATCATTGTTATTTTGCATGTGCCCTATCTTCCATCCTTCGATGTATACTTTCACTCACACTTCCTTTCCTTGTTCCCGTGCATGGGGTTATACACTCCTCACTGCTACCAGTTCCCCTTTGGCCGTCCCTTCCTGTTCCTTTGGGGAATCATTGCCATTGTTATTGTTTCTGAAGGGCTGGCTATCTAGCTTAGCTTTCATGCATCGAAAGATCATAATAATACAAATGGACCCATGTCGGGTCTAAGAAAAATATTGGGGTAAAACAAAGTCCCTAATGGTAAAGGGGAGGAAATATTACAGACATAAAGGGTAGTTATGCACGTCATCAGTGCTATACTGCATCATAGACATATTCAGCCATCCCTTTCTGGTGGCCCTTCTATGAGGGACTAAGCTTTCGATGGATGGGTTTGGGATAGTCACTTTGTCTATGCTCCTTCATGTCAATTTGAGTGCTTGCTTTTGACAAGTTTTCCAGGGGACGCCTCATGACCACACAAGCTGGTGTGCTTCTCCCATGCAGACTTTGTTGCTTCCCTGCAAGATGGCTGCCTGTTTGCCTACCAGCCATCAAGATCCCGGGTGCTTTACCTTTCCATAGAGAGGCCCCTTCATCCTCCTTCAGCACCTGTGCTTTAGCACATTGCCTTCAGCAATTGTGTCAGAAGGTGTCAGACCGTTACTAACAAAACATAAATATTTTGTATGTAAATATGTGGAGATAAGCATACTTGTCCATATATGTGTGCATACACATACATTTACATGTGTCCATGTGTTTTTATATTTTTAGATATGCATATATACAGATACATGTCTATATTTATACCTATATGTACTTTTTACTTTTTTCGCTCATTTGGCTCCACCATCATCTTTACCCATTTTGATCTCTCAGGAAATCTTCTTGGCTATGTTTTAATTGATACAGACTTAAAGTACAAGGAGGGGAAGCAAGGGACTACTCTACCCCTGACTACAGGAAGAGCAAGGCGGACTTGAGGAGGCAGGTCTTCGGTCCCAAATGCTAAGGCACAAGTGCTGTGGAGTAGCAGTCCCTGAGTGCAGATCCTTGAGAAAAATGAGGACAGGATTGAAGGATTATAATGTGTCCTTATCTCTGTTTATCAAAGAGATACTTATTTTGATTCAAGATAACAGATTTATTTGACATTTTAAAGAACATTTTAAATCCAAATGCCTATAAGGTATGTACTTTTGAATCATTTTTCTAAATTACTGTGTTCTGAAGGCTTGTTCCTGGTTTTGGAGAGCAATTTCTAAGGCATTATGAGTTTGAAAACAAAGATTTATTTTTAGGGCAGTATTTGGTGGGTTGGGGACTGCACTGTGAACTAAAGGCAAGCAGGAACATTTATATTTCCAGTTATGGCAGCTCAATCAAGTGTCTTCACTTAGGAAAATCTGTGGTGTCTAAGCAAATAACTAAGGATTTTGAAAATAAGCTTATCCTGATTTTTGTTATTTAAAATACATATTTTTGTATTTTATCAAAGTAATACCAATGGCTTCTTATAGACCACTTGTTGTCAATCTACTAGATTTAAAACTGGGTCATAATAATGATGAAAGTGCATGAAAACAAAAAATGTCACAAATAATAAAGACAAACATTTTGCTATTTTTTAATGTTTTGTTTTCTATTAAAATCAAAAACATTTTGCTATTTTGTAGAAATAAAAATCCAACCATAGTCCACATAATGACATTCCATTAAATATAATGTATATATAATATATGTATATATTTTCCCCTAATTTCTGCCCCCAAAGGATCCTCCATCGCTCTCTTTTTCTCTTGCAGTCCTGAATAATCAGTCCTCTTTATTCTCTCCCCATGAGTCATAATTGAATGGCAAAAACAAAAAATATGTTCTCTATCAATTGGATCAAGTTCTCCACTGGGTTTTTCCACTCATAAAACAATCTAATATGTAGTACATGTAAACTCATGGTGACTCCATGTGTACTTCAAAGAAGAATGATGCTCATAAATTTTTCAATTAGTGATTTTTCAAAATTATTTTCTCTCACTTCTGTCTTCCTAATCTGATTGTATTCAAATATCTAACCTCCCAGTTAAAAACCATGTGCTTAGCCACAGGTTAAACCAGCCAAAGAAGCACAGCAAAATCAAAACCCAGTGATTTAGGTAAAATCAGTGAACATGGTGCTTGGGAGCCTGTGTCCTGTCACTAAGCCTACATCCTATAATTCTGAATTGTTATCATGAGCAGCAGTAGAAACAACAAAATCCTTTTTTTAAAGCACATGTTTTTTTTAAACAGACTCAAACCAAGCAATCTATAGTCAAACAAGCATTAGCATTTCTCTTCTTTGCCATTAGTAACTTCAAAAGAAAATTGAAATTTCATAGTACATAGATGATAAAGAACCGGTCAGGAGAAATAGGGTTAGTAACTGAAATTTTACATACAAGAAACATAGTAACAATGCAATAAGGCAAATGAAAAAAAAAAGCATCTTTCATCATATTATTTCATGGAGTTCATGAAAAAGAATTTCAAAAAATACATTCAGGTTTAATTACTGCAAAGTTTTTTTTTTCCATAAAAACTCAGCAAAGTTTATACCTACAGACGGAAAGAAGGACCAAACTTAAACCCGGTGATCCAGGATGTGAATACAGCATGACGGCATGGAGTGGGAAACCAGTGAAGGGCTCTGAGCACACAGCCCCAATGCCAATTACAGGGGCTGCCACCTCTCTACCAGGGGAATTTGTCCTGGAGGTCAGCACTGAGGCTGCAGCTTGGGAAGTGAGAAATGTCTGACCAGAGCACATGAGAACAAGTGAAGAGGAAAGAAGAGAGAATGGAGTGCATCCTGACCCACCGAGCCTTCAGGGCGATATTACCACTCAAAACAGTCGATGCAAAGGGAGGAACATATGGTTGTCCCCACTATGAAATACAGCTACCCTCACCGACTCAAGGTCTTTACGGGACAATAATGGAGAAACAGGATCAGAAGTATGCCCTGTATGACACAGCCACACCATGGCAAAACACTAAGGGTGTGCAACAGAGGATGGAGTTTGAGATGGAGTGACAAGGATATATTTTGGGAGCAACGTGTGGCACCCTATCCGACTCAACCAGGGGGCATTCCTGGAGGTCAATGAACAGACCTTGAACTATTTACATGTTTTCCTATTGTCATTATTTTTTCATATATATATATATATATATGTGATATTGGAGGGTTTTGTTGTTATCATTGTTTTATTTTCTTTGGATTCTTTATTTTAGGATGCTTTTTATTTTGTAGCTATTGTTACCTCTGCAGGTCTATCTAGATAAGATAGGATGGAAAAATGGTCTGGAGGCGAAAGCAACAGGACTGATGGTTCTGGGGTGGGGCACATAGGAGAAGGGAAGGAGGGGAAAAGGGGTGTTGTTGACCAGCTGATGGATAAGGAAATAACATTTGATTCTAAATCAGTGACAAGGTGGGTGAGGGAAATCCATTAGAGATTTAGCAAGAGCGATGTAGCAGAGAGAAAATACTGAAACTCAAACAGAGATTGAGCACGATAGTGAGACAAGGAAATAGAGAAAAGAACTGGGGGGTAAAGGGCATTTACAAAGGTTTAAATAGAGGCATGTACATAGGTGCACATGTTCATATGTGATGATGAGGAACTAGGTCAGTGAGCATATACTTATAGGGTTATTAATGGGCATTGGACCTCCACTCAAGTACTTCCCCAGTGCAAGAATATTTTGTTCTATTAAATTGACATTCCATTATGCTCATCTTCCTGACAGGATCACTGAAGACAAATGTGTGCATAAGCAAAGGTGAGGAAGAATGTTGGTGCTGCCTGGATATCAAAAGATGTAGTGTCTTGAAAAAAAAGGCTTAAAGGCTTGAAAATAAACAAGCAACCATCTAGCTCAGAAGCAACAAAACCCACATGGATGAAGCACACTAACTTGTGGAACCACAAGGTGTCAAAGGGATCAATATCAGGCTTTAAGAACTAAAAATCATAACATTGCAAGCTCACTTTCCTGATATGATTGCTGATGACAAGTGTGTGCATAAGCAAATGTGGTTAAGAAAGCTGATGGTACCTGGCTATCAAAAGATATATCATCTGGGGTCTTAAAGGCTTGAGTAAACAATTGGCCACCCAGCTCAGAAAAAAACAAAGTCCACATGGTAAAAGCACACCAGCCTGTGTGACCAGGAGGTTTTGAAAGGATCCAGTGTCAGGCATCAAAGAACTAAAATTATATCATTATAAATGAGGGGGAGTACAGATTGGGGACCCAAAGTCCATCAATAGATGAAGCAACATCCTCTTACAGAGGGGTTGCAGGTAGAAGAGCCAGTCAAAGTACAGTGTAGTAACAATGAATATGCAACTCTCCTCTAGTTCTCAAATGCTTTCTCCCACCTACTATCTCCCACCTATTCTACCAGACAAATCCAGTTAGACCAGGGCATGTGCACTGGAGTCGGAACCACAGGGAATTTAGGATAGATGATCCCTCAGGACTAGTGGTGGGAGTGGTGATACTGGGAGGATGGAGAGAGGGTGGAATATAAAGGGGGAACCCACTTCAGAGATCTACATATAACCTTATTCTGGAGCACAGACAACAGGAAAGTGAGTGAAGGGACACATTAGTATACCATATGAAAACGTAACTCTTTGTAAATTATTAAGGATTCATGGGGGAGGCGGGGGGAAGGAAGGGAAATATGGGGAGCTGGTACTGGGGGCCTAAGTGGAGGGAGGATGTTTTGAGAGTGATGATGGCAACAAGTGTGCAAATGTGGCCTGAATACAATTGATGCATATATGGATTTTGATGGGAGTTGTATGAGCCGCCAATAAAATGATTCATTATAAAAAGGGGAGGGTGAAAGAGGTGCTTATACCAAGGGCTCAAGTCGAAAATATTTGGAAACAAATATGGCACAAATATGGTACAAATATGCTCAATACAAATGATGCATTGAATGTTATGAGACCTAAAAGCCCCCAAGAAAATCATTGAAATAATACAGCAAAATTGCAAAGGTGTGATATCCAGGAAAAGTATTGAATTGAATTAGTTAGTTGAAGAATAATTACTTACTTAACTGAGCTTAAATGTATCAAAACTGAAAAAAGTTACACTCAAGTAAAATGATCCAAGGAAGAAAAACTCAGGGAAGGAGTAGAGTATCAGAATTCCTTTGCCCAAGAGCTCCTCTCAAGCCCTTCCAATCATGTATGCTTTAAAGACAGCTGGTATTCTTAGTCCTAGCACCATAACTCAGTTTTGTGATTTCTAATTTCATGGAATAGAATCTTCCTCATAACATTTTTGTCTGCTTTCATACCTTCATTCTCATCATTTTTATAAAGTCTATTTCTGATGCTACATATAGCATGAATTGATTTCTCACTGTTGTACCACCATAGCACATTTGTTGTACCAGGGATCCCCTCCCCCCAATAGAGGAATTGTTATGGGTGAAGCAGAGCTTTCCTTGTATGCATTTTTCACACTTGGAAAATATCTAGCACCTCACTCTGAGTTAGTGCACCTGTAGAGGTTATCTCTGGTCACAGTGATCTTTTTTTTCTTAAAGGAAGCTTCACTTCATCTTTTGAGATAGACAATGTAAGAGAACAGCTTGCGACTGTGTCATTTTGTTTCCTACCTTGGAAAAATGCTGCAGAAACTGTTGTGATTTTAAACACAGCTTACAAGGGCAGCGCTATGGGAAAACTCAGCTGTATAAGTGGTTTCCTCATTTCAAAAAATGTCAGTTGATGACAAATCTTGTTCTAGACATCTGTCAACTTCTGAAATGATTGAAAATGTCGATTCATTGTGCCTTCAACCAGGCCAAACTTTCAATCATATTAACTTTAATTACACATTCTATTTAGAGATTCTGAAAAGATCACATAACAGTAGGGGACCCAAAAAAAGTCCAACTTTGTGGGAGACAGAGTACTTGTTTTGTCACCACAACAATGCACCTGCACACAGCCATCTCAGGGCACCAGTTTGGGGCAAACAATATGCCTCTCTTGCCCAACGCACCTACCTCACCTGATCTCAATCAGTGCTACTTGGTTTTGCTTCCATGAATGAAGAGGGGCATGAATGAACAGCTATTTGAGGACATAGAGGATGTATAGTTAAAAAACAATTAGGGAGCTACTGTCAACACCTCAAAGAGGTGAGTTTAAAAAAAATGTTTCCAATAATGGAATCACAGATTGGATAAATGTATTAAATTAATGGGCAGAACTTTGAAGATGGTAAGGTTGCTTTATAAAAAAAATAAATAAATACAGGGCTGAGCCCCGGTGGCGTAGTGGATGTGCGCGGGACTGTGGCCCACTGGGACAGAGGTTCAATTCCAGAAGTGGGGCTGGGCCTCCTACTCCCACCACCGGAAAGCAGTGATGCCCCCCCCCCAAAAAAAAATACTGGGCTAAGCCCCGGTGGCGCTAGCGGTTGCGTGTGGGACTGCGGCTCACAGGGTTGATGGTTCATATCCAGCAGCAGCTCTCCAGGAGCAAGGCTGGGCCTCCTACTCCCACTAGGCAGCAGTGATACCCACAAAAATAAATAAATAAATAAATGCAAAGCTTTGAAAAAATAGTTCTCTGTGTTTTTTTGTTTGTTTGTTTGTTTTTTGTTAAAGGGTACTGCCTTATATTCCTTCTGGTGTTGCTTAATCACTGACTTGTTTCAATATTTAACTGCTACCAAAATATTGTTTAGATGTATGTACTTACGAGCTTGGGTGGCAAGGCGGCTGCACATTCAGTTACTTACCTAAAAGTTGGCAATTTGAACCCATAGCCACGCCACGGTAGAAAACTGTGTTGATAAGCTTCCATGCAAATTAAACCCTTAGGAATCTTATATGGAAGGTCTATATGGTCCTATAGAGTCATAGTGAGTTAGAATTGACTTGGTAATAATAGCTGTTTGAACTTATTTCTGTTGCATGTATATTTGGGAGCAAAGCTGTCCAATCATATCACATGAACATACAAGGGAATTTCCAAAGGTTTGCAGAAATTATTAATTAAAATATAATGGAATTTTGGGGGAGTGCATTTTGAAGCCTTCTTGTGTTAAATTTAAGCAAAGTCCAGTTTTTCACATATATCCAACATTGACTTATGAGATGAACTAGACACATTTGTGTCAACATGTGACAACATCCCTTTTAACATTTAGTTTCTCTTCAAAGGTTTTATAGAACTTAAATCTCCAGAACCACATGTACTTTTGATAATTAATAAATACCATTATATTTATAAATACCATTATATTTTGCCATCGTTCTGGCATTGAATCATTTTTAGTATAGTGAAGTAATTTTTCTTGCTCTTTGTTATGATGCATTCTATTCTTTTATTTGTTCTGTTTTTCTTTCATTGCATTGCAGTGCATATGAGATGGATTGAAACAGCTGCTGCAAAAATGGACTCATACATAGGAATGATTATATAGAGGGAACAGGGCCAGGCAGCATTTTTCTTTCCTTCTGTGATACAGTGAGCTACTATCAGTTCAGATTGATTTGAAGGCACTTAACAAAAGGACATTTCACACAAGCTAAATATATTTGGCTTTTTATTCCTTGCTATAAGATATTTTTTGAATATGTGTTTAAGTTAAATGTAACATAACTTCTATTTGTTGGTATAAATAGGAAATATTTATTTGAAGAAATGTTGGGTCCTCTGCACATCACCATTTGTTAATTGGCCATCCTCCAATCCTGATGCCAAATACTTTTCCATATAATAAGTAACTATGTCCACTTACACATTCAAAGTGAAGGAACTTGCTGTCAAAAACCAAGGATCATAGCCTTCAATATGGATTACAAATTAATGTAAAGAAGGCCAATATTTTCACAACTGGACAAATTGGTAACATCATGAAAAATGGTGAAAAGATTTCATCTTGCTTTGATTGTCGATCAATGGTGATGGAAACAGCCATCAAGAGATTAAAATATGCACATCTTTGTGTAAATCTGCTGTATAAGAACTCTACAGAGTATTGACAATCAAGGGAGATGCTTTGAGGACTAAGTTGTGCTTGACTAATAGGAGTCACACTATTTTCTTTTGCTTAATATACATGTGGAATTTGGACACATAACTAGAGAGATTGAATTAGGATTCAACGTGTTGGCATTGTAGTGCTTTAGAAAAATATTGAAAATACCATGGACCACGAAATGGTATACCTATCTATTATGAGAGCCATATGATCGAAGAACTCCTTAGAGGTAAGGATCAAGAATGGAAAGACTTGGTCTTGCATAATTTGGACATGCCGTCAGAAGAGACCAATCCCTGTGAAAGTGCATCATGCTTGCAAAAGAAGACGGGCTGCAAAAGAAAAGAAGGCTCTCATGAGATGGACTGACCCAATAACTGCAAAAATGTCACAAGTATAGAAACTACTGTGAGTGTCATGATGAACCAAGCAGTGCTTTTTTCCTCTTGTGCATAGGGTCACTGTGGATCATGTTGAAGCATAAGGAAATTAAACAAATTCCATGAGAGCCAAGATACAACCTTGAATATTTCCCATCTGAAGTTTGACAATATCCAAATAGTATATTTGACACATTGAACACTGATGAGAGAAGACCTGATGAGCAGTGGGAACACATCAAGTGTATAATTCATGAAGGTAGTAGACAGCAATAAATAGACACAGGTGAAAGAATGACTTTAGATGAATGTCAGAAGATGCTTAAAAACCTTGCCCTTGATTATAGATTAGCAAAGACATGTAGCAGGGATGACGAAGTCAAATAGCATAACAGGAAATTTCAAAGGGCATCTCAGTAAGGCAAAGTAAAAGGCTCTAAGAAAATGTGCAAAGACCTGAGTTAGAAGATCAAAGTACTAAAATCATGTTTACCATATTTTAAACTGAGAGAACTCAAGAAAAATGCATGCCTCAAGATGCAATATTGAATGTTTTCTGAGACAAAGAGTGAATAATGATGGAAGTATAAAATAATTGAATAATTTAATAGTCACTGCTAAAAAGAAAACCTCAAACTGGTTGGCATTTCACTCTTCCAATATCACAAGTAAGAACCAATGGTGCTGAAGGTAGAAGTCGAAGCTTCCCTGAAAGCATTAGCCCAGAGCAAGACTTTGATGGACTATCATTATAAATGTTTCCAAAAGCTGATAAAGCACTAGCTCTACTATCTCGTCTATACCACGGAGTTGGGAATAACAACTACCTTGCCAACTGACTAGAAGAGATTCATTTTTGTACCCATTCCCAAGAAAGCTGGCCCAACAGAATGTAAAAAGGACAGAACAATATCATTAATATTGCATGCAGATTTAAGTTTACTAAGGATAACCCAACCGCAGCAGTATGTTGAGAAGTAGCTGCCTGCGGTTCAAGCTACATTCACAAAAAGATGTGGAATAAGGAATATCATAGCTGATGTTACATAGATTTTGGTTCAGAGAAGATCAAAAATATGTCTCATGCTTTATTTAATATGCAAAAGAATTTGAATGAGCCATACTAAACAATGAATAGCTATGAGAAGAATGGGAATTCTAGAATAATCTTTTGTGATCATACGGAACATGTACATATATCAAGAGGCAGTTATGTCAAAAGAACCAGGTTTAAAATCAGGAACAGCGTTTATAAAAGGTGTGCCATCTCACCATACTTACCATACTTATTTAAACTTCATGATAGGCAAATTGTCAGAAAATGTGGATTATATGAAGAAGAATATGACAAGAAGATTAGAAGAAAGCTTATAAACAACCGGTTGTATGCAGTTAATGCAAACTTGCTTCCTGAAAGTGAAGAGAACTCTAAGCACTTGCTTGCTGATGACGGTCACCGATTTTAGTTTTCTGTGTGGATTACAACTTGGTGTAAAGAATACCAAAATCATGGCTGAGCCCCAGTGGCGTAGTGGCTCTGTGCGGGAATGCGGCCCACTGGGATGGGTTCAATTCCAGCACCGGCTCCACGGGAGCAAAGGCTGGGCCTCCTACTCCCACTACCAGAGGGCAGTGATGCCCAAAAAACAAAACAAAACAAAAAAAAAGCAAAAAATAAGAATACCAAAATCTATCCTATTGACCTTATAGGTAACAGCACGATAAATGAAGTAAAGATCAAAGTTAGGAAAAATTTTGTTTTTGATCAAAGTTAGGACAACATTTTCTCAATGTGTTGGCTGCAGAAATTAATAGATCTAATGATTCATTGCATTAGGCAAATCTTCTCAAGGCATTTAGAATGTGAACAATGCAGGGAGGATACTTTTGAGAGCTAAGGTGCAATTGACCTAAGTGATGTCTTTTCATTTCTTCAGTACATGAAACTTGGATATTGGATAAAGAAGATCAAATAAGTACACATGTGTTTGTAATGTGGTGCTGGTGAAAAATATTGAAAACACCATAGGCTTCAAGAAGGGCAAACAAATGTTTGGGAGGACTTATGACCAGAATGTAACTTGGAGGCAAGGATGGTCAAACTTCATTTTACATATTTTGGAAATGTTTTCAAAATAGACCATCCCTGCAGAAGGACATCAATGGCAAAGTAGACAGAGAAAATGAGTAAGTCTCTCAAATTGATGGATAGACACAGTGGCTGCAACAGTGAGCTCAGGCATAGGAACAACTTCAAGGAAGATGCTGGGCTGGGTTGTGTTTCCTCTGTTATGCATATGGTCTCTATGGGTCAGTACAGACTTGATAGTACCAAACAACAATGTGTACTTTAAATCCCCAAATCATATATGATAAGCATGCACTCCTCTTTACATTCACCATTGTCTTTACTCCTTTCTCTTTCCCCAGTTGCCATTTGGGGGATTTAGGGTTTAATTTACAAGGTAAGAATTTTGAAACTGTCACTCTGGAGGATAGCGATAGGAATTTCTACTCCCTTAAAGAATAATTCTTTGAAACTCATAGAGACAGTTCCACCTTGTCCTATAAGGTCACCATGAGGAGGCATGCACTACATGGCAGTGAGTCTAAGACCATTTTAATTAAGGCTTCTAGTGCCTAAGTCAGCATGGGAACAGTTCCCTACCCATCCACCCCCAAACCCCCACTGCATACAGGGACGTGAGGGAGATTAGGGCACCAATATGACATGCACACAGCTTCCGGAGATCAGGCTTAATGGTACAGATATAACTATTACAGCTTTTGCAAGATTATATATACCTTATTAACCAATCAAATAACTTTTTTCATCTTCTTCCTTGACATCTTTATAAGATTACAAGTTTGCAACATAAAAGACAATAGGCCCACACTGTGGGCTATGTAAATGAGATGGCTGGCTGTGCCATTCCATCCAATTGTTTTAGTCAACTAATTCATCCATTCACAAGACCAACCACACAATTGCATTATAGGATCATACCAACCAATTGCATTGCAGGATTTTACTGTCCAATTGCATTCCAGGATCTCAGCTATACTATGGGGAAGCTAAAAGGGTTCTGATAGTCTGTGTTAAAGAGGTCAAAGCAGAAGGTTGTCAGGTGAGCTGGTCTGGGTTCTTATTTGCCTCAAGACTGGAGTTTTTTTCCAAGAGTCATGGAAACGCGGAATACTCAACAGGCTCCACCTGACTCAAGACCACAATATTCCAGGACACTTGGAAGCATGGTTCCAGCTGCCTAAGAGTGTAGATTAGGCTTCAAGACCACTCCAGGACATGCAACGACATCCTGTGCTTTCGAAGCCTTTCCTCCTGCTCTACAGGTCCTGCCAGAAATGCCCCAACAATTAGGATTGTTCTTATAACATTTTCACTAACTCCAGGATGTTTGCTTGGTAGGCGCATTCTTGCACCATAATTCACTTGTTCTTTTTCTGTTATGTCTACTGTGACATCTGTTTTTATCAGCTTTTGCTTCTTCGAAGAAAGCATGATTTTTGTCACCAGACTGCTTTTAACATTTTATTGTCACTTTCTTTAACAGTAAATCTAATGTGCTGGAGATGACTTCCTTTATATGCATCCTGAATGGAGTTTGCCATTCTTATTGAATTCCTGTAGCATCTATTTTAGAATTGGGAAAATTCTTAAATTTATTCTATAAATATTTTATTGACATATGGGAAAGGTTTATATACAAGAGGAATGGGACATTGAGGAAGCTTTCCCAACCCAGTCCAGTCCAAAATCATAAGTCTGATATTAGCCCATATGTCCGACACCAGTCTATAAAGTCTCCTTCTGACTCATGAAGGATGTACAATGACACCAGGACAATCACCAGCCAGTGGGTTCAGTCTTGTGTATCCAATGACAGTAGAAGCATCCTGGCACTGACAGGGTCTCCCCATGGCTCCTTGTTTCCAGGACTCAGGGTTCATCAGCAGTATCCATTGGCAGTAGAAACATCTCAGCACTGGCAAGGGTCTCCCTGTGGCTTTTCAGGTTTCAGAGGTCTGGTTCTATCAGGGCAAGCCCATTTGGCTTTTCCTCCAGCTTCTCCATTTCCTAGGATTCAGGATCTATGCTACCATCTTGTCTTATCAGTAGCATGTCTCCAAGGAACCAAGTTGGTAGTCTCTCATTTCCAATGGGAAATACTATGAGATTCCCTAGAATTTTCAGAGAGCCATGCCCACACTGAGGTCTCATCGGCTATCTCCAGATTGACAGGCTAGACTGCACACCTATACTCCCAATCATGAAATTGATACACAAGTACATGACTACCACAATACCCTAAGGAGACCAAAAATACTTGGACGGACATATGCACAAGTATATTTTTTGCAGCAATGTCCATAATAAAGAAAATGAAAATAACCCCAAACTCTCATTATAGAGTAATGGGTAAAAACAAACTGGTAGATTCACACAATAAAATATCATGCATCAATAAAAACAATGGTGACTCTCTTAAACATTGCAAGGCATGGACAAAAGAAAAGAAAACATGGACTTAACAAAGTTAGTCAAACTCATTAAGGCAAATGGTTAATGATGCTATTTTTTCATTTTTTCATGTTTAATCATTTTATTGGGGCTCATACATCATTTCTCATAATACATAAGTACATATATTGTGCCACATTTCTTCACATGTCTGCAGCTGTCATCGCTCTCTGAACCTCCACCTTTCTATCCAAACCTCAGTCTCCCCTCTATCTCCTCCATTCTTGCTCCCCACCACCCCCACAATACCCCCCACAACACCCCCACAATACCCCCATAATACTCCATAAATTATTGTTTTGTCATAACTTACACTGCTCGATGTCTCCCCTTGCCCTCTCCCCCAGTGTCTGACCCCCCAGTAAGGGGTTATATGTAGATCCCTGAAGTTGGCTCCCCCTCTCCAACGCACCTTCCCTCCACCCATCCAGCTGCTTCATTCCCACTACTGGTCCTGTGGAGTTCATCCATCCCGGGTTCTCCGCATTTCCATTTCTCATTTCCACAACAGTGTAGAACTGGGACTGTGGCAGTTGGAGGGAAAAAGCCTTCAGGAACTAGAGGAAAGTTGTATACTTCATTGTCACCTCACTGAGCCTCACTAGCCTGTCTCCTCCCCATGACTCCCCTGTGTAAGAGTGTCCAATTACCCACAAGTGGGCTGTGGGTCCCCACTCTGCCCTCCCTCCATTCATAGTGACGTGGTTCTTGTTCTTTGGTGTTTAATATCTGCTCCCTTCAGCACCCCGTGATCACACATGCTAGTGTTTTTCTTCCATGTGGGCTTTGCTACTTCTGGGCTAGATGTCTATCCATTCACCCTCAAGCCTTCACTTCCCCAGGTGCTTTATCATTTGGTAACTGGGTGTCATTAGATTTCTCTCTGTCTGCGTTGGTTTCCCTCTGTCTTCCATGATCTTGTTGTGAGGGCAGGCACACAATGGTATGATGTTTGTTCTTTGATGCTTGATATCTGGTCTTTCCACATCAGATAGTCATGCAGGCTGGTGTGAATCTTTCAAGGTGGGCTTTGTTGTCCCTGGGCCATATAGCCATTTGTTCACCCTCAAACTTTTAAGTCCTCGGATGTCATATCTTTTATGGGCCCAGCACCCTTCCCCTGCGCAGCTCTGCTATCTCAGATGTCACATCTTTTGATAGCCGGGTACCATTAGCCATCTTTACCACTCTTGCTCAATCCTCGCATGTCCTCAGTGGTTGTCTCATGTGAGATCACTCACAGTGATACAGTGATTTCCTGTTTGAAGCCTGAGGCCTGGTCCTTTTGAAATCTCATGGTCACTTCTTCTCTGTGGGCTTGTATACCTCTCAGCTCGATGGTCATTTGTTTGTCTTCTGGCTTTGAGACCCCAGACTCCATGTACTTTGATAGCTGGGCACCATGAGTTTTCTTCACCACATTTGCTTATGAACCTATTTGACTTTAGTAATCACATTGGGCCAGTGAGCATCTGAAATCCAAATTAGTAGAACAAAGTGTTCTTGCCTTGAGGGAAAGTGCCTGGGTAGGGTTCCAAGGTCCAGCTTCTATCTTAGTATTAAACATATAAATATATGTAACAGGATTGCTCCCTCCTTATAATATTTGCTTATGTTTACATATGTAAATAATTTTTCTACACCATGCTTCATTCTTCCCTCTGAAAGTCAAATTATGCATTTGCTATCTTTTCTACTGGTACCCATTTGTCAATTGTTTTGTTTTTGGTATGTTTTATAGCTTTCTGCAATTCCATACATATCTTTGAACATTTTTACTTTGGCTATGCATACTAGTTTACTTACACTATGTTCTAAAATTGTAAACATTGTCTTTATTTTAAAATTCACCTAAATCTTATTAATATCCAAGTCCTAATATCTTCCTTTGTCAGTAAACTAGACAACAAATCTATGGATCAAAGATGTGTTATGATTGATCAATTCTAATATATAGCAATCCCAAAGTCACTATATCATTATGCAAACTTTTAAAATATAATTTAGCCTATTTATTGAGGCTTTCACGTCTTTAAGAATATTCTTTCAAGTTATATTGTTAACATTTTCAAAGTTGTTTTTAAATGAGACAGTATGATACTTCTTTTTAGAATTCAATTCCTGACTGTGCTTTTAAATATGTAAAGAAAATTTACTTTATGTTCTTCATCCATTCATTGCAATGGTTAAAGTCTCTGTGGGTTTGAATAGGCGGTTTATTGCTCTGGAGACTCTCTTCATCATAATACACTATTCCCTCTACATCTTATTAAGTCATGCCATTAAAATGTGTTCTATGCAAGGTTTTTAAAGACTGTGTTTAGGATGACTTTCCTTTAAAAGTGATTAATTTTGCTTCTACAAGATATAGTGAGAATCACAACTAAATTTTTCAAAATGTGCCTTTTTCTTCACAGTGTCCATGTATTTTATAATCTATTTTCACTGTTGTTGAAAATACATGCAACAGGGCTGAGCCCTGGTGGCGTAGTGGTTGTGCACTGGACTGTGGCCCACTGGGACGGAGGTTCAATTCCAGCAGTGGGGTTGGGCCTCCTACTCCCAACGCCGGAAAGCAGTGATGCCAAAAAAAAAAAGAAAATATATGCAACAAAGCACATGCCAACTTAAAGGCTTCTATGTGTACAGTCCAGGAATACCCTTGCACTCTTTGGACTGTGCAGCCCTCTTAACCTCCTGTACTCACTGCACCTCATCTTCCTATCTAATCTTTTGGAGTGCTATCAACAATTTCTCTCTTTTTTTTAAATTTTATTGGGGGCTCTTACAGCTACTACAACATTCAATACAGCATTTGTATCAAGCACATTTGCACACGTTTCCACATACATTTCCCAACTTTTTCCACTTGAGCCCTTGGTACAAGCTCCTCTTTAAAAAAAAAAAACAAAAAAAACCCTCCCTTTTCCCCTCCCCCCTCCTTTTTTTAATGAATCATTTTATTGGGGGGCCCATACAACTCCCATCACAACCCCTAACAACATCAGTTGTATGCAGGCCACTTTTACACACCCATTGCCATCATCACTCTCAAAACATTCCCCCTCCCTCCAGGACCCCATTATCAGCTCCCTATATTACCCTTCCTCCCCCCTTCCCCTTGAACCCTTAGTAATTTACAAATTACTTTTCCATCCTGTACACTGTACAATGTGTCCCAACACTCACTTCCCTGTTGTCCGTGCCCGAGAGAGGAGGTTACGTGTAGATCCCTGAAGTTGGTTCTCCCTTTCTATTCCTCCATCCCTCCACCTTCCTGGTATTACCACTCCTATTATTAGTCTTGATGGATCATCTATCCTGTTTCCCATGTTTCCAACTTCACTGTACATCTCCTGGTCTAGCTGGATTTATGTGGTAGAATTGGGGTCATGATAGTGGGTAGGAGGTAGCATGGGAACTAGAGGAAGGTTGTATATTTCATAGCTCCTACCCTGTATCTTAACTGACTCATCTCCTCCTTGTAACCCCTCTGCAAAAGGATGTCACCTCACTTATTGATGGTCTTTGGGTCCCCAATCTGTACTCCCCCTCATTAATAATATAATTTTAGCTCATTGATGCCTGACACTGGATCCCTTCATCACCTCATGATCACACAGGCTGGTGTGCTTCTTCTGTGTGGGCTTTGTTGCTTCTGAGCTGTGTGGCCACTTGTTTACTCAAGA